>JARJUX010000002.1:600000-1049486 GCA_030789285.1 Arthroderma sp. MBC 929 | reverse complement strand
CTTAATCTGTTCCTATTGGCTTTAAATTCCCCCCCCTTATCCCAAAAAAAAAAAAAAAAAAAAAAAAAACAACTGCTTTTGCGTTCTGAAGGCCGGCGAAGCATGAATACTAGCTACTAGAGCACTTCGAGTTCTAATAGCAATTACTTTGTCGGTATTGTGCTTGATTTTGAGCCTTGCTGACGCATCAAAATGTTCGAACCGATCAGATGGTTCACTCCTCTCTACGACGCCCTCTTTTGCAGAGGTCTCCCATTTGATTATCGATGGCGTCTGCTCCTGTTTATGCCAATCGGATGCTTAACCTGCGGAATAAAATGGCTTCCATGGATATTTTCGCGTCGCTACTCTGTCATACATATACCACTCCGACGTAGCCCTGGAAACTCGGTTCGTGCCATCGTTTTTAAACCGCAAGCCGGTGCTTCAAGTTCAACGGTTACCCAAAGAGGCCTTCGACCTCTCCATCTTGATTTCCACGGTGGGGGCTTCTTGGGAGGTAACCCAGAGCATGATGCTGCGTTTTGTGATCCGCTTTCAGATGAAACAGGTGCCGTGGTGGTGTCAGCTGCGTACCGCTATGCACCGCGCCATACATTCCCAACTGCTCACCACGATGCCCAGGATGTAGCAAATTTCCTCATCCAAAATGCAGAGAGTCTCTGGGGAGCTGACCCTCAGGTTATGACTGTAAGCGGATCTTCTGCTGGAGCTAGTCTTGCGCTGGGAGTTGCTCAAGGTCTAGCTGGGACGGACGAAGATATCAAGGGCTCAGTGACATTCTTTGCACCTGTACGCATATACCCCTCCAATCGCGTTCTACTAATCTCTCTAATTGCCTCATCAAGGTCGATTTACGAATACCACCCACGGAGAAACCGAAACCAGACGAAGCCCAAGACGACCCCATGGCGTTTTTAGCCCCGCTATTTGATTCTTACCCAGGCCCAGTACGGTCCAAGAATATGGATAGCCCGTTGATGAATCCGGTATTGGCAGACTTAAAAACGCTGCCTGCGAAAATGTTATTCATTATTCCGAAAATCGACATTCTATATGACGAGCAAATGAAAATGGTAGAGAGACTGAAAAAGGAAGCTGATGTTCTGAATTCAATCCCAACTACGAGCAATACTGTCGACTCCCCGAGTGAGTTGGAGTGTGGAGCTCCGGCCCAAATTTTGAGCGGGCTATCAGACAGTAACAGGCCTTTTGGGGGAAAGAAATATATAATCTCTGAATCGGTCTTTCCAGAAGGATTCCATGGGTGGTTGGAAGGTATGTCTCGTCTTTGTCCTGCATTATAGCCTTGTCATCTGGAGATTTTACTTACTTTGCTTTCTCAAAATCCCAGTGCCTTTGTATGCTGCTGGCGCACGAGACCGGAAGATAGCATATAAATCCGCTTTCGATTTTATAAGGAATGTCCATCGTGATCAAGGTTGCAAGGTGGATGTGCTGAATAGGGAACGGTAAACGAGCCATCCTAGATCATTACTTTGCTTCAATTAATGTATAAATAGAATTGCATTTGGCTGGCTTTAATAGATAATAATAGAAACTCTTCACTCCATGAATTTCCACCGATATAGCGGATTTGTTGTCGGAAGCGGCTCAAGTCTGTACAAGCCAACCTGATTAGACTCCCTTACATGGCCCCTTTCTATATGGTAGCCAGGTTCCTTACCTCCTAGCAATATCATAATCCCGTCTCAGCTAGCATCAAAGATCAGGCCTCAAAAATCTTCAAAACTTATATTTAATAGAATGAAGAATCAGGAAGACGCGAAGGAGAAGCTTAGAAGCACGTGATGTATAATCCACGTGACTTTTTTGACCGTAATCGGCAAGCGCCAGACCTTCATCTCGTGTTGTTTGAGGTTTGCTCTCTTTCATTCACTTTTTGATATACGCAGATGAATGATCGAGCATTTCGCCTGAAAGCTTGTTGATTGAACGTAAAGAGCTTGAACTTCGAAATATCATGACTCTACGATATCCCTATGGCTGCGGTTTGTAGGGATCGACTGAGTCCACACGGCGAATGCCGTCGATCGACATTGTCACCCAGTCCAAAAGACACCGTGTGGAGTCGTGCAAGACGGCCACAGCATAACAGCTCTAGAATGAGGAACGGAGACAGGTCTCTCATGGTATTGTTTTGCGAATAAAAGACCACAGGGCCATCAATCTCTGAATAAGCCAACACTCAAAAGATTTCAGCCGCCGGAAACTCCTGCGAGTGGCACATATGCGAGCTGAGAATCAATAGATACTAAAAATACAGGGAACAGCGGGAGCGGCATACATGAAATCGCATCATGACCGCAGTATCATAGAGATTCTCGTATCATTGCTTCCAAATTAGCCCTTGTTTTATGAGTCTCCAACACATCGCTCTGCTTCAAAGCTCCCCGGAAGAAACAGAGTGTTTCCACCAGTCCTTACCTTATACAAGACCATGACGAGATTTCTTTATTAAGCCCATGACAACAGGATATCGAGGCGGTGAACCAGGCCTACTATCTAAAGATCCCTTTCATATCTCCGAGTTCGCGCACTTTTCTGGTCTCTGCGTTTCCATAAACACTGTGGCCACGACTCGCATCGAAGCTGCAAATAATTACACGCTTATAGCCCCGTCAGTTTTTCCGTTGCTGTCAAAGCCACTCACCCAGCTGACTATTCTGTGCCAGCATATGAATCCTATAAACTGAGCAACAGCAGCAGCAAGCTAATAATGCAGCTATACGAACAGTGGTCGGCCACAGTTGAAGCTGCAGTTGCCCAAGCAGTTTGTCGGTCAAGGGGGCTCCTTGACCAAAATTGTTGTTCAGGACGAACATCTCCTCTCGTGCCACTTCCTTTAAATCCCTCATCGTATCCGGGTGGGATACACATATCTTGACAGCCGCTGCAACTCAGGCTTCATATGCCCACAAATTGTCGTATTCTGAGGCCCATTGAGGAACACACCTCGAATGAACTGTGAGAAGTTGTATGAATGACGTTGTTCCCATAGCTGGGATTGACACGAAGTGCCTTTGTTTCGTGGCCTCGTATATTTTATACGCATGCCCCTTTGACCTGCTTTGGACAGCTGGCGCAGCTAAAGCCAATACATAGCACTATCCACCGGGAAGCGGCCACTTGGTTTGGGGGAGACTTAATGTCAGAAGTTCATTTCTGGTAATAGCCAGGGAGGCTACATCAACACATAATAACTCTTGCTGCTGCCGTCTTACTATACACCTACTCACAAGGCGGACGGACCATGTCTAGGATAAATGGTAAATGCTTCTCCGTGTTTTACTGAGTTATTCTCTTGAGCTGAAGGTTGATCGGCATCCCTTGATAGCCTCATAAAACGAGCTGAGCGCGGAGCCTGTTGCTGATCGCTCGTTTCCCTTCTCATACGTGGAAGCAGCATTGCTACCCTTCGATGGTCCCGCACATCTGGCCCTCGCGGGGACCTCTTCGAGATCAGTCGTCGGATCATGCCCAAATTCTGTCTAGATGCCAGTATCACGTGTGGATCTTCTTTCGCCTCTGACAAAATTCCCGTACCTGAAGCTCGTACTCTCCACCCAGCTGAGGACTTTGGGGGTTAGTTATGCACATCACAACACAAATATTCTATTTTTATAAGTAGAGCACAACTTTTGCCGCCGATCATGACCTCAAGATTGGTTTAATTGGTTGGGATTGTCCGTTGTGGAGCTACTTGACGTCGCGCTTCCCACAAAACAGAGTGTGATCTGCACACCAAATGCAAGGCAGGGGAATTGACAGAAGCAGTAAACGAGCACATGTCAATCCAACCCCAGCTTTCGTGTCTGCATGTCACCCCGAAAGGGAAAGCTTCCGGGGCGAAGAAGCCAAGGTGGCGTGTAAGAAGCTTGGTACATCAATATTGGAGGCTAGCTTGTCTTGATGTTTCAGCCGAGCGGTACATGTTTACGTTCAGCTACAGATATGGGAATTTGATTTGCTACTCGCTTTTATGAAAAGAGTCGTGATACGAAATTTGGGCGCTGATCCCCTACGATTCCCCAGTGAAGCTATCCTGGAGATTAGGTAAAGATTTACCGCAAATGTTCTATGTTTAGAAGATCGTTGTGGTGTGTCCGTATAACCTTATGAGAGATGGAGGAATTTGAAATCCTGACTCCATCACAGTCAACTCCGTGACTACGATACGAACTACACTCCGCTCCGAGGGCAACCTCTCACCACAAGTGGAGATGATCTAGTTTCACGACAATGGGAATTTGAAATCTTTCTCAATCCAGCTTGTGAGACAGCGATGGCTGGAGGATGAGCGTGCTGGAGGATGAGTGTGGGAGATGCCCTCTTGTATGGGAGCCAGAAAAAGATAAAAGGCGGCTACTTTCCCGTCAAATTTGAGAAGAAAAGTCATCAACCAAAGCAATTCAATCCTCCAAGCAACACAGTCTTAAAGCTACCAATCTCCTCTCCAGGTAATTCCATCCTTTGCCATTGAATATAGTATTTAACAGGTTCTAACAATGCCACCCCTGATAGTTCACTCAGTGAAGAAAATATACAACCGCAACCATGCAAATCAAAGCTCTCGGCGCCGTCCTTACTACCCTTCTCGTTACCGCCACCGCAGTCCCAACTGCTGAGGGTGAAGCCGCCGGACTCGTCGAACGTGCCTGCAACAAAAAAGCCAGCTGGCAAGCAACAGGTGGATGCAAAACTGACTGGGACGACGGCCGTTGCGCAGCCCAGTGCCGGGGTATGGGTGTCGGCAAGAAGTGCTGCCAGAAGTCTGTCAGCGCCGTTATCTCGAGCTCCAACTGCATGGTTGGCTGGAATACTTGCGAGTGCAGCTGCATGAGAAAGTAGAGGGGCACATCGCCGTGACTCGAAACGCTTTCATGGAGAGATTGAATGTTGGGCTACTGGACTAGTGCTGCGTTGTTTCTCTAAGATATTCGCCTTTAGGTATTTTGTTTCCTTGTTCTGACTGGGAAGTTGTGCTTTAAGAATACCAGCTGCTGCCTGGGATTCTTTCTAGCTCTGGATTGTACATAACTGTTACCCTGTTCAAAACCAAGCTGAATTTAGTATCGTCATGTTCTGAGCTAGCCCCTGAAATTGAAAGTCATGAGTGATAAGTTAATGGCCGGATAGGCACCTGGTGTGCTAACTGTGATACCAGAATGTTCCTAGAAGCTAATCACAGGAATATCAGCGCTGAAATTGCCAGGCAAACTAGCCCCTAGTTTACTGTACATATCCATGCCTGGTATACAATATCGGTCCGTGAGCACTTAGGAATGCACATTTTCAGCGACGAGTACTCCGTGGCTAGCCCCTGAATGCCTCATCATTCCATGCCCCGGCTCCGACAGAAACTTAGAGCTTATTGGCAGTAGTGGTTGACATTATGCAGGTATGGCTGCACATGGAAGCCAACTTCAATCCTCCTCACCTACATAAGGCACTTCGGTATGATCCTCGGCAGCAGAGTAGTAGAATTACCATCACAGTATTCCACTAGCACCTCGAATATACCCCCCTTTATGTTCTGGCGGGGAGCTGGTATCTTGAATGGCACGAGCTACGCGATGGCAGTAGTTTTTTGGTTGCCTGATATCCAGGTCGTCAGGCCGGGACTTGTTTTGTTCCCTGAAAGCTGCATAATTTGATATCTATCGGCTTCTCTGGAGAAACAATCCAAGGCTTTGAATAACTAATTATTTGAGCAAATTTCGTCCTAACACATGGTTTTAAGCTGGCCCTACGAATAACCGGGAATTTGTTTAAACTGGTATCCTGAGGCAGCCGCAGGGGCATATAAATTGCATCTATAGCGGTCAAAGAAGGGCTTGTAATTTATTCCCTAGTCAGCTTTCCTAGGCTACGATTGTTCCGTCTTTTAAGGCAAGGATTGGACCTGAAAGTCACCCCTGGGGTTGAAGTGCAGTTACACAGCCCGTCGCACTATTAAACATACGAGGGACAGAGCGATGGATTAGGATGAACAAAGAGTTGAGATGCACAGAGTAATCGCAGTCACTCATCGGCTCCTGTCGCCTTGATGAAAGTCCGATCGGCTCGGAAGCGCAAGAAGTTGTGGATCTTTCGTTGCCGAGGAGACCAACAAACACGCGATCTCGAATGCTTATCCGATCTTGTGCGATTCTTTCATCTGGTTTTTGGTGAAGTTCCTCAATCAGGGGTAGTCCTGGTTATTGTGGAGCGCGCCGCCGAGAAAGAAACTTGCCCGACGCCTGGATGTTACTCCAGCAGCAATCGGTAGAACCCTGAGTCGCACCACAGGCTCCACCTACCGGGAATAGCTTACCCCAGACTGCGATTGCCATGTCGAAAACTTTTCTGGGGTATGTATAAAAGCTCGCGATGGTTTCCGTCTAGCAGAACGGTGTTTTATTCCCATCGTCTTTTATTGGACGCTTCTGTTCAACTGCTGCGAAATTCCGTACCGTTACTTATCTTTGGCCTGAATCTTGTCTTTGATCATGGGAGGGAACGGCACAGAACGCGTAGATGAGATGGTCATCGAGAACCACCCAGAGGGCAAGCCAGCCGCGGAGATTACGGAAACTGCAGCTGTCACTCTATCTGAAGAAGACGTACGTCCACTCTAATACTATCTTGATAAAACCAGCTAAATTCTTCTGTCTAGAATGTTCGCATTAAGAGAAAAACCGACAGAACTATTTTATCGATCTTAACCTGGATTTACTTCTTGCAGGTGTGTATATGGTCTACCATCTATTTAACACATTACTTATTAGCGGTCCGTTAGGTTTTGGATAAAGCCGTACTGGGAACTGGGGCTGTTTTCAACCTTCAGAAGGATGCGGGTCTCACAGGGAATCAGTACTCCCTCGTTGCCTCCATCTCACCCATAGCGCAGTTAGCATGGCAGCCATTTTCAGCCTGGCTAATCGTGAAGGTGCCTCCCCGTATTTTGATGCCATCGATGGTTCTTGGGTGGGGAACTGCTGCGGCATGTATGTCTGCTTGCAATAATTTTGCAGGGCTTCTCGCCGCTCGATTTTTCTTGGGTCTTTTCGAAGCTGGGTGTATGCCTCTATTTACTATTATCACGGGCCAATGGTACCGTCGTGTCGAGCAACCGGTTCGAGTCTCAGTTTGGTATTCCATGAATGGAATAGCGACGATAGTAGCTTCTGCTTTATCTTATGGACTCGGTCATATCAAGTCAGAAGTGTTACACCCGTGGCAAACGTTAGTTATCTTGGTTCCCATCCGCATCATATAACTTGCTAATAGTTGGATCTTGGTTAGCATTTTTCTTGTCGCCGGCTTAATTACTATTGTCAGCGCGCCCCTGACCTATTGGAGACTCGACAATGATATAACCACAGCCCGATTCCTCACTGAGAAAGAACGGCAGCAAGGTGTGGAGCGCTTACGCGCGAACCAAACCGGCACTGGATCTGACGAGTTCAAGTGGTCCCAAGTCTTTGAGGTGGTCCTCGAACCAAAATGCTGGCTGTGGATTGTGATGTCCGTGTTACCAAACATGGGTTCATCACTAACCAGTATTTTCGGCCCAATGATCCTTGCAGACTTTGGATTTGACAAATTCCAAACGTTGCTGTTGAACATTCCTTTCGGAGCCGTACAGACAGTCGTAATCGTCATCTCCTGCTGGGCTTCGTACAAGATGAAGTTGAAATTTGCCGTCCTCGCTGCCTTCATGCTTCCCGTGGTAGCGGGTACAGGTATGCTTTACGGGCTGGGCCGAAACCCGTCAGACCGACCCGCGTTGCTCGTCGCATACTACCTCCTTGCATTCTTGTTTGCTGGAAACCCCCTCCTTCTCTCGTGGGTGGTGGGAAACACTGCGGGATCCACCAAAAAGTCCACCACACTCTCACTTTACCAAGCTGGCCTGTCCGTAGGTAATATCGCAGGTCCCTTCCTCTTCAAGGCTCATGAAGCCCCGACATATCGCTCGGGTGTAGGTGGTGTTCTCGGGATCTTTATTGCCATGATTATTTGTATAGTCATGCAGTTCGCCAATTTGGTTTTACTGAACAAGCAGCAGAGAAAGAAGAGAATCCGAAACGGAAAGAGTGCGGTTATCAATGATCAGTCCATGAAAAAGAATGTCAATGCGGATAAAACGACGCAGGAGGATGTGCAGCTGCCAAGTGAGCCAGCTAACACAGACTTGACGGACAGGCAGAACGATGAATTTGTGTATATATACTGATGGGTGGCATATTTGATAAACTAATATCATACAGTCGAAGCCACTAGGGCTAAATATAATCACTGTATTTTGCTCTTGCTATCGTCGCGTTGCGAAGCCCGGTCGATTACGCCTCCAGGTAGCATCAAGGATCTTTATCACGCGACCAACTCGATTCTAGAACCTGGTATAAATTGTTCTACAAACACATAGAATTCATATTTTTTAGGGAAGTTCTGCTGGCTTGGAGATGAACGTGAAGATTGCGGGGTGACGCGACAAACAATCATACGCGATGTCGCGTCGGTGGGGCTTTAAGCGCTTTCTTATTTTAAGGTTGCGATTTGGTTGGTTGGCCGAGAGCTTATTAAAGAAGCTTAATTAATATTTATCACCTAATCGAAAAATAGCTAACAACAGCCATTCACGTGTCCATGTCGCAAGGCAACATCCAACGTCAGGGCGGCTGAGGAAGACGGCAGGCTTTTATTACTCCATATTTCATATCAAGTTCATGTGTGTATGCAATCATCTAAGTTTGGGATAATATAGGCCGATGGCCGTCACCACGATCTAAACGAGATCTCTATAGTTTGGCTCGGCTGCTACAAGCCTCCTCGATCAAGTCTACAGTGGCCTGCGCGCAGCCATATGAGCATTGATATCCCGCCCCACCAGCGCCATAGTTATGAACCACCCAAGTGTCTCCAATCCGTTCCTTTTCAATACGGTTACCACCCTCTCGAACAGGCCTTAATCCGACTCCATGTCTGATAATGTCGAGATGCTCAATGCCCTTCCCACCTGTCAATTCCGGGCACATCTCAACAGCACGTTTCATAATTCGAATCGCGAGATTGGGGTCGGGCTGAGACTCCCAGTTCCCAACCTGGTACGACCCGCCTAGAATTGTGCCTCCGCCAGCTGCTCTTGTCATGATGTAACAGGCTTCACTACTTCCATCGTCCGTTCCGGACACATCAAGCATCTTCCCGGCATCGTTGCGGACAATTACAACCTGGCCGCGCGCGGGATACACGGCTTTATCCTCGACTCCACCTAGTTTAGATGCCATCAAGCCTGTGCAGTTGACCACCAGGTCAACCTTGCCAGAGGGGTGGACATCTGAGGCAGTAGCATCTAGGACATGTTTAAATACCCCTCGCTTGAAGATAACTCCATTCTTTAGGCATTGCGACACTAGCCATGGAAGGTAGATTGCCGTGTTGATGCATACCGAGGTAAAGACCGTGGCGGCATCAATACCCGGTTTAAGTGATTCCTTTGGGAGCGATCGAAACTGGACAGTGGCTTAATTTCATCCCAGGGAGAAAGGGAAGGGATTACTAGGCTGGAGGGTAGTTACTCACGTTTGGGACAACCTTGGAGAACCATGGGTTGGGAGACAAAAGTTCAGCGAACCATTTGGCGGTTGCTGAGCCCTGGTCTTTTGCCCGCCTATGGATCTCACAATCTATGTGTGAAAAGAGTTAAAAACCTTTCCTGGGAAGAGGGGACATGAAGAAGCACCTTGGAAATGTACGCCGGCCTCCGGACAGTTCTTTGCGAGATTTTCAAAAGGCTTCCACGTATTTCTGTCCCATTCTTCCGCCTTTGTCCCGCTGACAGAAACACTGATATGGCCGTTTTAGAACTTGACATCACATCCTTGGCAATTAGGGCAAACCCACGGCATATAATTGGCACCAGCCCATGGCGATGCGTATTCAATATCATAGTCGCCGGGCATATGCTTAGCCACAACCACAATCTTGTAACCAGGCTTCTTCGACAACAAGAGAGCAGTTGTCAGCCCGGCAACGCCGGCACTATATCGAAATTAGAGCCATACATTTACTGAGAATCAGACCTGCAGAACAAACATACCCGATCACCACGACGTTCTTATGAGTCATGGTGGTGGAGGAGATAGCGGAGACAAGATATACAGTTCAAAGGATGGTGTGTAAGTCTGGGACCTTCTAAATGTCTTCCTCGAATCCTCTGGAATAAAATACTGTGACTGTGAGAGCCAAAACCTCGTCATTAACCTCGACTGACTCGCCAACTTGTTCTTTGTTGCTTTCACTTCGGGCCCTGTCTTTCGGCTATCCAGGGCTTGGCATAAAGTATTTTAACCCCATTAGGCAGGCGAGGATCCACATCGGCACCGAACTTTTTGCCGCCAGTCACCTGTTCCCCGACTAACATCCAAAGAACAATATCAGGAGGTGGATGAAGACGATGGAAATGAAAGTAGTAACCATGGCAATTTCATGGTGCACAAGGACCTTGGAAAGCAAATTTCTGATTATACCATCACAAAATAATTATATTGATATTCGACAATTTATCCTATTGAACTAAAAAACGCCCGAACAATATCACAAAATTTCTGCACATTATCATTAGATGCTGTATCGCCTTTCTCATCCCGGATCAATCGGTGTCTTAGGTTTTCGAGTGTATGAATTCCCGTGTATGCCTTACTTTTGCCCAACGGTGATTCCAGAACCTAAAAAAGAACCATTTTGGCCCGCCTGATTCTTTGAACGTCTCTGAGCAAGGGGCATCCTTCTGTCCCTAGCAGTCGGAACACGATGTACAGGGCTCTGCGGTTCTGCTTCCTTTTGCTCCTTCTCCGCCTCCCTGAACTCTCGCCTTGATCTGCGGACCCCAACAGCTTCACAGCATGTCCAAAGGGCGCCGTCTTCATATTTGGAGAGTCGCGGGAATATAACGAGTGGAGTAGTATTCGATAGACCGTTGACCCCGTTGGCCTCTTCTCGCCGCTCTGGCTCATTAGCCAGGAAGTCAAAGAACACGCACTCATCGCTGCCCGATTGAGAAATCTCAAAGACCGCTCCATACTTGGTCTTGGCTCTTTGGAAGGTTTGCCAGACCTCTGCTGCGCGTTGGGTAACTCTTTTAACACTCAGGCTTATTTTGGAGCACTGTTCATCGGTGAATATCTCATCAACGCCCGAACTGACTGTTTTCGCAACGGTTTTTATCCGCTCGTTGAGATCACTGGCCATACTGTCAGTGTCAATCGATAATAGGATTGACCGACAGTAGGATTCTCTTTCTTTGTCTGTCATTGCTAGGTTGAGAAATCGCTTCCGTATCCCACTCTCTTCCGTGATGAAAAATGTTGGCTGGAAAATCTGTTTGTCTATCTCCCTTGCCAGCAATGTTAATATACTAATGAGACGCATAAGCTTCGCGGCTTTGGAATTCGAGTAGGGAAGCGGGATATTATATGTCGAAGTGAGGATCAGTAGCTTAGACCGTGCTTGGTGAACCTGAAATAAATGTGAGCGATTAAATACAATGCTTCCTTTTTTTATGGAAAAAAAAAATGGGAAAGACTTACCGTCAAATCCTTATTTGCAGTGTCTACTTCCAGATGCTGAGAAAGTTCGTTCACAGCCAAATCCCAAATTCCGTCGTACTTAATAAACCTAACCCAGAATAAATCATCAATATCAGTGTCACTTTTTTCACATTTGGCTTGTGGGAAGCTGGGCTTACATTTCTTCTTCGTTTATCTCCTGGTATGGAGTTCTAAAGCTCTCCAGCTTATCGAGCTTCGCATCCCTCTCAGCTATCTTAGACTTAATAGCCTCTAGCGCTCCCTCAAGCGCTTTGTTGTGTTTATTCGTTTCAGAAAGCTTCTGTTTCACTTCTGATCCTGCGGCTTTCAGCTTGTTGATCAGAGATTCTTTTTCCTCGAGTATTTTGTCCTTCTTTTTGCATTCGTCACGGCCTTGGGTGACCTTCTGCTTCTCCTGAGTGAATGCAGAGTCAAGTTCCTTAAATTGCTTCTCCAGGATATTCTTTGATTTCCGCTCATCCGTGAGAGACGCCTCAAGTTCATGAATGCGTTTGGTCAGTTCTTCCACTTGCTGTTCTGCGGTGGTACAATTCTTCTTTGCCCTATGGTTCGCGTTCAGCAGTACTTCAAAAGATGTATTACTGTCCGCTTGCATCTTCTGACTTTCATCTGTTAAACGGGCAACTTCATCATCCTTGGATTTGACCTGCGCCTGAAGGTTCTTGATTTCACCCAGAAGTGTCTCTATTCGCTTTCCGGCGGTCGTGAGAGGAATATTCTTCAGCAGTCCGTATAATGCGTCCATATCCTCAATATGAGGAACTTTTGGCTTTCCGCTTCCATTCTGCTGAGGCTCCATGGCAACGAAAGGATAACCCCTTGCTTTACCAGTAGCCGTAACGAGGGGGATAAAGAAGGAAGCAAGGAGAGGGAAGGGTAATTGTTCTCAGTTCGTCGTTCATCACCGCATCATGCGGCAAACCTCTTTTGAACTTATATGAACCTCACTTCCCCGCATCACATAGCGAGGTGCTTCATTCGCAGCGAGAGCCATGAGTTGGCATTCTTTAAGTGGCCATGATATCTGGCAAGGCACTCATACCTAATGGTGTGCTAGCATGCGTCTATGTGTATGACACTGAGGGCAGTTGGTAGCCTGTAGCAGCAAAAGCCATTGGCCTTCTGCGATGCATAGTCGGTGTATGACCTACACTTGTTATGCGCGTAGCCATATTTAGCTACCAGCCTCATAATAGCTGTGGGTGTAGTAACTTGATCCAATTCCCTACCTCCTCTGAACTTGCTTCCTGTTGGAAACGGGATGCTCCCTGGACTCTCTCTGTTGGCTTGACGAGCCCTGCATAAGCGAGGCTCTTGCATCTAGCTTAGTCACCGGGCACACAGAGCTGAACATCATTCAACTGCGACATTCAATACGATAGAACCCGTTAATGCACGCTGGCGTCGATACCCTGTCACCTTGAGCTTCCCCGGGAAATCCTGGTTTTAGGCGCCAGATTTGTGGAGAGTTAGGCAAAAACCCTGCTATGCGGGTTTTACACGCTGAGATTGGTAGTTAGTATGCTTTGGTTCCGAGCCTGAAAGTTGCTGGCTGGGACTTCATGCTGTGTTGGCGTCACTCGCCCCGGGAGGATGTCTATCATGAATATGCCGTGCATTGCATCTACGTGTAGTTGCTTTGGCAAATATACCCATCCGACAAGGATTTATTATTGTTATCCGCGCCAATGAAATATACCCATTTGCTTCTTTAATGGGAAAGAAGATGAGTTGGCTCCAATTGATCTTCATCTGAGTACCATCGCGCTGGAACACACTCCCCAGCTGTGAGAGAACTCCCTGGCTACACGGCCAACCAGCAATCTCATTGGATACATTGCATCGGAGCCTCGCGGATCCATCCAGAACAGTTCTGCAATCATGATAGTTGCCCCACAGTTGACTCAGAGTAAATTCTCGAGAACCGTGCTCTTTGTAAACGTTTCGTCCGTTTGCTACGTATTTCTCTGGCCGAGTGCTCCGCCAGCAGTTCAATGCTGCAGCTACAGCTACAGGGACATTTACAACTGCTTACTGGATCAGTGTGATTCAGCGGGCTGCCTCCGATGCTAATCCGGGCCTAGTGGAACTGCGTAGCCCGAATTGTCCTTTGGATATAAGAGGCAGCCTCCCAGGTATACGCCGGGCCGCTATGCATAACCCAATATCCGCCCCAGATTGGCTTGGTGAGAGGTTCAATGATACCACCCGAGACCGGCTTGCTGTTAAAAGTATTGGTGAGCATCGAGCCGGAAAGTGCATCATGGGTGAGGCCACCGCGTATGTATCCTTCGTTGAGAATGGGGATGCAGGTTTTGTGGAGCAGAGTAAGTTGCCCTTCTCCCAGGCTGCGCCATTCGTATAGGGGTCATTGCTGGCAGAGAGGGTTGCCTGCCGCGCATTGTAGGCGGTAAAGACGTCATTCATTGTAGCCAAAATGACCTATTGCTGGCGAGTTTTTAGTCCACCCCCATAGACGGACCGCCAGCAATGTACGCTTGGGTATGCGTTCTCGAGCCTCGCGCATACTCTGCTGTATCTGGGGGCACCTTATTCGATACCGAGACAACGGTGCAGTGTTGAGAATGGGAAGCGGGATCCCTCGTCGACACGAAAAACCAGCTTATTGGAACAATGGACGCTGTATCATAATAATAGCAATCCTAGCCGTTACTTGATCTAGACTCAGCTGACTTTTTCCCACGCCAATAAATTTATAACAGCTATTTTGCATCTTTTCAAAAAGGGATCAACTTGAACGGGAATGATGATGTATCTCACGCCGTCACCATCATAGCATCGGCTAGACTGACCCCTGCTGTTGCTACTCATGCACCCCACACTTCCAAGCTCCTTGCCGCCTCCCAAGCCCGATCGCGGTCGTGTAAAGCACTCCCGAGCCGACCGCAACACCGACACGACGCGGTCGGATCTCCGAAATACTATTCACCCCTATTTCCCTTCCCCACATACACTGGATGATATCTGCAACACATACGGCATATGACAGTAGTACTTATAGGCCACATAGAAGCTGACGATGCTGAGAGGAATACATGTTGCTTAACCAAAAGTCACAGATCCTGTTCTCAAATTATGACTACGTCGAGATCATTCCCACCAGGCATCCACGGGCCTTCCGTGACGTTCTTCCAAGATGATAAGCAACAGAATATTGACTGGGCGACTCAGGAACGGCACCTAGAGTTTATGATCACCTCTGGGCTGCATGGCAGTATGATACATCAATACCCTCTTTCATGCTTTAACGAAGAAATGCATTAGAGAGTACTAATATGGGAAATCTTTAGTTGTTCTTGCCGGCTCAAGCGGTGAATGCACCACTTTGACACTGGAAGAAAAAGGACAGCTTGTCAAGAGCGCTAGGGACATCGCTAAGAAAAATGGAAAGGACAATTTCCCTATCACTATCGGCTGTCTGGCAGGCTGTACTAGGGACATTATCGAACAAATTGAAAACGGGTATCGAAACGGTGCAGATTTTGCGCTCGTGCTGGTTCCGAGCGTTTTCAGCTGGGCCATGACCCAGAAGGCTATTGTGGACTTCTTCATAGAGGTTGCAGACAGTTCGCCAATTCCGATTGTTATTTACAATTTCCCGGGCATCACTTCGGGATTAGATGTCAATTCAGACATGCTGGAAACCCTTGGTGCGCATAGAAACATCGTTGCTGTCAAATTGACCTGTGGAGGAGTTGCAAAGATTCCAAGAGTGGCGGCACGGTTTTCCCCCAGTCAGTTTGGAGCGGTGGCTGGACAGAGTGATTGGCTTGTTCCTGCACTATGTGCTGGAGGGATAGGTTGTATTTCAGGTGCCGCAAATATTTTCCCAAAGGTAAGATCAGGTCAAACTTTTCTCGAGAAAACTTGGGCTAACCAGTCAATTGCCAATACTGTCGGTAGGTTATGGTTGAGATATACGACCTGTTCATTTCTGGGCAGACCACAGCGGCTACCGAACTGCAGAAAAAGCTAGCCCAGCCAGAATGGGGAATAGGAATAGCAGGTATCAACGGGACGAAATGGCTCGCCGCAAAACAGCGTGGATATTCGGAGTCGAGCATCCACTGCCGACGACCGTTCCCTAAGTTTGTAGATGTAGAAACGCAAGGGCGCGTAATGGCACTGATCGCACCACTTGTCCCGGTTGAGGAGTCATTGAACTCTGAGAAATAAGCAGAAACCATGTGTAAGGGTATCAAGGGAAAGTCAAGCTTGGGAGTGCAAACCGTTTCAAAACTGTTATACAATCGCGAATGTCGCATTAAACAACTCCAGGCATACAGAGTGAATGAGCACACGTGCCCCTGTCTCACGTTGCCTCTTTTGAGTCTCTTGCAAGACGTCCGCTGTCATGTTCGCATTGGTGGCAACATGTTGAAGACTGCGAATTGTCTCGAGGATCCATTGACACTCATTGTAGTCGTCCTCTTCACTGCCCCATAGGAACACTGGCCATAGCATGTTGACCGGTATTGATTCATCGCTATTGCTGACCATGTAGTGTGACATCTCCTTAATCTTACCTAGCGCTGTAACCACAACTTTGGAACGATCTAGGTGGCGATGGGCAACCCGATGTAGATGAATATAGCAGGCGTAAAAATTGGAAAGATACGTTTGGAACGAGCGAATGATAGCTGATGCGAGAGGTTTGGCTAGGACATCGTCGCCAATATTTCCAGAAGCAGCATGGTCAATGAGTGCAGGCCTTCGATCATACAGAGACGATAGGTCTTTAAGGATATCAGCTGCAATAGCCATCACCTCGGGTTCGTCCTCTACACTTCCTCGGCTGCGGTGAAGGTGGGTGATTTTGGTTATACGGCCAGTGATAGTTTGAACTTCCTGAAAAAAAGCAATCCCCGGCTGACAGAGCATGTCATAGATCACTTCGTGTGGTCCAGTGTTTGCGACGGGCTCTGTACTTTGGGATTCCGCACTCGATGAGGTCGGGCTTGCAGCAGAGGGGTAGATTCCAGATGTGTCATTGATTAAAAGTCCTTCTCCGCCAGCGGAAGCTGCCCGGGCATCTGATAGTCGAATCCACGAAACAATTCTTTGTTCTGATAAAGGGAGTGTTAGCATCAATTGTATGAGGTGTTCTGACAGGGGAGGTCTGTGGCAGACCTAAAGAACCCAGGGCGCCCCTCCCCGCAGTTTGCAGCGCTTTATGCGCCTTTGCAAGGTTCAAGTAGGCTAAATCCAACCGTCCAGTCAAGAACTTCACCGGAAAAAAGTCAGCAAGGGTGAAGAAGCAGGTGTATGCGGAATGAACTGAACAAACATTTATGTATGTAAGAAAGAATATGGTAGCTAGAACGTATCTGAGCTCATCACTGTTGACTACCATGGCACCTCCGGATCTATAAAACCTCTCTGACAGTTCACCTGCAGCTTTATCGTAGTAGTGCTGGTAATCCACTTTGTTCCCTGTAGCAAACTGGATTGTTTCGAAAGCTGCGATTGAGTATCGAACCATTGGGGAAGTAGCTGCCATGCCATCAAGCAGCTCTCGCACAGAAGCCCACTTTGGACCATTCTCAACAGGCTCCAACATTGGTGGGACTTGTAATTGCAGCGGGTCTTCTACATCTACGTTGGTGGCTAAGGGCTGCTGTGAGGATTCTGGCGGCGCGAGAGGTGAAACCGCAGGATCTAGCCCGATAGGTAAGATACACTCATGCAGAGGAGCTCTCGATGGAGGAAGATCACTAAAGTCCGGGAGGTAGATATCTTGAAATAGCGAAAAGTCATCCGCGGTATCTGCTATGGGTTGGGCGAAACCAAAGGGATCAGCAGACGATGATGCCCGGCTCACATCTAGAGGTGAAACGTTAGTAGGCTCAGGAGCCTCTCTCACTCCCATATTCCTCGAGGCTGATGATCGCTGAGGTTGTGCATCTTTCCAGACGCATTCCAGATTGAGGCGATGGCAGTGATAGCATTGAGGCCTCCGCTCATTGCACCGGACCTTGCGGCGCTTACAGGTCATGCAGCCATTCCGTGAGCGACGACAATGGATACGACGGTGACCGATTCCACCGGGCGCGAGGGTGAGGGATGTCATGATTCATGGTGTTTGAGGTGAAAAGGCTGTGAAGTCGTGAGAGTAGAAAAAACTTCTCCTGAGTCGTTGATATTGCCGGGGTTGAGGCTCATAGGCGACCCCGCTTTTTCTAGCCTGCAGCGCTTTTCCCCAGCTGGTTGACAGAGCCCAGTCAACGTCGTATAGTTATTTTAAGAGTCCTCGTTTTGCATGCCTGCACGTTGAATGGATTGCTGGCTGCCTGATGCCTGAAACATGGACGGCAAATCCCACTGACATTCGTCACGACCGAGAATCGTTCTGCCTCTGGCCGCTGGAACGTGTCTGCCTATGCATCAGCTGTCTCTTATGAGGGCGAGATAGCCCATCTCCCATCTCTGAGACAAGGGAAGACAGAAGTGATAAAGAAAATCAATCCGACTCTTCAACGATGGATTGGCTCAAAGTTGTAGTCACAAGAGCTAAGGACAGGGCAAAAAGTGATGAAGCTGCACTCCCCCCAACCGCAGCCGACGAGCGACTTGTGTCACCGCATGGCTCTGGTAGATATGCCGCACTGGAGATGATACCTGCAGAAATATGGGATATTATTCTCTCCCTCCTCTCAAAAAGCGAATTAATATCCGCTTTAAAGACATGTCAGTTGCTCCGAACGTATGCAGAATCGGTCCTCTATCGACAGATCAACATGAAAGAGCCTGCCACTACCTCCCAACATAAACTAGGCTGCCTTGCTCGTACGATTATTGAACAGCCGAAGATAGCGCTTCAGGTCCGCCAATTTGAATTTATATCTACCTTGGGGTCTCTCCATGATGGCACGAAACATTATTCCAGCGTTGAGATCTCTGTCTACCTTGGGGTACCTTTTCCTGAAAATGGGTCTACACCAGGAAAAACTGTTACTTGGTTTGACGTAGCCGCCCTTTTGGTTTTGCGTATGCCAAACCTCGTGGACTTACGAGTTGGTACCTCAGTATTGAGACGCATAGCCGTTGGATATGATACTCAGGCGTCGTCAGAATCTAAAGAGGAAAACATTCAGCACCAGGATGTGGTCTCCCATACCCAGAAATCCTGCCCCTTTCATCGACTTCAGTATCTGGAGATCACCAAAGAACGTTCTGGCACAATTAGACTGCCTGAATGGCAAGACGGGGAGATCAAGCAAGCGAACAAACTGCTCTCACTCCCAACAATGCGAAAATACAAAGGCATGCTGCCAGCCGCCCTCATATCATCGATGGTCGAAAGTCGACAGCACGGGAAATCATTTGCTTTGACTGAAATATCCTGCGATGTGTACGATAACGCACCGCTGGGTGATCTGCTACCCCTCATGCCCAAGCTGCGAAACTTCGAATATACGCATTCATGGCACGAAGCCGCGCCATATTTTAGGTGTAAAGCACTCTACGAAGCGCTTAATAGTGTTACGGGCTCACTGGAGAGCCTAACCATAACTGGGAAAAGTTACGGCAAATGCGGAGATGTAGGGTTCAAATACTACTACACCTCGACCACTGGTGTCATTGAAAAGTTTGGGTCAATGCAGAGGTTTCGGTTGCTGAAATACATTGAGATTCCTTGGGTACTATTGACAGAGCGGAATAGGGCACTGGGCAAAGAGAATGAAGCGGTAGACGGAGGCGCTGGTTTGCAGGGAGGAAAACGTCACTTTGGGCTAAAGGATATTCTTCCTCGGAGTCTGGAGGTTCTGGTAATCAACGATTTCCTGGCGTATTACATCGGATCGAGTCAAGCAATTTGTGCGAACAGGGATTCCCTACTGGCTGGATTTCTGAAGGACTGGAAGTTACACACGCCCAACCTGAAGGCTATTAGGGTTAAAGGGAGCTTTGATCATTGGCCTGGAGCCAATATTATGTACCTGAAGGATGTCTGCAGGGCTGCGGGTGTGGATATACGGTTTCTCAAGTGATAACCCACTCTGACGTCGGGTATTTCGACCGCCATCGTACTGAACGAAACCCGGCCTCAAACCATACATTAGTGATGACAGAACAATAGGATGGTATGAAAGGGGAAAATGTGATATTGCGAACGACGAATACTCCGTGACCACCTAGGAAATCTACTCACCACTTCTAGGGTGGTATGGGGCAGGAGTGCCTGCAACTAGTAACCCTTTGCTTTACGAGAAGACATTCTGCATTTCCTGCCGTTTCTATGCTAGTATTGATAATTATTATATTTCTATATAGATTTTGGGGTATTAGTTCTAAATTCAATTAAGATAGTTAACTTTGATATCATGGCTCCTTTCGACCATCGCCTTCCATGAAGTTTCCGTGTCAGGCAGGATGATACCAAACCGTGGGAAAAAGTTCAGCAGATTAAAAAAAGTGCCGTACGAACGGGGAATGCGTTTCATTCCCATATGCCGAGCCACCGTATGTCAAATATCCCTGAGCAGCAGGTCCCGACTGCGCCTTGATATCATCCTGGTCTCCAAAGGTGAAAACAGTTTGCATGCCCATTACCATATGCTGCAGAATATGGCAATGCATCGGCCAGACACCGGCAGCCGTAACACGGATACGCCAAGCTCTCCAACCGGATGGCTCGAGAGCAGTAGCTTTCTTTCTGTACGAATATAGCACGGTCGTGTCCCGAGTCACGGGGTGGGTGCCTTTCAAGCGCTTCTCATTCTCAGCCGGGTTGTACATCCCATCCCCGCCGCCAATGTCATAGAAGTGTCTGCCGTGTGCGTGGAAGGGGTGTGTCTCAACACCACCGTTGCTGACTGCGCCTAGATTCTGCCAGACTATTTCCAAGACCTCGCCCATCTGGGCGGGGAAGAGACGAGTTTCATTGTCAAGTCCGTAACCGCTGGCGATCGCCCGTCTATATGAGGCTTTGAGGTCGAGCTTGTCCTCGTAGATATCGACTAGATATGGCGATTTGGGGAATGTCTCCATCCAGTCGTACCCGTTTTGAAGCCAGACTACATAGTCGCTGACGTTCTGGTGAACATTAATAACTATGCGTCTGGTTACTTCGTCGGCAGTCGGGAACTTAGGATCTGGATGGTACGGTTCCAATGCATAATCCAGCCAGCCGTGAGTGATATTGGCCACTGGAAGGGGAGGAGTGTTAGGGACAGTGGTTAAATCAGTCGCCTTGGAGGATGGGTATTCCAAGACGGCGAAGGTCGTTAGGACTGCTGGCCGGGCTAGGGTAGTAAATTGGAAGTAAAATTGTCGCCGTTTTGCAATTTGTAACTCGGTCTCGGTTTTGGCCTTAAGAAGCACACTATATCGCTGTCCACTGGAGATTTGCAGGTAGCCCGTCTTAAGGGGTTTAGTGTAGTGACCGTCTGCCTCAATGATTTCGAACACATCATGGCTTTCGATGGCCAACGACACAAACGACATAGCAGTCGCCCCGATGAATCGCAGACGGTATGTCTTCCCAGGCTCAACACTGATAGCGGCGAGCTTGCACGACCCAGTCGCATTGGTAGCCAGCCGGCCATGGCCGTTCACCAGGACAGCGCCGGTCTCTCCGCTCCATGTAAAGTTGTCAGAGGTGAGGCCGTTCTCAATCTCCGTATCTGTCTTTGCGAAAAAGTCTGACAGGGAAATAACTCGATCTTCGTCGTACTTGTACGGTGACGGGGAGGCAGACTCTACAATAAGCGCGCCGCCGGCCGTGACAGCTTGGAAGCCGACGTGGGAATGGTAAAAGAACGTGCCAGCATAGCCAGGCTCGGGGCGGACTTCATAATCGAAGAAGTGACCTGGGGGGATCGGCCATTGACTGGCGAGTGGAGTACCGTCGGAAAAGGGCGCCGTAAAGGCAGAAAGGCCGTGCCAATGCTGTATATCACTGTAAGTGTACTGTCGAGTTGTAGTAGGTAAAGAGCTAGTTATCGTACCATTGTGACGTTCAAATTCTCCATGTCGTTGTAAACGCGTATCCAATTCACCTTACCCTCCTGAATACGTAGCTCAGGCCCTGGAGATGACCCATTTATCACCACTGAGTATCGCTCCGTGCATGCCTGGGTATAGTTTTGAGCGGTCACCCGAAGGATATGGTCGGGTTGAAAGGACTCATTATGAGGAACCATAAGTCCTTGAATGGCCGTGACTAGGCCCAAAATCAGGTAGAGAGAAGGCAATATGCCTTGTATCCTTGGGAAAATCCCCATCTTCGAAAACTTCGGGGTCGTAGGATATATGGCAAAGGCCCATAAGAGCCAGAAAGGTCCTCCAGGGAGGCCCTCCCTCCCATTTATATATTCCTGCCATCAGCCTGGGTGGACAGACCGACTCTGCTCCATTCTCGCTGCAAACATCATGAAGGATTCCCGCCCCCGGCTACTGCTGCGCCAGCAAGTGGCCCCAGAGGATCGGTTCGTTGACCAGTCAGTTAAAAATACGCGTTTCTCAGAAGGCTGATCGAGAATGAATACCACCAATCACGTGCCAGGGGTACCGCTTTATGTGGATTTTTGGAGCATCCCTCAACCCAGCATGCAGAAAACAAGACATCATATTGCTTTTCTTCCAAGTATCGAACCAAGTGAATGGCCAGTGAGTATGCTGGTTGCTGGAGAGCCCCACAAGTTCCTCCAGGACAGCTACGGAATACTCTGCACTCAGGGTGAGACGATCTGCATCCGGAGCTTGTATCCCCCGAACCACCGACTTGAATCGAAGTCCCAGGCGGGAAAGTGAACAAGGCGAGGTGGGCCAGATACGGCAATGGAGAGAAGCTTGAAGACTGAGTACAAGCATCAAATTTTGTGGCGTTGAGCTATCAAATGGGCCTAGGGGTCAAGCCCCGTCTGCAAGCAATCCCGCTTAACAATGATTACCAAAATTTTCATTGATGGCTCGTGTTGGAAGCGGAAAAGCGCGTCAAACTGTGCCACGTTGATTCAGCTGCAGCTCAGCAGCGTTCACACTTGAAAGCAGCAAGTTCAACTCAAAGTCTGGACGGAACCGTTAAAAATTTACCCGCCAGGATGGCGCTTAACACCCCAGGCATTCCATCTGCTTTCGCAGTCCATAACCCTGGCTTCCTTGAGCTCCTCGGCCCAACTCCGAAGCTGGAAGTCCTTCTCGAGAACAGTACTTACCCATTTGCCCATGAAGCGAGTGTGTATATTCCAACTACAAACGAGCTTTTCATGAGTAGCAATTACTTCGATGACACTGCCGGTCACAAAACAATCACTATTACAAAGGTTACTCTTCCCAAGAATGGAAAGGACAAACCCTTTTCCTCCGAAATCCTCGACACCATCATCCCCATGGCAAATGGCGGTGTCAACTACGGGAATGACTCAATTCTCTTCTGCGGCCAAGGCAACTTCAAGACCGGCGGTGGCTTATACAAAATGTCTATTGAACCTCCTTACGAAACGGACCACTTGGTCGCAAGCTTTTACGGAAAGGAGTTCAACTCGATAAACGATGTGGTCGTCCACAGCGACGGCTCATTCTGGTTCACAGACCCCATCTATGGCTACGTGCAGGGAATAAGACCTGCACCCAAGTTGCCGAGCCAAGTGTATAGATTCGATCCCAAGACAAACAGCACGCGAGTTGTTGCGGATGGCTTTGAAAGACCCAACGGCATCAGTTTTTCGCCGGCCGAAAATATCTTATATGTAACCGACACAGGCCAGGGCATAGGTGACGGAACTGTAGATTATACGAAACCCGCGACAATGTAAGTATGTTCCTTCTTGCTAATTTTCCCCCTATGCCTTCCGCTGATCAAAGACCGCTTACCATGACTATTCTTAGCTACGCCTTCGACGTCACTACGGAAACGGGTGGAGGCATGTTTCTTATTAACCGCCGTGTCTTTGCCATGGCGGACACTGGAATCCCCGATGGAATCAAAACTGACATATTCGGTAACGTCTATGCTGGATGTGGGGATGGCGTTAACGTCTGGTCCCCAGGTGGTGTTCTGCTAGGAAAAATCCTCGTCAAGAAGGGGTCTGCGAATTTTTCCTTCGGCAAAGGCGGCGAAATGTTCATCCTGAATGAAAATCGACTTTTGAGGGCGCAGTTAAGCCAGCACGTCAAAGGGGCTCTTCTTAGGATATAAAAGTCTGGGCGAAGCTCCCAGGTGCTCTGCGGTACTAGAGTTAAACGCAAGGTATAATTGTTAGAACTCTATATGTATATTTAATATTCCTGAATGGCGGAAGAGCTTCGAGTCTCAGAAAGCAAATCTCGGTATGTGAGACCTGCTGAGGCTACTGTTAAAGATGTTGAGCCCCTTTCTCTCCAAAGATTTTTTTTCCTTTTTGATAGACAGATAAGATCTCAAGTTAATTGATATATGTTAATTGATATTCAATATCAATATCTCCTAACTAATGGAAAGTAGTAGACCACCAAGACCTATTTGTCTACGCCAATCATTTGACGTCCCGTCGATGACGAAATCCAAGCTTTTCCAGCTGCAGCATATAAACCATGCGCGTCCCCTGGGACTTTATTACCAGATGACAGATACTCAGTTAATTCTCATTTATTGATCATGCCTCGAAACATTCTCACTTTTCTGCGGAGAAGCTACGATGAAAGGGATGATGCTGCCGAACTTGAGAAAGCGCTGGGGTGCTTGCCCGCAAATACACCAGTGTATGAATATGAGAATGTGCCACATATGGAAGCCACCATTCGTGCGCTCGATCGCAATAAGTGTGAATTCTGCGTGTTTGTCAATGTCCCTAGAGATATCCAGCGTCGTTTATAAGAGAAAAAAGTTCACATAAAGAGATTATATTCAAAAATTCGAGTTGTAACCATCGAAATGCCAACAGAACCCCACGAGGCTGCATCCCGGTGGCTTAACCGGATGATCGACCGGAAACTCATGGTCATGGGCATGAATGCGCTAGAGGAGCTTCGCGAACTGGGATCCACTACCTATGATGGGATGGAGGCGGACGAAGCATACCGTCCATGGCAATTACCGCCTGGGAGGTCGAACTGGCCATCTCTCGTATTAGAGGTTGGCAAAAGCGAAACACACGCCATGCTCCGCCAGGATGCCGATGAGTGGCTCCAAAATCCGAATGGGGATGTGAGGGGGTAGTCACGATAAAAGTGACCCGGAAACAAGCAACGATTATATACAATAGCCAAAGAGGGCGAGGAAACCCCATCGTGGTGAAAGAACCACGAAAAACCCAAAGGGGACGATCGACACAGGTTACCGGTGGTCCACTTATCATTCCATTCCAGAACCTTTTCCTCCGGGCGCCTGGGCCAGACCAAACCGACTTGGTCTTCTCCAATACCGACCTTATTTCATGGGCTAAGGAGGCATGGGAATTGTTCCCTCGACGTGGCTAAATTGGGGTCGTCTACACAGGTGGGTGATACAGAACTAAAGCAACCTCAGCCCACATGTTGTGCCGAGCCTTATATACCCCGCAGTTGGTTGTCTGAAAGAGAAGCTAGATCGACCGGAAGATCGACCAGCGGCCTCAAGGCTTCTTAGAATTCTTTTGTTTATACTACCTTTCCACTTCTACAGGCCTGCCTTTCGCTTTCTATTTGTCTTTTGTCTTTGTTGAAAAAAACTGAGATACTGTGAATCATGCCAAAAGATGGAACCCCTCTTAGTGCTGCTCCAAAAGCACACTTCACTGCGAATATCCCAATAAGCAATAGAGAAGGAGAAAAACAAGAAGAGGAAGATGCTGATGATAACGAGGAGGAGGAAAAAGAGGAAGAGGCCAATAAAACCGTACGACTACGAGATCTTATCATCAGCGCGCTGCAAAACAAACGCTACCAGGAGCTGGAGCAGTTGATGAAAGAATTCCCCGACAAGGTTACGAAGGAACTAAGTCAATTATTGACCGACGAGAAGCTCGTGCGTTTAATCTTGGATGGCAATTTGCCATCTGTAAGAGACTTTATTAGCCCGGATGTCATTTTTGCCGTTGCCCTTTCGGAAGCCATTCCTGCTCTGCGGCTCATGCTTGGAGCTCGTAGGCTTGAGATCGAACATGAGGTCAGGCTTTTACATGACGCCACGATGCGATGCTGTACCAGTACTGTTCGCTTTCTTCTCTCTAGGGGCCAATTCCCAGTGGATAAATTCCGTTCCGACAACCCACTTGCTGCCGCAGCGAAGCGCGGGGCTAGTAAAGAGGCATTACTTCTTTTGGATCACGGCTACGATCTTGGTATTGGCTATACCGAGAAGTTATCACCATTGTATCTCTCTGCGAGGCACGGACAACTCTCCATTATGAGGATATTGAAAGATCGCGGTGCTGCAGCATGTCGCGGAGCACCAAGCAAGGCTACCCTCCTTCGCGAGGCGCTGAAATTCGGACACCATTGCATCGTAGATTTCATCATGGACTGGGGCATCTCTCTAGAGCGGGATGAAATATCTCTAGAAGCTGCGGTTCTTGGTGGAAACGTAAGACTCTCTCGCTTGATATTGGAACAAAATGATGGCGGTCGGGAACTGGAGCGCTCGCAGCTGTACGGCTCACTACTCCAGGCGGCCGCTGCAAAGGGGCACTTGGAGATGGCTCACCTCTTAGCCGACCATGGCGCGGTTATAGACCAATTCAGAAAGAACCTCGTTCTAGGAGGTAACGGCCCTTTCATGGCCGCTACTTCTAGTGGAAATGGGGAACTAGTCTCATGGTTTATCGAGAGGGGGGCCTCAATGTATCGAGCAAGCGGCTACTATGGAAACGCGCTACAGACGGCGGTAATATTGGGGCACACCGATGTAGTTCGAGTGCTTTTAGACAATGGCTTTGATCCCAACAAAAAGGAAAGTGAGTTTGGCAGCGCACTGTGGATTGCCGCCAACAGGATCCCGTCGGGATTTCGACAGGACAGGATTCGTGGTATGCTTGAGAGATGTGGCGCAAAGAGCGATCCTGCGACGTTCAATAGCTGGAATAAATCTTCACCCATGTCATGGAGACCTGATGTGCCATATGCCAGATCCTCGTGGCAGATAATAGATGAGCCTAGGTCATCACCATAAGGGAACTTTGAGCAAGGGTACATGATTAGCCTAATAGCATCTATAATTATTCAAAAGTCAGGCCATCTATATTTGATCCCCGAACTCAACACATCTTTCCTTAAATCCCCCCATAATTTTTCATCATCTTTTCTCCATACGAAGCTTTCAAAATCCACCACCTGACAATGCTTAGACTGGCGCAAATCCGGATGGAAGCCTAGAATTGCTTCTGTACTTTCTTTAAGGCCAAATCTTAATGCAAGATCGAATACAGTCAAGTTCATGTTTGCTAGGTCGATATTAAGGAGAGATTGTGGCAGTTTTTCTTCCTTCGCTTGTGGTAAAAAACGATCACGTAACATATATTGAAGCGCCTGGACAGGAATATCAAGGGGTTTGAATCCTACCATTCCATGTCGTAAAGCGTGTTCGAAACAGTCGAGATTTCCAGCATCAATGGGGCTCAGAATATCCATCCCAGCGTTGAGAAAAAACAGCACCAAATCTCTATTATTGCGGGCGACTGCAATGAGAAGCATCTCGATGGTTAAATGCCGGTTGTCTCCATTTGCTGCACTCGTCATCGCATCGTATATAACCTGACACGCTTCCACTCGCCCGTTTTCCACGGCAAAGTGCAAGTAGGAAAAACCACGCTTGCCCACCGATAACGGTGATAAACCCATGTCAAAAATCAGTCGGATGATCGGGCCACGGTCAGTGTAAATAGCGTGTTTCAGTAGTAAGATCCCCTCCTGGCCCTCGATATCGACAATGCCGCCAGCTGCTCTGATAGCATCTATACATATCCTCACCACCGTGGCTGATGTAGCGTAAAGCGTCATCGTGAATAGCCGAGGATGTGATTCATGCTCAACCGTGATCAACGGGTTAGCTCCAGATTTTAACAGCAGTAGCAACACTTCTGGTTCCTCGGCTCTCGCCGCGTTAGTTAGCGGTGTCTCCCCATATGCGTTTGTAGCATCCACGTCCGATCCCCTTTCAATCAGTATCTGGATAACTGCCAGGTTACATGAAGACGCTGCATAGTGAAGCAGGGTAGATTCACTGTCGGAGAATCTCTTCCGAACAACCCAATCAGGCAATCTGCGAAGGCAGTTTAAAATGTACTCCGATTTCCATACTTTCATGTCCACTCTCAGCGAGAATTCTTGGCCCCCCCATTTAGGATTCAATATGAGATGCCGGGCAAAGAGAGATTGTGTGAGAAGCGTAGCATATCGGCGACTGGTACAAGCAAATGAAACGAGAGTTCTGGAACCCAAGAATCCTGCGATTTGAAGGATAAGCTCTGGAGGAAGAAATAGTTGGGGAGGGGCGTTTCTTGCTTCCATTGGTATAAGCGGCTTTCTGGTCAATGGTGATGATGAAGGGATGAAAGATTCAATCGTCCAAAAGAAAAGACTTCATTTTAGTCCAGCCGATTGCTGCTTATGTATGGATCTATCCACTTGTAAGGCAACTATGCAGACGCTGCTCGTATAGGCAGAGTTTTCATGCTTGGATTTTGACACCTGCTGGAGGCTCACTCGATGTCCCTTAGGATCTGAGATGCGCATTCTTGACCGTGTTCTGACCATTGTATCCAGCTGTTCACTCCCAGTATCCAGCGAATCTGCGGTGGCCCAGAGCTGATATCTAAGGGGGATGATCACCCACAGCCGGAATCTTGTGAATGTCAAGATTTCAGCGTAGAAATGCGCGCTGAAGAAAGAGATACAATCCTGCTCTTGCTCTTAATTCTGCGAGTTTAGCAAGATGATCTGATAGAATTGCTTCATTGCCTGGGAGCAGTAACTTGGGCCTGCCGGCATAATCTGATGGTGAGTCAGAAATAGTGGGGGAGCGGCAAGCATTAAAAAAAGTGCACCCCTCGTTCTGTTCGTCCGACATCGCGACAAGCTCTTTCAAGCTGCAACGCTTTTCATCTTTATCCTTCTATACATATATATAACTATCTTTGCAGTTGTCTTCTTTACTGAACGACATTGAGATCACCTCCAGAGCTGCAAACTACCACCAACAACCGGACGGCCGCAGATCGGACCCGCCATGGCCTTGCCATTCCTTGTCTCCCTGGACTCTCAGTCCCTCAACTCCCCCCCTGCCAATGGCCTTTCTCTAAAGCAGATCGCATACCTCGGTCGCGTTCTAATCAAGGTGTCGAGTTTAGAGCAGGCATTGTCTTTCGTTCAAGATAACTTTGCCTCTCTGGATATCTACGTCGATGCGACTTCGATCCCGTCTGCCGGAGACATCGTCGATATACTCAACGCCGGTGCAACAAATGCTTTTATTACCATTGACCAGCTCAAGGCTATCTCGAAAGAACAAAGCGTTCCTTCTTCAAGACTAGTGGTCTCTGTCTCGTCTGTCACCGATGCTACGGAGCTCAGGAACTGGATTGCCGAGGATAAGGAGCACAAGGACATCGGTGCCCATAACGTCGCCTCCGCTGAAATCGATGCCGCCATTGCGCAATTGGCAGACGAATGCGCAGTTACCTCAATTTACAGGTCCTCAAACAATGCTACGACCCAAGTAACCTTGCTCAAGAACGAGCAAGAACGACTTGTTAGCATCATCCCCGCGGCCACTTGGTCGATGGACGACAAGGAACGTTCCCCTGCACCAATGCTGGTTTCCGTAGCTACTCCAGACCCAAATACCGGCTTATACGCTACGATCGTGTCGGATGAGAGTGGTGTGACTCTTGGGTTTGTTTGGAGCAGTGAAGAGAGCATCGCAGAAGCATTGAGAACCGGAACTGGTGTTTATCAAAGCCGAAAACGTGGACTATGGTACAAAGGAGCTTCCAGCGGAGATGTTCAAGAACTAGTGAGGATCGGGCTGGACTGCGATGGGGATTGTTTCGTATTTGTTGTCAAGCAAAAAGGAAATGGTACGCATCTTGATTTCCTGGAAAATAGTCCCCTTTGATTGACACAATAACTAACTCTGTCTGTCATGTACTAGGTTTCTGCCATCTCGGTACCTCAAGCTGCTTTGGCCCATACAAAGGGCTCCCACGCCTACAAAAAACCCTTCAAGCACGTAAAGAGAGCGCTCCTCCCGGCTCGTATACTTCTCGCCTATTCAACGATTCAAAACTATTGGAGGCGAAGATTATGGAAGAGGCTGAGGAACTATGCCAGGCAAAATCAAAGGCAGACATTGCTTCTGAAGCTGCAGATCTGATCTACTTTGCCCTGACTAAATGCATTGCCTCGGGCGTTCAGCTCGAAGACATCGAAAGAAATCTTGACCTCAAGAGTTTAAAGGTTAAACGGAGGCAGGGCGATGCGAAACCAGCATGGGCCGAAAAGGTCGGCCTTTCCACGGCGGAGAAGCCTAAGCAAGCCGAAGAACCAAAGAACACACCCGAAGCCGCGCCTGCGAGCGACAGGATCCGCATGCAGCGGTTTGTCACTGCGTCTACTCCACAAGATGTCATAAAACAAGCTCTTCAGAGGCCATCTCAAAAGTCAAACGACGCCGTGGTAAATATGATCCGGCCCATAATTGAAGATGTGCGCAAAAATGGCGATGCGGCTGTCCTGAAATATACCCACAAATTTGAGAAGGCTACATCGTTGAAATCCCCAGTGATTTCTAGCCCGTTCCCAGAAAGCTTGATGCAGCTATCCCCTGAAACCAAAAATGCGATTGACGTTAGCTACGAGAACATCCGTCGATTCCACGCCGCACAAAAGGATGACAAAACTTTGGAAGTTGAAACCATGCCTGGTGTCGTCTGCTCACGCTTCGTTCGACCCATCGAACGAGTCGGTCTCTATATTCCAGGTGGAACAGCGGTTCTTCCCTCCACCGCTCTGATGCTTGGTGTCCCTGCCATGGTGGCAGGATGCAAGAAGATAGTCCTGGCATCTCCACCCCGTTCCGATGGCAGCATTTCCCCAGAGATTGTCTACATTGCGCAGAAGGTTGGAGCCGAAAGCATTGTTCTTGCCGGTGGTGCACAGGCCGTTGCTGCCATGTCATACGGTACAGAGAGTATCACCAAGGTTGATAAGATTCTTGGACCCGGCAATCAATTCGTCACCGCTGCTAAGATGTTTGTCTCTAATGATACATCTGCCGGAGTTAGCATTGACATGCCTGCCGGCCCGAGTGAAGTTTTGGTCGTTGCTGATAAAGATGCCAACCCTGCATTTGTTGCTTCAGACCTTCTCAGCCAGGCTGAGCACGGTGTCGATTCTCAAGTCATACTCATCGCTGTTGATTTGAATGAGCAGCAACTGGCCGCCATCGAGGATGAGTTGCATACCCAGGCTAATGCCCTGCCACGTGTGGACATTGTGCGTGGTGCAATTGAACATTCGGTGACGTTCGTGGTCAAGGATATCAACGAGGCTCTTGATCTTAGCAACGAATATGCGCCAGAGCATCTTATTCTTCAAGTTCAAAATGCGGCGGATATTGTACCCATGGTGCAGAATGCCGGAAGTGTCTTCATTGGCGAATGGACTCCAGAGAGCGTTGGAGATTATTCCGCCGGTGTCAACCACTCTTTGCGTAAGTTTTTTCCCACTTGACTATCGTGAAGGCTTTCTTGTTTATTTTCCGCCACTAACTCTTATTCTATAGCAACCTACGGATACGCGAAACAATACTCCGGCGTCAATCTTGGATCCTTTGTCAAGCATCTTACTAGCTCTAATCTTACCGCCGAAGGACTTCGAAATGTATCCTCCGCCGTCATGCAGCTTGCCTCGGTTGAGGGTTTGGATGCCCATGGCCGTGCAGTCAGCATCCGCTTGGAGGCAATTGACCGGGCTAAGGCTTAAATACCTTTGCTTCGTACAATGTTGTTCTTTTTCTGACATGACTTTATGGTATCTGTTTAAAATGCATCTGGTTTCGGTAGTCAAATACTTTCGGGCGTTTAAACCTGGGGAGCATGGTGCGGGGGAGACAAAAATAGCCACATAGAGACATACATACTGAGACTGAAATATTATAGAATGCTTCTATTATAGATCTCCTAATGGTATGCAGGCCTTCCGAAGTGATATCAAATAAAATCTCTCATTTTTTTCTATACCCAGATACCCAGATAAAAGTCGTAACTTCGTAAAGAGCGTATTAAACGCCATATTTTCAAATTCACCGCTTCCTCTCTCTGACCTTCCATTTAACACCATACTTATTAACCCCTCCAACGGAATGCGACATCTTTTCTCTCTGTAGACTCAGCTCCCGTTCTGCAGCAGTCAGATGTTCATGCTGTAATGTCAACGCCTCGAGCTTCTTCGCTCGAGATTCAGCGGCCCGTTGCTTCAACTTCCTAGCAGTCAATTTCTCCTTTCTAGCCCGCCTCTCCGCCACAAGTTCCTTTTTCGACAACCGTCTCCGATTCGGTGTCTCTTCCTCCTCATTATCCTCCTCCTCTTCCTCGTCGTCATCCAGCGCCCTCTGCCTCTGATCTTCAACAGAGTCGACGAAAACCACCTTCTTCCCACCCCCTTCTCCATCCTCGACATCCTGTAAACTATCCTGCAGCCTAGCTTCTTGCGAAATCTGATCCAGCTGTCTTCGCACCCGCTCTCCAGCAACTCTCAAGTAGCCCGCATCCTGCGTCTTGAGTAACTGCACAGTCTCATGGCTAAGGGATTTCGATTCTCGAGAGCCGTGTTTTCCCTGGGTCCAGGACCGCTCGGACATCATCCCGTACGCAAACTCATCGGGATTTCGATCGCGAGCCTTTTCGCGAAGGCGTTGTAACTTAGCTTTTTTGACATTGTAGTCTTTGGCGCGCAGGGAGTAGTCCTATAGATTTTTCAGTCGAGGTTAGTATTTTGGATATAAGAATGTCCCGCTCGCTTGAAGCTTGCATGAATTTGAGAGTCGCGAGATGAGTTCCTACCTTGTGCTTTTCAAGGATTCCCCATTTCTCACGGCCGGCGGGTTGCGCTCGTTCACGATGCACGCGCCGTTGGACGGCATTTCGCATCGAAGACATGGCGATGGCGTACGGGAAAGAGTTTAACGCAGGCCCATCAAAGTATTAAATTCAACAATGCGTAAATTATAGTATTCCAATACTATGACTCCACGCAGTTGGGCTGTTAAAGGCCAAAATAGAGATTGTCGAAAAGCTGTTTCGTTGATGGGTGGGAAAAAAAAGATTTTGGTAGCTTCGGAGCTTCGATGTCAAAAAAGCCGGGCGTCAGTCAGCAACTTCAACATCCAGCGCGCCCGCTTCAACGTCTCTTCCAGCGAACATATTCTATATCTAATTGCAAGCTCTCACTTTTGCTCCGTCAGACCCATTGAAGGAGTAAATGGATCGGTGACACTGCGCACTTCACCCCCTCTACCAACATCACAATTCGCAATACTTAGCAACAATGGCTACCGCCAGCGCAGGAACAACTTCATCAAACCCGCCTTCAACCTCAGAAACGCCTCGCCCTTCAATTAATTTACGCAATCCGACTCCCTTATCTGCTCCCCAAGAGGCGGAGGTTAAAGCCATATACTATAGACGAGTAAGAGATTACTGCGGGCCGGAGATAAAAGGTGAGAGAAAGCGGATTGCTGGATATGAGAAACTCCCTCCTTTCGCTTTAGATTGCTCCAAGCCGGGATGATATACTGACTTGGTATTGCCTGATAGAATTTGCTGCATGTGCGCTTAATCGAACAGTAACGGCTACATGGGTCTGCAGGAAGGAACGGCTAGCTATGAATTCGTGCATGATAGCACACGCGAAACCTGAAGAATTTGATCTCGCGAGGGAGGAATGGTTTGCTGGACGGGAGGAGCGGAAAAAGAAGCGTGAGCAGGATGAATTAGCGGTTGAAAAACGGAGGAAGGAGGTCATTGATATGATTCGCGAAGATAAAGAGAGGCAAGCGGCGAAGAAGGCGGGTGCGTGAGAAGAGAGATGATGAGAGTAGACACTTGCTCTCCAGCTCTCATGTTTCTGTCAAGAACAACCTATAACGTCGAGTCGTTTGCACTGATTATGTCTGGTCATCGAGGACGAACGACTACGCTACACCAGCCTTGCCGCAAGGTCGATCCGTATACCCACCGACTCGTCATATATATATGGATTAACCATCACTTCCAGGTTGCATTTACGTGGGTGTTTCAAGGAGTTTGAATGATTACATTGGGTTTTTATATTTGCTGAGAATGGCTTGAATTCCTGCTCATAGTGTACAAATAAATCACGATAGATCTCCGCTAAGAAATTAAAATATAAAAAAAGCCGTCTTCCCTTGAAAAATCAACTGAAATGCCCCTCAAGAACGCCCAGGCCAGCTCCTCGTTTCGCGTCGTTCTTCCAAGAGCCCAGATCGCCTGTCCCTCGCCCCCTGGTTGCCAATGAAACACCCTGGGTGTATAATGGAGGGCGTGGCGCCAACCGCCCAGCAGTGACGCGAATAGGGTATCGTCGGGTACGTTTAATAGAGGTTGAGAATTAAACGGCAACCGGCCAAGGAGGGTCGTCCGGGACCATGTGAACTCATGACCTTTCTGGTGTTGCGAAGAGTGTAGGTGTGTATGCTGCAGCTAGAAGCCAGTCTGGTAGCTTCTGTCTGTTAAAAATATTCCTTTAGTCGCGTGTGCGAGCCCCAATTCAGACATCAGTCATCTCCTTGTCCTCATCAGCTGCCTTTTCATCCATATCTCCCCCGTGCCCAAATATATCTTCCATCTTCCCATCAGCGTCATCATCTTCATCCCCGCCTTCTTCGTGTTCACCGCCCTTCTGTTGTTCGGCGCCATCAACCTCCATCTCTTCTTCCCCTTCACTTTCCCATTCGTCCTTCAAGTCCCACCCAACTCCGGTCAAGCAGAACCTTTCCGGCGGCAGTCGCATACCACCCATCATGACATGAGCATCCGAAGAAGACGAGGCTGACGCTCCAGTATCTTGGCCTCTCGACACACCCGGGAGCATAATTCTGTTCCTCTCTGCTGCAAGGTCCATCAAGAACTCCTTGGGTAGTCCGGGTTGGAACTGATAGTGTAATCGCGAGGCAATGCTCATTCGCAATGCGCCCAAGCTCACTGTATTCGAGTCTGGTTGAAGGTGTGTTTTACCACTTTGTTGCTCTCCGGGGTATCCTTCCGTCGCAAGGTATACTGCATCTTGTAGTGTGCTGGCGGTATATCGGTATGCAAAGTCGAGAAGTTGAAGAGGTACGCGTTCTTGGTACGAAGAAACGCCCAGTGAAGCTAGTAGCATGTGCATCAAGCGTGCATCTTGAGGTCTTCGACTCTTTCCACTGTCTTGGAGTGATGTAGCGGGGACTTGAGGGGGGTTGGCAGCGGTGGGGGTGCTGGTTGTGTTCGCGGTTGTAGTTGCGGGGTTTGCGGGTTGGGGTTGTTGTGAGGTAGAGCGGTCGTCTGCAGCAGGAGATATAGGCTGTGTAGATGGGGCGGAAGCTCCGCCAGCCGTCATAGATGTAGAATTGGGCTTTGGCGACGCCATTTTGTTCGCGCAACGGCGAGCCGAAGTCAACCAAGCTAGCTTGTGAGTGTAGTTTAGCAACAGGGGATGCTGCTCAGCAGCACGTCAACAATAGACTGCCCGTCCAGCAAGCCTCACCCTCCGTTCACCGTCCAGCCTATGTAGCAGAAGGCCTTGTCTGTATTGTTTTAATGGCAAGGTATCGGGAAAAGGTCGTCGAACTCGCCAAGTTGAAAAGTTGCCGTCGTCTTGCGATGCGACAAACAGCTCGACAGCTCTATGTCATGTGATCAGCCAACGTAGTGCTTATGTAATCCATACCCCCTAATCCTTGCCTGGTCACATGATATCAAATCTAACAGTTGGTCCTGGGTCAACAAGACTCAGTTTCCAACACCCTAGGCTACATTTAAGAGATTCAAATGAATTCAGTTGATGAAAAGATCAGGATTGAAATTATGAAAACATAACTGCACGCATATACCCCTTGGGGGCCCTCTCACTTAAGAACGTTGAAAATTTAGCCAATAAGGAAACAGACCCAAGAAATTATGACAAGACTTACCCCTTTTCATGAAGCCTCAATTAGGCAACATTTACCTTTCGGTGAGTTAATGAAATAGATAATTTGATCCATGTCGGTGTCGCTCATATTTTCTCTGCTTGAGACCTTTGAATTTGGAAATATGCGAAAGAAATACGCTGTTGCGATCCGCAACTCTTTGCGTGCCAAATGCAATCCAAGACACACTACCATCGAATTGCAGCTGGCACTCTATTACTACTGAGTTGTTGAAATCTTACCACGGGAGCCACCCCCAAAGGGCATGAACGCGTCCTTCATCGCCTAGGTAGGAGCCGCCCAGCGGGATGGGTTGAACCTTTGCATGTCAGTACATGCCTAGAATAGCGTTCAGGGCCATCAAGAGCTCCTTACTTCTCTGGCTCTGGGAAAAAATCCGGATTGCGGTGAAGGCTATAGGCTTGCGTGGAGACTACAGCGCCACTTGGAATCCAGTATCCCGCAATTGCAGCACCTGGCGATGGTACACTTCGAGGCAGTGCAGAAGGGACGGGCGCATAGAGACGCAATGTCTCGTTAAGAACTTGATTCAAATACGGCAAATCTCTAAGGTCATCATCATCGAAATCTTCTGGAAGGGAAACAAGCTCTTCAACCAGATTGAGCCTGGTATTTTCGTCTCGACATGTAGCCCAGACAAGGTAAGTGAGCGCGTTGGCGGTAGTGTCGGTCCCAGCGATGATATAGACCTGAGCTTCGTCTATGATTCCCCTATCAGAAAGCCCTTTTTTACCTGCATTGAACAGCTTCGTGAAGAGTGTGGGCCGAAGGTTGGGGTTACTGGCAATTTGTGCCTTATATCTTTCGACGCATTGAACAGCATAGCCTTCCACACGTTGAAGGGCTTCCGACTCTTTCAAGAAGGTAGGTAGCGGAAATATTCTAGCAATTTTGATGAGATTGGGGAATTCCGCCTGTATGAGCCCGGTTGCCCCCGCATGCTTCAAATCCTGGGAAAATTGTGTGTCCTTCCAGTCCGTTAGCAAACTGCCAGATCAATCTACCTCTAGCGGGTCAACGAAGGAGCTGACAGCAACGGTATAACAACAATGATTTGCTGGAGAAGAATGGCGACGCGTACCTTCTCTACTTCTAGCATTCCAAATGGCTCACCGAAGGCTAACTCCCCTATGATATCCGCTACCATAAACATCCACCATTTGAAGACATCGATTGCACCCCGCGTCTCCATTTCTCATTGCATCTTTCGCATTGCCAGTCGCACCAGGGGGGTGATCAGAGGCTCAAATTGCCGCAAAGAGGACTCAGAAATAGGCGATGAGAGCAGTCGTCGACGGGTACTATGAAATGCGGCGTCACATGTGCTAAATACGTTCTGACCCTTTGTAGCCTCTAGACGCTGATACCATGGTGATTTTATAAACCCACCCCCGATCCGATGGATCAGCTTGGCCGAATCGACATCACAGACATCAACTTCGTTTGGTCCCAAGCGAACAATCCGGCCTTACGGGGTCAATATCGCTAGAATATCAATATAGGATAGAACAATGGTATAGAATGATGCTCACCATATATCTGGTGGAGAGAATGAACGAATATTGCTCGATCACCCGCAAACCAGTGGTACTTGGCTTGGATATCGGTCCATCTAGAGAGTGCAGGGCCTGGTATGCATGCCAAGTCATTATTCCAGATGCCCCTGAGTATCTAGCCATTCCCTTAGTCAATGCAAGAAACACGAAACATATCATGCAAGGTCCAACTCACAAACGTGACAAAAAACAGCCCTAGCACAGCTAACAGGAGAGCCGTTGATATCATAATGTCGTTCACTCAACCCCGGAGTACTTCAACCAACTCAAGTTTACGTGCAGACTCGATAAGCTATCATTCAGGGATCATGGGTATGGCTGTCATTGACAACCGCAGCCTCGTCACGGTTCGAATTGGAATCAAAAGGCAGCGAGGTGAAGAAGGATGGGAATTGAATCCAGATATATCGTTTGCGGCCGAATTGAAATGTTGTCGCATTCGTCATGTTGCACACGACTTTGCAATTAATTTGTACCGAAGCCCTCTAATAGCATGTAAATTGCTGTGTGCACGGGTGGTGCGACGGCGACAGCTCACCATCAACGATATGCGTTCTTGCAAAATCTGGTTCTCAGGCCAGGTGATAGACATTCGTCTAACTTTTCTTTCCCCAGGCAAGTATGAGTTCAGCCATAGAGCTCTAGCCTCAAGGTAATTGGTCTTAATGGCTGCCACAAGATAGTTGGTGGCGTATCTAGCCCCCCTTCCCTCTCCCCTTTAATATTTCGTGTTAGTATATACCAAGATTTCCAAAGTGGCGACGTGGCATGAGCAAACGCAAATTCAGGATACAACCATGCGTGTGTAGCTAGCTAACTAGCAAAGCGAGCAGGTTCATGAGGTAAAGGGTCTAACTGAGCTTGCTGCATGGCTACAAATGGCTACAACAGTCTTCGATATACTCGTCAACCCCATCTACCGCAGGTAGGCAATATCATATTCTGGTTGGATTATGATAGTGCCTGGGTAACCAAGGCCAAAATCAAATTATGGCGCCATTGTGACATGGTATACTGTCCAAGGGAAATGCCGGTTTACAGCTGTCGTACTGTTAGCCAACAGTTGAATCGTCGTATGGGTACATTTGCGGGACAGAGCGGAAGATGCGTTGAAGAGATGGGTTCACTTTAATTGCGATCCTACTTTGGATAAATAGATGCAAGCAGAGAATAATCCGAAAAAAAAAAAAATTTATAGAAAATAAAGAAAAAAATTGCCTGGGCTGCCTGTACTCAATAGGAGCTCCTAAGTAACATATAGAGTACCTAGGAGTGACAAGAATCATTCTATCCCTTTAAGGATTCGGGGGATAAGTTCATCTGTAAACCGCCAAATCAAGGCAGAATCGTGAGCATAAAACGCAGCGCCGGTATAGAATGTATTATGGCGACCCTGAAGGCCATACAGCCTTTTATAAAAGCCAGATTTAATGTCTTCCGTCGACACTGTCAAATGGTAGGGAGCGTGAGTGGTATACGCAACAATCTCTGGTTCCGCTTCGGAGGTTGCATAGCCTGTCGCGTGTAAAGTCTTGAGTGATGACAATATATCGGATTTTACAACTTCGTCTTTGAGATCGGAGTGGCTGAGGTAATGGATAACAAAGAGATCCGGAATCCGAGTCGATTGAATCTTCAGGATCGAAGGAACGCGAGGGAGGTGATACAGTCTATTCGGGTCTTTGTTTAAGACTTTGAGATCCAATCCGAGACCAAGATTCCGCACCAGGCAGGCGTGCATTCCCTTGCTTCGAAATGACTTGAATATCTCTTCCTCAGCCGAATCCAGGTCATACATCATCATATTATCGAGCGTCTGAGGATGGGCCACAAGGACCCTTTTTGATTTGATAGTCTTCAGGCCCGTTGGTGTCTGCACATGCACAATCTGGTAATTGTCATGCGTCCTATTCACGGAAAATATTTGACTGTTCAAAAGAACATTCGGCTTTAGGATTTGATACGCTTTCTCATAAATCTCGTAGTTATGCTTGCGGGTTGTTTGCAAAAACCCAGTTCGGAGATTATTGATCATGTCGGGGCCGAAATACCCAAGAACATATAACATTGGGGTGGGTAGAACATCGATATATTCTTCAGACATAAGCCAAACAATGCTGGTGAGGTTATGTTTTACCAGGTAATCACCTAACGGCATCAAAAGGTCCTCAGGAACGGGGTCGGGTATATAAAACCCCTTTTCCAAATATGTATATTGTCGCGCTAGGTTTTCGAATTCGTCCATCCCGGGAGGCAGGTAGCCTACCGAATCATTGTTGTAAAATGAATGGCCGGTTTTCATATCAACATCTGTTGTCACGGTATCCGCCCAAGGGTCAAGTTTGTGAAATGGGATGTCAAGCCGCTTAAAGTAACTTCTCGCAACATCCAGATCACGGAACGCTTCGACACCATAGTCAATCGACTGGTTGGTTTGGGGATCCTGCCATGAATGCGTGTGCCCGCCTATGTAGCTCTCTCGTTCAATTATAACAAATTTCTTTCCCAAATCATGAAGTTTCAGGGCGGCGTACGTTCCTGCAGACCCACCACCTGCAATAAGTACGTCCGTTTCGATAATATCCCTTCCGCTATCATCGGATATTTTAACTCCCTGCGATATGCCTATGGAGACCGCTGACCAGCAAAGCCAGACGGTGAAAAGAGCCTTTTTAAAAGAGGATGTCATCGTAAACGTGGTATACAGTGGTTTGGGAGTTTATGGGACCGGGATTTTGACGAGTAAGGAACTGTAGGTGGGCGACGTAGGAGGGAATATCCAGAATCTCTGGTCAGCAGTATGCCCGAACGTTATCTCTGTGTTTTCATATACCAGTCACCGTATTTCATTGTAGGGCATTGCTTTTTCGAGTGAATATAAATGAGTGCCAACTGGGTCTCTGTTGCGTATCAGGTTACCCCGGGTGGTTGAGCGCATTTGGTAGGAATTGTCACCTTGCTTACCCCAAGAAGCGCCCTATGGGTACAAGGGGTGCCTGGACTTCTCTAAACAAGCTTTCTTAGGTATGACATGTAAGTGCGATGGGGACAGAAACCGGTATAATTGATTTTGTAACACTGCAAAAGGAACAGCTCTGATGCCGGGTAAGCCAGCTCCTAACTCGGCCATCTCGACAGTTGTACACGTACAACCGCACATTATAATGGGCCAAACGCCGGAAGGTGTGACAACCTCCACCACTGTTGTATCCCGAACGCCTGTTCTTGGGTATAAGGGAATTGTGTATCATGGACAAGTGAGACGATTCATTCTCCCCCTACCCCTTGTATCCTGCAATTTCAGGATTTGAGCGCTTTACCAACCTCAGCAACAGCATATACCACATGGAGCTCCTGTACCGCACCTGTAAGGTACTAAAGTTATCAGTAATACAAGCTGCCACATCGCCCTGTTATATATATGCCTGTGCCATCTCGCTACAATCGTCGGGGAACACACGTATAGCCAGCTGAATTGCCCTTCAATAAGGAAGCTGAAGAAATATTTTTAAAACCACTCGCCTGTAGAATCCAGGGCGAAAGCTTAGCCTTCTGCTCTCTCGCAAGTCAAAATGGTTTGCAACCCAGAACGAGAGGACCGAAGGGGCAGGAATAGTACTGTATTCTGCCTCTTTCCGACCATCCGAAATACCGACCCTGCTTATGAAAGCTACGAGGAAGAAACGGTTGAGCTTCGACCGGATGATAATCCACGCGTGTTCCCTGGTCTAGACGAAGGCCAATTTCGTGACGCACTTTCAGCTGCATGGGGAGTAGTCCTCCACCTGTTCGGTGAGGCGGACGTGATTCGCTTTGGGTATCATGTGGAGATAAAGGGAGACACAGAAGGGCTAACAAGTGGAGGCCTGATGCAAACTTTCAACGGGGTAATTGACCAGGATGCTCCTGTCAACCAATTTCTGCGTAAAGAAAATTGGGAACTGTCTCTAGCTAAGGATTTCTCGCTCGGCTCGTTTAATTCGGGGCTATTTTTCGTGCAGGAGGTGCGGGCGAATACTGAGCATCGGCGATACCTCCAAGCCAGTAGCAAGGTATAAGTGCTCGTTGACGTCCAAGACTCATGTAGTTCCCATGCTAACTTATGAATTAGCTTTACGGTGTCAACTTGATTGCTGAAACTTGTCACCAGAAGCGTGAAGTAAAGCTTGTATACGTTTCATCCCTGCTATCTCGCCTCCATGCACACCACCTCGCAAATGTGGTGTCGAAAGCTCTTACTTTCGTTTTATGCAATCCTAATCAGAGGGTTCGAGACATTGATTTATGTTGTCCTCTTCAGAAGCAGCAAATATCCAAATGGCAGAGGAAGTTAATGGTAGATGAAGAGACTCGTTTCATGTTCCAGCACCTCTATCGGAAATGTATCCGCCAGCCAAATGCTGTAGCGGTTAAAGCAGAGGACGGGTCGCTAACGTATAAGGAACTCGACGACATTTCATCTCGATTAGCAGTTCATCTTCAACGGCAAGGTGTCGGGAGTGAGGTAGTTGTCCCGATTTGTTTTGAGAAAACCCGGTGGGCTATTACGGCAATGTTTGCCATAAACAAGGCCGGTGGAGCTTTTTTACCATGCGACCCATCGCATCCAATGGATAGAATTCGGGAGGTGGTGAAGACGACTAATTCCAAGATTGCCATGAGCTCATTAAAGAATGCAAAATTTTTCTCACATGTCGTTGATGAAATAATCGTTATTTCAGACCAGACTGTTGAGCAGGATTTTCAGAATTCCACCAGTTATACATCCCCTGAAGATTGGACAAGCACGGCCTATTGCCTATCTACTTCCGGGAGCACTGGGAAGCCGAAGTTATGTCGCGTTGGAAATTCTGCCTTTGCTAGCATTTCAAGCCACACCGATGCACTGCATCTCGGGTCAGAAACGCGAGTTTTGCAATTCGCGACTTTCAGTTTCGGGATTTCTTTAATTGAAATTTTTTGCACGCTTTGTGCTGGCGGGACAGTTTGTATGCCATCAGATAACGATCGTATAAATGCACTTCCGGCGGCGATAACTAGCATGGGAGTAAATTGGGCGATGATAACACCGACCGTTTTAGCTTCTATTCGACCTCAAGATGTCCCAACGCTTGATATCCTTCTCATCGCAGGTGAACCCCTTGGGGAACCCCAAGTGAAGCTTTGGGCGTCGGAAGTTCAGCTATTTCAGGCTTTCGGTTTCACAGAATGGTCAGGAATTTGTACTGTTTCCCAAAGGCTAACATCCTTGCGTGAGAGGAAGAATATCGGTGCTCCAGCAAATGCAAATATATGGCTGGTAGATCCTGTTGACCACAACAAGCTCGCACCGATCGGTGGAGTTGGGGAGTTGGTCGTTCAAGGGCCAAGCCTTGCATGCGGCTATTACTCGGATTCGGAGAAACTAAATTCCAACTTTCTCTCCAATCCCGCCTGGCTGCAGGAGTTTCAGCAACCTCACCATAACTCAGGGCTGCTATATAAGACCGGTGATATAGTAAAGTACAACGAGCATGGCGGGATTAACTATATCAGACGGAAAGATAATCAAGTTAAAATTCGAGGGCAGCGGCTTGAACTTAACGAGGTTGAATATCATACCCTACGACTCTTTCCAAATGCCAAAAGGGTCGTGGCGACGGTCCTTCAAGATGCGGATAATGTTGACCAGGTAACACTGGTGATGTTTGTTCTTCTGCATACATCAGATGACAAAAACATTGATTCACGAGAGAAACAAAGTTCTCTTGATGTGCTGAGCGTTGATAATGAATTTAAATCAACCGTTCAGAAGGTCAAGGAAAGCCTTCGTTCAAAGCTACCGGAGGTTATGGTGCCCGAGTTGTTCATACCGCTTAGTACCATACCAACAACTATTACGGGAAAAGTCGACCGTCAGGCCCTACGTACTCGAGCTAATAAATTCTCGCGAGGGGAACTCTATTCGTTGCTTGGAGTGCGTGCTGAGATGCGAGGGCCGGCCACTAACGCCGAAGCGATTGTGCATCGTATTGCCTGCGAAGTACTTAAACTGCCACACGATAGGCTAGGGTTGCTTGATGATTTTTTTCATGTTGGCGGAAATTCAGTAGCAGCCATGAGGTTGGTAGCGTCTGCAAGACGGCAAGGCCTTCAGCTTCAAGTGTCAGATGTGTTCAAACATCCAGTACTTGTTGACCTAGCTTCAACAGTGTTGAAATCTAGTCGACGTTCCACGTCGGGGCTTCAGTCGTTCCAACTCCTTGACGTTCACTTGCTTGACACTATTAAGAAGATGGCAATGGGCCAATGCCAAGTAACAGATGGTGAAATTGATGACATCTATCCCTGCACTGATCTTCAGGAAGCGCTCATTGCTTTGAGTTTGAAAATGCCCCAGTCTTTCCGGGCCCGCTTTATCTATCAACTAAACGCTGATGTCAACGTCGAAAAATTCAGGACCTCCTGGGAGAAAGTTGTCGAGACGAACAACATATTACGGACTCGGTTTATCATTGGGCCTTCAAATAGAATGTTTCAGGCCGTTATCAGAGAAGGTTTCGAATGGGATCATGGATACGACTTGAGAACTTATACTGATCAGATTGATCAACAGCCGGTTGGAATCGGAACTAGCCTTGTCCGTGCATGCTTACTCGTTGAAAACAACCAGCGAAATCCTTCGACATTTGTTCTCACTATCCACCATGCTTTATGCGACCGATGGTCCATGGACCTCGTCATGGAACAGCTAGAGTCAGCCTATAAAGGCTACCTAGCACCTAAGATCCCATTTAGCGCTTTTATCAAATACTTGCCAGCAGCAAACTCTCACGCCGTGGATTATTGGGTATCGCAATTTCAAGGGCTCACAGCAAAGCCGTTTCTTGCCATCCAGCCCCAAACGTACATACCTACCGTCGATAAAGAGCTAGAGTACGTTATCAAGTTACCTTGCAGGCTGGCTGGCAGCCATACGATACCCACATACATTTACCTCGCCTGGGCTATGGTAGTTTCCCACAATACGTGCTCTGATGATATCGTATATGGGGTTACAGTCACTGGTCGAGCTGTTGCGATAGATAACATTGAGCAAATTGTCGGCCCTACGATTGCAACGATACCACTTCGTATCAGGCTCCGCGCAGGTCAAACCGTTTTCGATGCGCTCTCAGAACTACAAGATCGGATAATTACGAGAATTCCATTTGAACATTTGGGCCTGCAACAAATCCGAAGGTGTAGCCCTGAAACTAAACTTGCTTGTCAATTCCAGAGCCATTTGATAATTCAACCTACTAGACAACATTCCAGCACTTTATTCAGCACCCGCCAAGAGGGCCCTGCATCGAGTGGCGGATTTTCCACTTATGGGCTCACTCTTGAATGTCAGCTGAATGAGGATGACACAAAAGCAAGTGTCACAGCTACATTTGACTCTAATATAATTAGTTTTGAGAGGACCCAACGACTTCTGCAACATTTAGAACTGACGTTGGATCGGATGTTAAGCAATCCATACGAAGCCATTGAAAAATTTCCCCATATAAGCCCACATGACCTCGAGCAACTTATCACTTGGAATAGCGCAGTGCCTGAAAAATCGGTGGAGTGTATCCATGAAGTGGTATATCAGCGTTGTCTGGAATCACCTGATGCTCCGGCAGTGGATGCGTGGGATGGAAAATTTACGTATCTAGGGTTGGAGAATGCCGCAAATACCCTAGCAGTTGAACTGATAAATCGCGGAACAAGACACCAAACAATTGTTCCACTATTATTCGAGAAGTGTAAATGGACTACCGTTGCGATGCTGGCAGTTATGAAGGCCGGAGCAGCCTTCGTGGTATTAGACCCATCTCATCCTGCAGAGCGGATTAAACTCATATGCCAGACGATTGGCGCTGGGCTGATTATCTGCTCTGAAGAGCACAGCAAGTTGGCAGCAAGACTTGCTACGCAAATCGTCACTGTTCATCAGAATGCGAGCTGGTGGGTTCGGTCAATCGATAAGGTCCAATTGCCTACCTTTATTCGGCCTAGCGATGCGGCTTACGTCGCTTTTACATCGGGCTCGACTGGAAAACCGAAAGGCGTAATAATAGAACACGGATCATATTGCGCAGCTGCCGAAGCTTATAATCCACTCCATCAGATCAATAAAAGGTCCAGAGTTCTACAATTTTCCTCATATGCTTTCGACATCAGTATTGTGGAAACCTTGAGCACCCTTATGGCTGGCGGCTGCGTGTGCGTTATTTCAGAATTCGAGCGAATGAATGATATAGCAAGGGCAGCAACAAAAATGGGAGCTACCCATGCTAGCTTCACACCAACATTTGCTAGAACATTAACACCCCACAAACTTCCTTCGGTGCAAACAATCATCCTTGGGGGTGAGTCTTTGTCAGCTGCTGATCTGTCGAGGTGGAAGGACAGAGTGACTTTAATTTCAGAGTATGGAATGGCGGAATGCTGTGGTATTTCACTGCTTCAGTCACAAGTCCCAGCAGACACTCGAAACGTTGGTTACTCTGTAGCAGCGGGAATTTGGCTCGTGGACCACAGGGACCCCGAATTTCTTGTCCCAATCGGTACAACAGGGGAGCTCATCATTGAAGGTCCTACCGTCGGCCGTTGTTATGTGGGCAACCCCGACCAAACCGGGAACGCGTTTATTGAACCCCCAAACTGGCTACGAACTATTCGTAAAGGTGCTCCTCATCGTGTCTATAGAACTGGGGATTTATTTCAATATAACCAAGACGGATCCTTGCGCTTTGTCGGTCGGCGTGACACTCAGATTAAACTTCGTGGCCAGCGTCTGGAACTGGCCGAAGTTGAGCATCAGCTTTGGCATCACTTCAGCCACGCGAGTGATATAGCAGCTGTGGTAGCGGCGCCTCAGGATAATGAGTCTCGGATGTTGCTAGTAGGGTTTATCGCTGCCGGCTCTGGTACATCATCACCCCATTCGAATGAATGTATTATTGTGCCTTACAGCGAGGAGTTCCAGCACTTATCTGCTGTGGCAGAGGCCAAGCTTCGGGAAATTCTTCCAGACTTCATGGTGCCCTCTATACTCCTCCAGCTACGGTATATGCCACGAACCGGGAACGGTAAAGTCGACACACGCAGACTAATACTGGAGATCAACTCCAGGGCGTTGGCGGAGCTTCGGAAGTTCGCTACTAGAGAAACAAAAAAGCGACAACCATCTGTGGAGGCAGAAAGACTTCTGCAAGAGATATGGGCGCAGGTACTCAATTTGCCTACAGCTAATATTGGAATGGATGATGGCTTCTTTCAACTTGGAGGCGATTCCATTACTGCAATGCAAGCCGTCGCAAACGCCGGTTCCAAACACCTTAGCCACTCAGCCCAGGATATATTTCGCCTTGGGACAATTTCAAAGATAGTAAAGCATGCGCTAGAAGTGCCAATGACCCCGGTTCAGGCCAAGCCAGTATATGAGGATAACCAGTTGTTCCGACTATCGCCAATCCAGCAATTCTTTTTCAGTCACTATCCGAAAGGCCATAACCGGTGGAGCCAAAATATCCTGCTCCATCCCGCAAAAACTTTCGCCTATTCGGATATTAAGCAGGCACTAATAAAACTTGTTGGGGAGCACGCAATGCTGCGGGCGCGGTTCCTTCGCGGGCCTGACGGAGGCTGGTTACAGCACATTGCTGAAAATTCGGAGGGGTGTTTCAACTGCAAATACCATCGAATATCATCTGAAAGCTATCTCGAAAAAATTATAGAAGAAAGCCAGAACCTTCTCAACATTTGCTCTGGTCCCGTATTTTCCGCCGATGTTATTGAAGTCGGAAACAAGCAAAGTATATTCTTGGCTGGGCATCACCTCGTTCTTGATCTGGTTTCGTGGAGAATAATTGTGGCCGATCTAGAAGTGCTACTCTCGAATAATCGTATTTCTAGTGAAAAGACCACTACCTTTCAAGAGTGGTGCTACTTACTTTCTGGATATTCGAGGAGAAATATCAGCCCAAAACCCATATTAGAGCTAAAAACACCTGAAGATCAGGGGACTATCGAAGATTTTTGGGGCATATCAGATTTCCCGAATACATACGGCAACTCTCTTGATACCATTGTAGAGATTGACAGGGAGACGACCTATCGCCTTTTAGGACCCGCAAATCGTGCTTTCAATACGCAACCTGCCGATCTTCTCCATGCAGCTATCCTCTTCTCGTTCCTTCAAACCTTTCCCCACCGCTCCGTGCCTCAAATCTTCAATGAAGCACACGGTCGTGAACCCTGGGATCGCTCTACCGACCTTTCGAGAACGGTAGGTTGGTTCACCGTTCTCTCACAGGTTGTCGCCACGGCAGATGTCTCCGATGATGTTCTAAGCGTAGTTCAAACGGTCAAGGATTGCCGACACAACATCTCGAGGGAGGGATGGCGCACTTTTACTTCTATTTACCACAGCACACTTGGGGGAACAGTTGCACGCAAGACTCCACCGATAGAGATTATCTTCAATTTTGCTGGCCAATACCAACAATTTGAACGAAGTGATGCATTCTTTAGAGTAGAACCGCCGCATACTCGAAAGATGTTTGATGCTGCAAGTGACATTGAACGATTTTCAATTTTTGACATCAACATATTCGTCATTGATCACCAGCTTCGGCTTCACTTGACTTTCCCAGGCAAACTCAATCAGAAGGAGGTGCTGAAGCCGTGGTTGCAAAATTTGAAAAACACCTTGTGTGAAATGACAATGGCCCTCATACAGGCACAAAGACGCTACACTCTGTCAGATTTCCCATCTCTCTCGTTAACCTACGATGGGCTGAGCCACTTTCTCCAGACCCTAAGCAAAGTGGGAATCCCCATGGAAAACATAGAGGGTGCTTACCCATGCACATCTATTCAGCAGGGTATTCTCCTGAGCCAGGCAAAAAATGCAGCGTATTACAGTATCTCAAATACCTGGGAAGTTATCAGTAGCAAGGGGCTCGAGGTGTCAGTTAAGAGAGTCAAATCCGCCTGGAAACAAGTTATTGCTCGCCATTCAATCCTCCGCACCCTCTTCGTCGAGTCCTCGTCGCCAGATGCCTACTTTGATCAAATAGTTCTGGGTCAGAGTTGCGATTGCTTCATACAGATAAGCGAGACTGATCAGAATCTCTGCGAAACTTGCAAGGGTATCAAGAGCTTCCCCTATTCTCTCACAATTTATGACTCCGAAGGCAGGAATGCGGTGTCCTTTCGCCTAGATGTGAATCATGCTTTGCTTGATGCCAAGTCCTTTCTATTACTAGAACGCGATTTTCGACTTGCATATGATGGAGAACTCAACGCGCAGGCTCCACAATATAGTGACTATGTTTCTTATTGCCAACGACAAGATAAAGAAGCGGGCGCAAAATTTTGGGCAGAATATCTCCATGATTCCCAGCCATGCATTTTTCCAATGTTGGACCCACTGCTCGATGAAGCTCCAACCCAATCATACGGAATCCAATTCAAACTCAGCACCCAAAGAGAAATTGAAAAGTACAGTAAGAGTAGGAATGTGACCCCTACAAGTATATTCTGTATGGCTTGGTCGTTTGTTCTTAGATACTTTACTGGTCAGGACAACGTTTGCTTTGGAAATTTGCTTTCAACCAGGGAACTGCCTACAGAGAACGCATCTGATATTGTTGGGCCTCTTATGAACACGGTTGCATGCTTTGTCAATTTTAAAAAGCACACAGTTGCAGAGCTCGTCCAAAAAACTCATACTGATTATGCGTCGAGCCTCGCATACTCGACGTTCTCATTAGCCGAAGTGAGCCAAATTCGGGGGCTTGCCGGCGGTGCATTATTCAATACTGTAATATCGATTCAACAAGCCGGCGGAGAAGAAGAAGCGCTAGACCTTTCTACGAGGTTGAAGCTTGTCGAGAAGAACGATCCAACCGAAGTATGTTAACAGTCAATACCTCTTTTTATATCCTTCAAAGCTAACCAGGTTTATAGTTTCATATCACCCTCAATATTGCAGTCGAAAAAGAATGTACAGTGGTTGACTTAAGATACTGGAACACCCTGTCACACGATCAAGCAGCGATAATTGGCGCCTGTTTTGAGAAGGCCATTTTACAAATCCTGGAAGATGACAGTATCCTCGCTACAAATGTGGACCTGTTTAGCAGCGCTGATGCTCGGCTTATACTCCGCTGGAACAAAGATTGCCCCCCAACAAGCAAGGATTGCGTTCATTCTCTGATAGAAGGGCGCGCAATTGAAACACCGGACTCGGTGGCCGTCTGTGGTTGTGACGGAGCATTCACATATTCAGAACTTGACGGTTTATCTACCTCGCTCGCTACTCACCTTCGCACGTTAGGTGTAGGAGTCGGATCCTTCGTGCCAGTATGCTTTGAAAAATCCTGCTGGACAGTAATTGCTATGCTGGGCACTGTCAAAGCTGGGGCGGCTTTCATACTCCTGGATCCATCACACCCCAAGAAGCGCCTAGAAAATATTTGTCGGGATGGCAACTGCCAGCTTGTGCTTAGTTCAGAGGGCTGCGCCGAATTATGTGGGCAGCTATGTGCCAAAGTCGTTCTTATCGGTAAGAATCAGCACAATTGGGATCATGACGGCGCAAACTGTTCACTGCCGACAATATGCCATCAGGATGCGCTGTGTGTTGTCTTCACCTCAGGGTCAACTGGCAAACCGAAGGGAGCGATTTTAGAGCATGGTGGCTTCTGCACCACCGTTCAATCATTTTCCCCAGTATTTAAACTTGACAAATCGTCAAGGATGGTGCAGTTCTCTAGTTACGCGTTTGATGTGAGCATCTTTGAGATTCTCGCCACGCTGATGACCGGAGGGTGTGTTTGTGTCCTATCGGAAGTGGAGCGTAGAGATTTCTTCACGGAAACAGTGGACTCATTAAAAGCAACTCACGCAATTCTAACTCCGTCATTTGCACGACTGATACCCATTCCTAATAGTCTTAAATTATTGATACTAATGGGTGAGGCGGTAACGAAAGCCGACAAAGAACGATGGGTGAATCAGCTTCACCTTCTTAATGGTTATGGCCCGGCAGAATGCTCCGTCTTTTCTCACGCTGAACATTCTATAATTGGAAGCAGGCAATCCCGTAGTATCGGAAATTCTACCGCCTGTACCAGCTGGATCGTGGACACCAATAACCACCACAAATTGGTCTCCGTGGGCGTTGTTGGTGAGCTGATGCTTGAGGGTCCGATAGTAGGGCGTGGGTATTTGAATGACGACGAAAGAACTGCGGCTACCTTTGTTGCACCCCCACGATGGGCACAAGAGTTCAGGCCAAAGTTAGGCGGGAATAATAAATTCTATAAAACTGGCGACTTGGTTAGATATGATGTTAATGGGTCCTTACACCACATGGGACGAAAGGATACCCAAGTCAAGCTTCGTGGCGAGCGTATAGAATTAGGCGAAGTCGAAGTCAACATACAGCGTTGCTTCTCAGAGGTGAAGAGTGTAATTGTCGAAGTCGCCGTAGTAGCTGATACCCTAATGCTGGTGGCCTTCCTCTGGTTAGGCTCCAGCACCTTCTCGTCAACCGAGACCCAGCTCATCGCCAACCCTGACGACGATTTTAGATCGCGATTGTTGTCCGTCAGTAATGACCTCCATAGCTGTCTTCCCTCGTTTATGGTGCCCTCATTTTTTATCCCACTAGTGAGGATCCCCTACAATTCTTCAGGGAAAACTGATCGAAGGCGGCTTCGTGAAAGCATTGAAGGGCTGGAGCTAGAGGACCTTAGCATATATCGGCCTTCCAGCTATGAACGTCGCGAGCCTTCTACTCGGGGAGAAAGCATTTTACAGCGAATCTGGGCTAGTACTTTAGCTCTGCCATTAAAAAGCATCGGCGCGGATGATAGCTTCTTCCAAGTAGGTGGCGACTCCGTGAGTGCGATGAAAGTAGCAGCCTTATCGCGTCTGGAAGGGATGGAAGTAACTGTGGCCGATATCTTTAAACATCCAAAGCTATCCGAGTTGTCAAAAGCTCATTATAGCCCAAAACCGGCGCAGCCCTTCAAATGTCCACCCCCATTCTCTCTCTCTCCGGTCAAAGATATCCAAAAATTCTCCTTGTCGTTATCCCAACAAGGGACCTTGCCGAAAACCTCAACCATCGCAGATATTTTACCAGCATCGGAAGTCCAAAACTTCTTTCTACAAAGAAAGACATTTCACCATTTCAGTTTCATTCTACAGGGCAAAGTTGACGTAGACCAGCTGCACTCCGCCTGCAATGCTGTCTTCTCCCGTCACAGTATCCTGCGGACGGTATTCACTGTGTACAATGGTCGCTGCATTCAAATAGTTTTGGACAACAACATCCCGGTGCCTTTCCATGCTATTACTACCGACCAGGATCTTAAGAATTTTTGCGATTCATTGTGGGCCACATATTCAAAAGCACCAGCCGTATTTGACAAGCCAATATACAATGTGTTTTTGGTTTCTGACTTAGAGTCAGTATACCATACATTGGTTTTCCAGCTCTCTCACGCTCAATGGGACGGATTGTCCACGCCAGAGCTGTTCAATGACATTGCCTCCGTATATAACGGAGAGCAACTCTTGCCAACGACCCAGTTCACTGAGTACATATACAACTGTTCCACCCAGGAGCACGAAAAGAGTTTCAACTTTTGGCGAGAGTACCTACTTGGCTCGACGATGACCAAATTAGTTGATATCCCTCCCCTGAGCACCACAGAGCTCGACCACGGAGAAACAATTTGGGAGAATGTTGATTTGAAGCCCGTACCTGTAACGCCTACAGGAATTACCATGGCTACAATGGTCAAGGCTTCCTGGAGTTTAGTCATGGCAGAGTACACGGCAGAAATGGATCTTGTGTTCGGCCAAACCGTAAATGCGCGGAGCCTAGCAATCCCAAATGTCGACAAAATCCTCGGTCCATGCCTGAATTTTATTCCTGTTAGAGTCAAGATTAATCCAACTTGGACAATTCGAGATTTACTGGACTACGTCCAAGAGCAGTACCAACTCACTGTACGCTATGATTACCTTGAGTTGAGTACTATCGTCGAGAACTGCACCGCCTGGCCAAAGGACTCGCACTTTGGCGCCATCGTCCAGCATCAAAATGTCACACTCCATCATTCGTTAGAACTCGATGGCCTGGAGACTTCTTACTACTTGAACGCATCCTTTAGGCCTTCTTCAGAGATCTTCATCTTTAGCGAACCCTATCCCGACAAGCTCAGTGTTCAATTCTGTGCCAACCCCAACATCATAGACATTCAGGACGCAAAGAAACTACTCGAGAGACTTTGCGGGGCAATACTAGCTTGCTCAAGAAGCCCTGAGAGGACAATCGATTCTTTTTTGAAGACAAGAAACGACGACATCAAGGAGAGCCTCCTAAACTAGCCCTTTTTCATTGTTCAGATTGGGTGTTTCATTTTTTTTCCAGATATCATGTAGCAATCTGTTAATCTAGTACTGTAGTCCTTCGGATCCGCTGTTTGTATGAATGCGTAAACTCCATAATTAGATCGTCATCCCAGTAAGAAACTAGCAAGCCACATTTAGAACGCGACCAAATAGAGAGCCGCGCAATGAATCTCACAACCACGTTACACAAGTCTAAGATAATAAAGGAGATCTCATTTTCAGGTTAATGTGCATGATCATAAAACTTTCTTTCTCCTAGTTTCTACTTCTACTCAAAAGTCCTCAATTCCCATATCCTGCAACCATCACTCTCTCTCTCTCCTTCTCATTGTCCGCAATGCCTGACCATTTACAACTAGATTCTTTAGATCCATCGATATCTACGCAACGGAACGAGTTTGAGAAACTCCCCTCCAAGTCAGAATCCGCTGTGGTAAACAACACGTCGCCATGCGATGAGCCGAGTGAGGAACCAAAAACACCACAAGATGGAGAAAATGGCCATCCACCATTGTGGAAGATCACGGTTCTTATGGTGGGATTGGCATGCTCTGCCTTCTGTATGGCAGTGGTGAGTGCTTCAAAAAGTCAGGCTATATATCGGGGGTACATGTATGAACTGATACAGCCATTCAACCACAGGATAACACTATTCTTGCAACCTCAATCCCGACAATTACAAACCAGTTCAACTCGTTTTCTGACATAGGCTGGTATGGCGAGTCTTACCTGCTCACCATGTGTTCCCTACAACTCAGCTATGGCAAAATATATTCGCTCTTCCCAAAAAAATGGGTGTACATGATAGCCGTGGGGATATTCGAACTCGGTTCTCTTATATGCGGTGTTGCACAGAACTCACTCACCTTGATCATGGGTAGGGCTGTTGCTGGAATGGGTGCTGGTGGCATTTTCTCCGGCAGTCTCCTCATTATCTCGGAAACCGTTCCCTCCCACCACAGACCGATATATAATGGCATTTTTGGCGGATTATTTAGCGTGGCAAGCGTTGTAGGGCCTTTGTGAGTTTCTTATTCTCTCCCTTGTACGGCGGGAAGCTCATTGAGGTTAGACTCGGCGGTGCATTGACAGACCATGTCTCATGGCGATGGTGTTTCTACATCAACCTTCCCTTAGGTGGAATCACAGCGCTGGTGACCTTCTTCTTCTTCAAGCCGGGTAAGCCAGCAGCTGAGAAAAAGAGCTTTAAAGAGAAGCTCTTGCAACTAGATATTATCGGCACCGTCTTGTTCCTGCCGGGCATATGCTGCACTTTAATTGCACTGCAATGGGGTGGGAACAAATACCCCTGGGACAGTACCCGAATAATCGCCCTATTCGTGGTAGCAGGTGTCCTCATTGTTGGGTTTCTTATCCATCAGCATTGGCGACAAGACAATGCATTAGTTCCACCTCGTTTGATTAAGAATCGGAACGTTTGGGGGAGTTCATTCTTCTCTCTCTGTCTGGGTGCTTCGTTCTTTATCCTCACATATTATGTACGTCATTATTCTGCCCTTCTGGGGGAAAAAACACACGGTTGGTGCTAACACACAACTCCTAGCTCCCAATCTGGTTCCAGGCCATTAAAGAAGCATCCGCAGTGAAATCGGGAATCATGAACAGTCCTGTGTTCATTACCGTCTTGATCACTTCAGTTCTTGCAGGAACTCTAGTGACCACCATAGGGTATTATACTCCGTTCTTATACGTGGGAGGTGCTCTAATGGCAGTTGGATCTGGTATGCTTTCAACGCTGGAAGTAAACTCGGGGCCAAACAAATGGATCGGGTATCAAATAATATACGCAATTGGAGCAGGTCTAGGTATGCAGCAGGCTGTCATTGCCGTTCAAACATCGCTTAACGACACAGATGCTCCCATAGGCGTAGCGATGGTGATATTCGCTCAGAGCCTAGGGGGTGCAATTTTCATCGGCGCTGCGCAGACCTTATTCCAGAATCTGATTATCAGCGACATACGCCAGTCAGCTCCTGATGTAAACCCCCATGATTTGGTGAATTCGGGTGTCACGGCGATACGAAAATTGGTATCTAAAAAGGATTTACCCGCTGTTCTCGCAGCTTATAACAAGGCCACGACCCAAACTTTCTATATTTCGGCTGCAATTAGCAGTCTGGCTTTGATCGGTGCATTGTTTGTCCAGTGGAAATCGGTAAAGAAAAGTCGATAGGTGACTATTCTGGGCGGGATATCAGAAGACGGATAGTTAACTGCTTGCATGTACGATTAGAAGTTGGAAGTATGAAAAAAAAGCCACTCAATCAGCCACCTCCTTAACTCCTTAGTAAGCAGATACACCAAGAAGCAAACATGACAAAGCGAAAAGTACCACCCCATACAAATTTTGGTGCAGGGTACAAGGACGGTGTTGAGATATGTTAACCCCTGAGCGTATGAGGGACTTCATTATCGAGATGCGTGTTGGCCCTGAAGGGGGCACCGTATAGGTATGTAGCAGAATTATTAATTACAAATTTAGTATAAGAATAGACCGTGGCTGTAAACACGCCTAAAGTCCCACGCATTGCAAGCTCTTGAGAACGATAGGCAACGATCTATGGGGCCAGGAACAAAGCAACACCGGCTGATGCATCAGATAAACGCTCAAAATCAAACACAAGGCTATATCAAGAAGAATGAAAGAAAAAGCGATCCATCAAGGGGGCAATAAGAGCGTCAAGAAAAACCTGCAACCACCAAGTAGAACAAACGCCACGCAGTCTAAAAAATCAACACGAGCAATGCCGGGAAGGTTGAATTTGCCACAAGCGCCGTACTGAACAATGCAATCTTTATAGAGGTAATCAACCCCGTGGCGATGACTTCGGTACGGATGCACCACTTAGAGTTCGATTGTGCAAGAAAGCACCAACTTCATCATCTTCCTCATCATCATCTTCTTCTTCGTCATCGTCGGAATATTCTCCCTGCTCCTCGTATATGGATTCTGTGGAGTGCCGCATTTCCACGGAAATGTCGATGGAATCATGGGAAATATAGCTCTCCCCAAGGTCCTCAGCCTGGTAATCTAAATCGGACCCTTCGCTATCTTCCTCACCTAGGTCGCTTTCGATTTCACTATCTGTCGCTGAAAAGTCGTCCAAGTCTCGCGGTGTATCCCGCCAATATGTGAAATCTGTGAACTCTTCTCCGCCTTCCTGCACAAGAAGGCTGACTGGAGGGAAAAAGTGGTCGACAAGTTCCCGCATTGAAACATAGCTGCTCTTATATTTGTTGAGACTAAGAAGATCCAGGGAGACTTCGGCGTTCGAATTAATTGTAAATATTCGGGTGGATGGAATATTGACGGATCGATAGCTTAAAGCGTCAGTCAACCGGTTACCAAACCCAGCATAGAAAGGGTTTTGGCGTCCGCGGAAAAGGTTCAAAATGTCACGAAGACAAGCCATCTTGAAAACTTCTGGCTTCCTTAGATATATCTCACGTCTCAGAGCGGCAATCGTCCGGTCAGGACTCATAATAACGGGGCCTTTGGGAAGATTATATCCATCTTGAACAATACCATTAAGGTAAGTCCGCGTGGTATCCGCCTGACCGGTAGACCTACTTGTGAGGTACATTATATTGTACCCGTTGCTAACAATATCAGTATAAAGCTTTGCAACTCCAAGATGCGTCCAGTCACGCCCGATCATATTTAAAACATGCCCTAACGCATCGGATCTTGAATCGCCATTAGCATAAAACAGTATTACGAGAAGATATGGATGGTATATACTCACTTTGTAATCGTTCCGTCAATATCAGATATGACAATCGGCACTTTGTAGTTCCAAAGATACATCATAGCTGGACAAGTTGCCCTATTAACGCTGAAGCTCATTGGGTTCCCTCCAGGCTTTAAATTTAACGCCTTCAGTTGATCGCTCGTTAAACGAAGTGTTTTTGCATAATTACGACTCGGTTCTCCTTCTCCCTGTCCCCCCGTCGGCGTGTGAGGTGGAGTGGGATACGCTTGCGCGTCAGATTGGGAGCGGTGGTGGCCCCGTGTAGGGATACTATCGGTTACACTGCGGTCACCGTCACTATGATAACCTGGGTCAGAAACAGCATCCTCGGACATGTTACTGTGTCGTTGCACACTTCCGAACGTCAACTTTCGGCGAGCAGCTTCCTTAGCCTCCTCGCTGCTATATATCCACAAGTTACCCTGCTCATCGGCACCAATGAGAGCTCCGATATCGTAGTTTCCTTCTAATTCTTCCGCAAGTATTTTGCGAGCGATGACCTCAGTTCGCAGGGCATCAGTATCGTCACTGCCACTCTTATATCCCGTCATATCCAACATCAAATCACCGCTTGCAGTCACTCGGCTAGGAATATTGGAGCTTGACAATTTTTTAGATAGCGAGATGGCCCTGGAGTACGCTTCGCCTTGCGAGACTGGAGGAGGGCTTTGCGACCGCCCGGAATGTCCATTGTTCTCTCCGGATGTGAAATTTGCAATCTGATTCTGGTCAGGGTCTGATCTGCGCCTCATACCGTCTGCTTGGTCAAACTGAGCATCTGCCGGTAATACTTCTGAGCGAGAACGGTCCGGTCTCGTCGAGATATCGAGGAGCGGAGGTGCGGGATCGAATAATTTACCAGTGGTTAAGTCGTCTGTGACAATATTAGTATGAGATACTCAATATCATATTCGGGTAGCCCTGGAATACCTAAGTCTGTTTTCGCTCTGCGCGTTACCGTATCCGCCGCTCCATCATTGGAGGAAGTGGCGTGAGCCTTGTTACTGGAAAGGTCAAGGTACTCTGGTTCCTGAAGGCCTTGTTGTTTCGGAGGAAAATCTGGACTTGACGCTGGGGATACGACTGGAGAGGTCTGCAGTGATTCCGGGATGTCATCTGTGGTTTCGAATACAAAAAAAGCCTCCCCACCCTCCCCAAGTTTCATTGCAAGATCTTGTTTGACGCCGTTGACACAAAATTCAACCTGGTGCAGATTAGTTAGCTTTCACCGAGCTCCTAAGGTACGATTGGGAACTTCATGGTGGCTCGTACCTTCTTCTCAAACGGCCTCAGAAGGGAAAATTTGCCAAAGCGAATATGAAAAGGCGAACAAGCAAGCGTTCCTAAACCAACGATCAGAAATTTTGCACCACGCATTCTTGATCCGAGTAATACCCACCATCCTCTTGCTCAATAACGATAACATCAATAGCCCCGCTCAAAGTAGCCGGGTTGATTGAATTCCAGGTCTTCGAGACCGAGCCACTTATGCTGCGAACGTACTGCATTGCGCCGGAATCCTACACTAAAGGGTTCTACGTAGGTAGAAACAAAGCGCCCATACGGTTATATTTATACTAGTGTCGAGGCTTTGGGGATTTGGAGTCGAAGTCTTCCTGCGGGATCGTCGGTTGTGGTCTGGGGTGCTTGTAGCGTCACATGTGACAGGCAGTCCTGGAGTGGAGCGGCAGGCAGGCAATAACGAGGTCGCAGGGTGAGATTTGGAGAGGTAGCACAAGAGGACTTTAACGACAGGAATTCTCGGTGCCGGAGAGGGGGAGAGAAGATGAGGCAAAAATAAGGAAAAGGAACAAAAAGAATTATCGACCAGAAGAGCAAGTCTCGTGAGCTGCGCTTCTTTCGCCTTTTAGCCGCCGCGGCGAGCGTTCTTTCCGCCGCAGTACGGCTGATTAGATAAGCATTGGCGCTAAGATCGCCATACCCGGCAAATCGTTACTCCGGCATCCTTCCAGCGACAAAGCAAAAGTGGAGGCTTTGACGAAGAGAAGCAGATCGACCCAACGCCGGTCAAGCACCAGAGACAAGACGACTGATGTCGCGCTAACGGCGTCATTTAATCTGCGTTCGCGCCTACGGTCTTCCGTGAATGCAGATTGGCTATAAGGGATGTATGAGCCGCTCCGCCTAGTGTCTGACACCTACCCAGGTGTTCGGCATGTGAGGGTGCAGGGTGCGATGGCACTCGTTATTGCGGCCTCTATTCTGTGGGCGCTTGTTTGGTGAGTCTTGGAAGAAATCTGCCTTCTTGTAGGAATCGATTATTGGCTAACGACTTTTGATATTCCTGAAATTTTAGGCTTACCTACCGTGCGTATCAAGTTTGTCTAACACCAAATGACATACTTGTTGAAAAACTCGGCTTGGATATCCCTCCAACCCCGGAGGTCACTTTGGATGAGATAGGAGCCCGTCAAATTCGGATTGCTTGGAAATATCCGGACGTGCAGAGCTCAGTCCATAAGCATGCGATACAGGTCAACGGTGTTAGAGGTTCGTTTTGCGCTGTTTTAAGAACGTAAGACGTTATTATTATTGACACGGAATTTTAGTTGGCGATTCAAAACGATCAGAGACCGCCGTTTCAATACAGAATCTTCAACCTGGTCATATATATCACATATGCGTAATCGCGATCAGCTCGGCCAATTTCCAAACGTCAAGTGCTATCTTACATATTCGTACAAATCCGGCAGACTTCTCCGCAGCAGACCAAAACGATGATTCTAGCGGAGCTCCCTACATCCAGGCTTACGTGCCAAAATCTACCTCCCTTATGTCCCCTTCCGCGCCTATTATGTCTCGAGAGCAGAGTGGAGGACAGTTCCAAGGGAAACGACAAGCCATGGGAAGAAAATCCGCGAACTCAACCGCCTCTCAGGAGCAATACGTGCAGCCTTCCTTAGACGAAACAAAGCCAGTCACTGCTGAGTCGAGAGAAACCTTGGAGCAACTAGCAAAGCGTCTCAAGCTCTCTCAACAAGAGAACGAAACTCTTGATAAGCAGATTTGCCAGGAAGAAAAGGAATACGAACAGGCACTACGAGAATTAGAGGAGCAAAGGAACGAGCTGAAACAGCGAGTAAAGGAGAAAGACGAAACAAGTGGTGATCTTCGAAAACATGTCAATAAGCTGGAGAGTATTAACCGGACTGCCCAAAGTGAGAAAAGTAAACGGGAGAGACTTTTACAGCAGAAGGAAGCTGAACGCAAAAAGCGAGGCGGAGATATTGTGCGGTGGGATGGACAGATAGCGGAAATGAAAAAACAGATCTCACGGATTGAGAGCGAAAAGGCCCGGAAATGCGAAAGTGCCACTAAGAAAATAGAGGGTTATCGTCGCAAGATAGCAGAAGAGCAATCCGGGATGAAGGAAATCGACGAAGAGATCAAAATCAAAGGGAGCCGTATAAAGATGCTGGAGGAAGAGAGGCAACGCCTCGAGGGAGACGATAGCGAGGACACCAAGGAAATGGATCGTCTTGAAAGGGAGCGTGACCGTTTTTGGGATGTGAAGATTGCAAATCTCCGTTCTCAGTACGCCTCTTTGATAAGCGTACACTCTCAGGTTCGCAGCATACTTGTAAGATTCTATGTTTTACGTGCCACTGACTCCTTATAGGCCCAACAACAGTACTTCGAAGCCCAAGAACGCCTTAAATGGATAACCACGCAGCATTCTAACATAGTACCATACGGCCCTTTGCCTTCCATAGATTTAGATCTTACGGCAAGGACTAGTAGCCAGCGTCGAAATCGCCACCGGAGCTCGCTGAACAGCAATGTATCGTCACCCGTTAGCTTCCCTCTAATCGACACGGGTTTTGCAAATCCGGGCAATTACAACCAAGTCGGCAACAACTCTCCAACGTTCCCATCTGGGTCCGCTTTCTTCAATATCAACAATGGAATGACGATTCCAGATCCTGGCGAAACAAGTCCAGTACGCACAGATAGCGGTAATCCGCCAATGAGCCCTCGCGCCGACGCCCTGCTTCCATCAGACCTTCTCGGCGATGAGGAACAAATGTCAGTCGAAGGTTCGTCGCCTAGCCAGTTTCCAAGCCTCGGTGCTTCAACCGCTCCATTTGAGAATCTTTTACCAAATTCCCCTTCACCGGTATCCTCAGGCAGTCGTCCAACCAGTGCATTCGCGAGTCCGCACGAGAGTTTGAACAACCTTCATGAGTCCAAAGGGCAAGGCGCAAAGATGACTGCTACCCAATCTGCCGCCGACGCAGCTCAGAGTGCATCTCGAAGGCTTTCTGGTTTCTTTGGCTTCAACCGCCAGAGAGGGAAGACTATAGCGGACGGACCTCCGTTACTCGGGACGCTTAAAGCTAGTCAGAGCCAGTCGTTTCCACGAAATTTGGAGGAAGGGCTAGATCCGATAGGAACCAGGCGTCGTCGTCTAAGCTACGCAGGTAATTGGGCTAACCCCATGAGTAACTTATTTCCAAGAAGTGGCACAGCACAGGTCACAGCCGATAGCTCTTCTGATCACCTTCCAGCTGGGCGCAGGGCTATGTTTCCGAGCTTCTTCGCCTCAGGCCGATTTGGTAATACTTCACAGCCGTCGATCGATACAGCGGACCCGAACAAGGGGTATAATCAGTTCAGCCCCCGGCATGATCCCATTGATCCTTCTATCTTAGGGACTGTTCGTAGAAACTCTCTTTCTCCTAGACCTTCTTCGACCTACTCGTTCGAAAATCAGTTTCCCCGGCCTACAACAGACAACCAGCCCTTCGGATGGCCGTCGTCGGACCGAGTTGGAGGGCATTCAGGCCTCGACTGGCTCTCCCCAGCAGCATGGTCCCGTAGCCAATCCCGACGCCCTTCATTCCAAGTAGGCCCATCTGGTCATCTACCGCTTACCTTACAGTCTTCGGAAATGGAACTCGTCGAAAACCCCTACGAGCCTCAAAGACCAATTCAAGCGCCAATCGGTACTCGGCCGCCTTCTTCACACCGTCCAGTAACTCCAAAACTCAACCCAACAGCCCCCTCCTTCAAAACGATCTTCGGAATGAAATCCGAGAAGAGCAAAGGCAAGGAAACTGAACCACCAAGGTCTAGAGGCCGCGATTCCAATCCGGAAGAACATTCGACGCCCGAATCTCGGCTCTCCAGAGACTCTCGCTCCATCCGAACCGCCGCCACCGAGTCCCACGAATCCCTTGAACGAATGCCGTCCTCTACACCTTCGGAGTCTACAAGTGCTAAAGAATCATTTATTCAAAAACTTACCCGCAAAGGGAGCTCTAGCAAGTTCAATATGCCGTGGAAGGATAGGTCTGGCTTATTCTCCAAGAAAGGCGATTCAACCGACGCGGATGAAGACAGCACCTCCCATGAAATCCAGCTTGGGAAGAGCAATGAAAGCGCAGTATCAAGCACGCCTTCTATTGATAAACCGAGTAAAGGTAGTTTGGGCTTTGGATTCATACGGAAATCGAAAAAGGTGGATAAGACTCCGAGCGAGTACAGTGGACAAGAGGCCAGCGAAGCAGGAGACGAGTCGGAGGGTCAATAGGGCTCTCTCGATATATGTAGTTGGTAGTCTTTTAATTTTTAAAACCCGTGGATCATAGTGATTTTCCATATATCTCTTAGTTTTTGATCAAGTAGCTCCATGTAAAGCCCAAATTCCAAACCATACTAAGTGGTCATTATTGGTAGTCCTGGCCCAATGTCATCATCCTCACAACCACAGCTAAAATTTACATCCAACATCCGCAGAGCTCGCTTGTTCGCATTCTCAAAGACTCAAACACACATTTTATTCTCACCGGAAGCAAGAGAAAATGGCGAACTCCAAGTATGTGATCTTTAAATATAACCTATTGGCCAACAGCTAAAGAGACACCCAGATATGAATATGTGAAATCTTTTGAACAAAACGATACCCTACTCCCCAACACTTGGATCGTAGTGCGCGTGGATGGACGTGGATTCCACAAGTTAGTTCTTCAGCGGCCCTTAAGAAGCTCCTCACCTTGTTGTTTTTCTTGCCCAAGATGGTGCATTGCTGCCGACGGCGAGGCAATTTTGCCTCCTAGCTAGCAAGCCGCCAACCGCAGTTCGCTCACCGTCTGGGCCTGCATGTATATCTTTCCAAGAAAACGCCCGTTCCAAGCTTATACCACTACAGGCTATCAGATAAATATGAATTCCGGAAGCCCAATGATGATCGGGCGCTTAATCTCATGAACGCCGCGGCACAACAGGTTGTGAAGGACATTCCCGATATAACCATTGCGTATGGCGTCAGCGATGAATACAGGTTCGAACGGCCTTCATTATATTTACTACTTGCAAAGTTGATACCGGATGCTTACAGTTATGATTCCCATTAGCTTCGTCTTTCACCGGGGCACCCAACTTTTCGAACGGAGAGCGAGGTACGAGAACTCTTATTCAATTCGTCTGGCAGGACTGCTGCGAGAATTCTAACAACGCGGTTTCAATAGTAAAATTGTCTCTACTGTAGTGTCAACTTTCACTGCTCACTACATTTATAAATGGCCGTCATATTTCCCTGATATGTCTCTCGAGCCTAACTTCCTTCCCACGTTCGATGGGCGAGCCGTTCAATACCCATGCATACAGAACTTGAGAGACTACATGAGCTGGAGGCAGGTTGACTGTATATCACCCCGCACTCAAACCACTCAGCAGTTTTGTGCGGACATAGAACTGACTTAAAGAATCTACCAGGCCACATCAACAATCTTTACAATACTACTTTCTGGGCGATGATACAGCGCGGTGGTATGAGTAACACAGCAGCGGAAGAAGAATTAAAAGTAAGTGAGAATCTCACAGGATACGCCATTTCTCTAGCCGGAAGTGCTCACAGTGATGTGCAGGGCTCGGTTTCATCCGATAAGCATGAAATCTTATTTTCACGATATGGGATAAATTACAATAATGAACCCGAGATGTATAAGAAAGGGAGCATTGTCTTCCGCGATGTCAGTACCAGGAGAAGAGAATCCGCTGTATACAGAGAATGGTTTCTAACAACATATTCTAGTATGAATTGGAGGCGGACGATTCACCGAAGAATATGCCGGGAAAGGAAAACAGCCTTGAAACCTATTCCAGTGAACAAAGTGGGCAAGCGAAATTGTCCAAGGCCCAGATCGCAAAGCAGCAAAAGTTGCGAAGGAAAGCGAATATCATCGTTACCCATCTCGATATCATAAAAGACGAGTTTTGGAGTAGGAGGCCCTGGATCCTATCAAATACGCCCGGAAAACTTCCCACGGGAGAATAATCCCTCCAGCGCCTTGCGAGGAAGCATATAAAAGAAGTATATAAAGCTCTGCGCAATAAATATGGGTATCTCAGTTAAATTGAAGCGGTCTAGTAGAAATTCATATATCCAAGTGTCAAGATTCATCCCTTTCTTTCTTCTTGCTCTTCCTGTCCTTTTTCGATTTCCTCTCACTTTTCGACGTCGAGTCTCGCTCTGCTTTTTTGGCTGCCTTTTGCAACTTCTTTTCCCTTTTCCGCTCCGCCTTCTCTATATCCCCATCGTCACCTTTCCGCCGTTTCTTCTTGCGATCTGAACCTGCCTCCGCTTTAGGATCACTGGAGTCATCCTGGGTTTCCGTTTCATCAAACACTTCTTTCTTATCCTTCTTCTTTCGCTTCTTCATCGGCTCAACCCCCGTCCCTTCATCTTGTAGCCGCAGTTCTTTCTCCGCCTTGCGCTTCCTCTTCTTCTCCCTCTTCTCCTCCCTCTCCAGACTCCCATCTCCTCCATCCTCCACTTTACTATCCCTCTTCCTCTTCTTTTCTTTCTTCCCCTCACTTTCACCCACCACCACCACGGATCGGGATCCAACAACCTTAGCAGTCCCATTCTCAATAGTTCCAGCAAGACCGGGACCCCTGACGAAAAATTTGTAAAGCTCACTCACACCACCTCCACCCACTGCGGTCGAATCATCGCTCACTGGCGTTGCGCTCCCATCATCTCCAATTCCGCGCAGGGCAGTTTCAAATCCCCGTAGCCACCACTGGTTTGTATGGTCGTGGGTGGTCTTCTTTCCGATGCCGTGGGTATTTCGCTTCCGGGAAACGAGGATCGGTTTGGTTAGGCCCAGTCCACCATGTGTGCCGGGACGACGGTTTGGATTGAGAGGGTTTCCGGGACCTGACCAGCCCTGTTGGATTAGATAGGCTTGCGGGTCCATGGCGGCGGAGGAGGGAATGGGGGAAGAGAGGTCAGGCGCGGGCCTCTCAGACAAGGATATCTGCTTATGGCTGGATCATGAGGGAAATGCTATAGGAGCAAACTTGAAGCCAATTCGGTTTCCCGTAGGTTTTTTTCTCTTCTGCGCAGTGGATGGTTTCTTGCTCGCATAGTTTTTTGAAAATTATTTCGTATCGCTGTCACGTGAACCGGCGATAAGCAAAGGGCGACCGCAACAGCGGAAAAGGCGCGATGCTGGGGAGACAATGGAGCAAAAAGCCTATGTAAAGCAGTGCTTAGATTAGATTCGAATTTATTCAGCTATCTGACCTATTTATCTGTGAATTTTATCTCAATACATCAAATTGCAGTCTGTAGCCCCCGAGGCATAACTTGGAAACGCCAACAGAATCAGCACAGCTAAAGAATGAAAAAAAAAAAGAGAGAGAAAATTCCAACGCCGTGCTATTATGAGCCCCAACATATCTAAACTTCAAGTCTTTTTGTCTTTTTTTTAGATCGTTTTCTTCTCCTTGAAAGGGAAAGGCAAACTCATCAATTGCCGAGAGGGATAAGGTGAAATAGGGGTGTGGTATTAGCAAAGCGAGAAAATGAGTACAATTTCACACAAAAATGTTAAGAAAGATTGTAGGTAAAAAGGATTTTATGAGGCCATTCTGATGGACCCTGGGAAAATACAATTGCTGCAAGAAAACGCCAGTGTGTGGATAGAGGTTAACCAATCGACTGCTGGACCAGGACATGCAATATGGGTTTTAGTATGCTGAATTGGAACAAGAAATAGTGGTACAACACGCAAACGGAACGAGGAACGAGAAACAGGTAGCTTGAGCCGGCTCTACTGGCGGGGGGATCTAAATTATCATTAGCAACCGATCCTTTGTCACAGAGGGGGTAATTTATTCCACTCACGTCGGGTTGAAAGTCGGGGAAGTCGGGCTGTAGCCGGGAGATGTTGGTCCGCCAGGCGAAGTTGGAGATCCCGAAAAGTTCGGAGAGGTTGGAGAATACGCTTCCGGGCTTGTGGGTGACCAACCTGGAGACGTTGGGGTATATTTAGGCGAGGTAGGAGACGTTGGAGAAAGATGCCTGCCAGTAGCACCCCCAAGTGCTGGACTCGTTGGACTGTAACTCGGAGATGTGGGACTGAAAGCTGGAGAGGCGGGGCTGAAGCTCGGTGACGTCGGACTGTAACTTGGTGATGTTGGAGAGAAGCCGGGTGAGGTAGGCGAGTAAGACGGGGATGTGGGTGATTGTGATTGGTTATAGCTGGGGGAAGTTGGAGAATACGCCGGTGAAGTAGGAGCAAACGACGGACTCGCGGGAGAGAATGCCGGTGAGGACATGAAGCGCGGGCTTGTAATACTCATACCAGGAGATGTCGGCGAATATCCCGAAGAAGGGGAATAAGCAGGAGACGTTGGACTTGTATTGAACGGGCTGCTGGGCGAGTAACCGCCGCCGGGGCTCCTTGCTCCATGAGGACTAAATCCACCGTATCCCTGGGTTTGATATTCCATGAAACCAGTAGGCGTTTCGGATCCGTCTTGCCGAATGGGAGAGAACTGAGAATCAGGATCTGGAGAGCTGATGTACATATTTTCTTGCATCGGCGAACCGCTATCATATTGAGTAGCTGCACCATCAGATAGCAAACCCTTGGTGTCCACATTGCCCATGGTGACCAACCCAGCGTTGTTGGACACAACACCCATGAGCATGCTTTGATCCAGGTAGACGTCAAACTCTCCAGTACCGGCAGGTGCCATTTGACCCAGAATCAAATTCTCGGAGACACCGCGACAGTCATCTAGTTCGGCAAAAGCCGCAGCATCGAGCAAAATTTCCACGGTCTCCTCGAAAGAACATCTCATTAACGCCCCGGTATCAGCGCGGTTAATTCCGTGTCTTGTCACAGCCATCAGGAAGCCTCGAGATGTCATTACATCAACCAGCAGAGCCAAGTGGCGGTGATTGACGTACGAACCATCAAAGGCAAGCACCTGTGTCAACTCTCGAAGGAGCGCCGTCCTGGTGGCTTCAATTCCGAACACCTCCAAAATTTCGATGAACTGATTGGAGTACGTACGGGAGGTATCGACACCGGGGATAGCGAGAACATCCGCTAGTGCAGAACCACTGGTCTCAAGCACCCATTCTTTGCATTCTGGGTCTTCATTGCTCTGGACCAGCGAGCCGTCATCTTGCACCTTGACTTTGCTCTTCTCGTTGATGAATGCACGCTCGATACCCGCTACACCACGTAGAGTTAGGGTGTCAAGAAGATGACTTTCAAGCTTCTTCAAAGTTACATCATACTCAGTGTCATCATCATCTTCATCCTGCTTAGGGTCCTGGACTTGACGAATTCGAATAACTTGCTCGTCGGCATTGTTGTCACTGAAAATGACAGCAATGTCCTGTGGGTAGGCTTCTTTGATTCGAGTTGCTACATCTTGAACCGTAAGAGACTTGTCAAGCAGCTTCGGTCGGCTCAGGATAATACGCAACAGCCATTTAGACTGGCGCGACGAGTCGTCGGCAACGTCTTCTGGAATGATGAAGTAGGACTCAACCATATCCCGATCGGCTTCAATGACAGTTGACTGAATGTCAGGATCGTAGTAGATCTCGGTTGAATCCGTGACGGATCTCAAACTAGTATGTTCCACAGCACTTCGAAGATGTTTCGCGGACTCCTTATCCATTGCACGACCTGGTTCTTGGTAGACGGTCATGGAGGGGGTTTTGATGTTTGTGGCTACATTCAAAATTTCCTTCAACCGAGGTACACCGAGTGTGACGTTCTTGGAGGAAACACCAGCAAAATGGAATGTGTTCAATGTCATCTGTGTTGCAGGCTCTCCAATTGACTGAGCGGCAAGAACTCCTACCATCTCTCCAGGGTTTGCAGCTGCCTTGCCAAATCTACTCTCAACGGCGCCGATAACATGCTGGAAGGCTAATTTATTGAGAGAATATTCGGTAACCAGACGTCTGAATGCAAGGCGAGACCGAAGTTGGGCCTTGAAAAGAAGGGTAGCATTCTCTTGGGCCTCCTTCGAGATCGGATCGTCCCCGCGAACTATAACCAAGCGGTCCAGCAAAGCCTGAACCTGAGGAATAACCTCTGCTGGGTGTAGGTCACTAATAGTGCCATCCCGAATTCTAAAAGTGGTCTTAGCGGACTCCAGAATTCTTTGTATGTTGATGGGTAGCTGCATCATTTCTTCGTCTTCCTTTGCGGCACTGCGTAAGAATGCCCGATCCTTAAGGAGTTGCTCCCACTCTTCGTCTAGAAGCTTCTGAACCTCCATGTCACCGGTAATTTCGGTAGCTTGCTCGAGGACATCTGATGATAAAGTGCGCTCCGGATCCATAACATCGACACGGAACCTCTTGCGGAACTGTTCGTCAGAACACTTAATAACATCCACGCGTTGATTTTCGATATGAGCACCGTCAAGCCCATCCTCTCCATAAACAAATTGGAAGACATCTCCCAGCGAGTTCCGAACCGTGCCATCATATTTGACCATAACCTCTTCAAGGGCTTTCACAAGCTTCCTCTGGATGTATCCAGTTTCAGCAGTTTTGACAGCTGTGTCGATAAGACCCTCACGACCAGCCATTGCGTGGAAAAAGAATTCTGTGGGGGTTAGCCCACGTAGATACGAATTTTCCACGAAACCACGAGATTCGGGAGAGTAATCGTCCTTGGTGAAGTGAGGCAGTGTTCGATACTTGAAGCCAAATGGAATTCGCTTTCCTTCCACTGACTGTTGGCCAACAACCGCCGTCATTTGGGAGATGTTAATGGTAGAACCCTTGGATCCAGACCTGGCCATTTGGACTGCGTTGTTCAAATCCTTTAAGCTCTTCTCTGTTTCCGTACCAGCTTCGTCACGAGCGTTGTTCAAAGCACGGGATACTTTGCTCTCAAAGGTCTCTCGGACGTTCATACCCGGAAGAGGTTCGAGGGTGTTTTCCGTTGCACTTGCAGTGATTTCATCAACTTCATCTTTCCTCGTGCGTACCGCATTTTCAATCTTCTGAATAGTTGCAACATCAGGGATTGTATCACCAATTCCAATACTGAAACCGTGATGTAGTAGCCAGTAGTTGACGATCGTCTGTGCGCCGTTGAAGAAGTTCATCGCGGTTTCATGACCATATTCGTTAAAGATAGTATGAATGATCCCACCACCCGAGGCACCGACGGTCTTCTTCGAAAACATACCGTACATAAGCTCGCCCCCATGGACAAGGAGCCCTCCATCAGCAAGGGGTGAAAACTTCTCAGAAAGAGGAGATTTGTCGCGATCAACACGTAAAAGGTTCAAACCACCTGGCAAAGCCATGCTGATCACCTGCTTGCCAGTCCACCTTGGGCGGGGTTTCATAATTGCCGGCTGCGGAAGAACACCATCCCAGTCAGGTACCCATAGTAGAATATTCATGACTTGTTCTTTGGTCAAAAAAGTATCCCGGCGGCAAATCTTGTAAATTCCACACAATGTATCTTGAACAATACCCATCAAGGGACCGTTCCTTTGCGGGGATACAATGTTTAAAGGTACCATGCATAGCTGATCAAGCTCAGCACGAGCCTCCTCGCTCTGGGGAACATGCAAATTCATTTCATCACCATCAAAATCCGCGTTATATGGAGTTGTCACAGACAAGTTCAATCGAAAAGTTGAATAAGGCATAACTCGAACGCGGTGAGCCATCATAGACTCTTTATGGAGTGAAGGTTGCCGATTGAAAAGAATCACATCTCCATCATTAAGATGGCGTTCAACCTTCCAACCCCATTGCAAAAAGTTGCGGCCCCCACCGCCTTTATGATGTCGTAAATCAATTCGTTCGCCTGAACTTCGAATCACGTAACGCGCACCAGGATGCACATCAGGACCGTTGTCAACCAATTCACCCAAACGGTGGATATTATAGGGTGTAACGACTTCCGGGTATGTCAGAGTCTGCGCGATGCTGATAGGAACGCCGACCTCGTCGAGGGACAGATTCGGATCACCGGTAATGACGGTACGAGCGGAGAAATCTACACGCTTTCCCATCAAGTTTTGTCGCAGACGCCCCTCCTTACCCTTTAATCGTCCACGGATAGCCTTCACAGGCCGGTTCGATTTCTGCATAGCTTGCGGGATGCCAGCAATATCATTATCCATGTAAGTGGCCACATGGTACTGTAACAACGACTCAAACTCCCGTACAACGTGTTCTGGGGAACCCTCTTGTTCACAACGAGTGACATTTTGATTGGCGCGGATGATTTCTGCAAGTTTGTAAGTCAAATCATCCTCACCGCGTTGCCCTGTCCCGCTACCACCAACAAGAACACTAGGCCTGACAGGTGGTGGTGGTACAGGCAGCACCGTTATGATCATCCATTCTGGCCGAGCATAGTCGTTACTCAGTCCCATTAAGCGGACATCTTCCTCCGAAATGTTTCTGAATATATTAAGAGCCAGTTGTGGAGTTATCTGTTTCTTTTCTGGTTGCTGAATGTCGGTGTCATCCATCATGTCTCGCATCTTGTTCGGCTTCCAGGTTCCAACTAGACTAATCCCTTCTTTGCGAACTTGGGGTTGCGAATTTCCACACCCACCATGGCCTGTGACCGGTTTAGAGCTTTCCTTCCCGAACGGATCATCATCATCGGCTGGTGGATCGGCCTCGCAAATCAAGACATCTTTTGATAATCGCCATATAGCGTCAAAGCGTCTTTTGGGGTCTCGGAAACGGAGGGCGTCCAAATACTTTTGGTCAGACTGGATTGATTGAGAAATAAGTCAGCATGAACTGCCAGTTTTGTGATTTGCCATCCCAGAAGGGATGACTAACCGTATTGGCTTTGATCTTTCCACAGTTGTGGCAGACAGTTTCCAACAGCTTCTTTATTTTGGTCAAAAAGCCTAGCGAAAAATTAGTTGTGTATACCAATATAGCATTCGATTTCACGCATACCAATATGGAAAACGGGAGTTGATAGTTCGATGTGACCAAAGTGGCCTGGGCAATCGTTGATGCCCTCCTCACACGTAGCACATCGCCAGTTACGATCGATAGTTCCGAGTCGAGGATCATTGAGACCTTTTTCGCGGGGGCGCTGCCTTTGATCATCCTATTCCACAAAAGGTATAAGCATGTAATTCTATTTGGGAATGTAAGAACTTGCGATGAACTGACCATAGTTTCAGGATACTCAACATGGACAACGCTCATCCGCTTAACCTCTTCCGGGGAAAGAAGGCCAAACTGGATCTCCTTGATAGTGCGCAACTGCGCTTTCGAGTACGTGAACTTGGTGGATGCCATGGTTGCGAAAATGTCAAAGAATTATGATGCGGCGTTGGCGATAGAATTTCGGTTGAGGTGTCAGTTGCTGGGGCAAGAACACAAACGGATGTGGTGTTGTTGCGTGTCACAGCGAGTCGAAATATCAGCTCTACTGCCGGTATCGAACGGCTGCACACCTATAATCCCTAAAAGACGATATATTCGATGAGACTGATGGCTCGCGAATCGCCTGCTGCCGGCCTTTGGCAGACCCTGCCACGAGGGCGCCTGGACCCCGTTTGACCTTCTATTGGGCGTAAACGACGGGCGAAAAACGGCGTGACCGGTAATATAAGCGTCGATCGAAATCCCAAAAGATATATCGCGATGGAAAACGCGATATTCTTGCGTTGTTGGTGCGGTTGGAGAGCGTGCGCAGAGTTGATGAAAGGAGGTTTGTCTGAGTCTTGCCTCATTTGCGATCGGGCATATCTTTAGCTTCAAGTTTTTCCTGTCAGCCTCAGCCGTTTTGGGCTTAGCGCTTACTAAGAACTTTTTCTTGAGGACTTCGCCACGTGATTGGCCAGCTTCACTGAACGCGAACTTCTTCAATCTTCATCTTTTTATCAACGCCTTTCTTCGACGTCACTTCACTCGCTTGTCACCGTTGGAACTAGAGAGAGTTTCTACCTTCGATGTAGGGTCCTGATGCCTACTGATCTCCTTTTACCCTTAACCGATGGATTCTAACACCACTCTACGGCCACCATGAATCTTTCTCTTATCGACCCGTTTGCGCTTGCGCAGGATTATCCGGACACCTTCGCAGACACTCTTCGTACGTGGACGACATCTTATGGAGTGGGTTTAAAGGGACAGAATTTAATTGATTACAGGAAGTGGCCATTCCACGTGTCTACGCTTCAATCGCAAGGGAGATATACTGGGATCTGGACGAGTGAGCCGAACAGTAACAATACGCGCAACCTAGGATACAGATTAACATTTGCTATCTACTAGGTGGATGGGACGATAGTGATATTTGATGTTGAAACGAATGGAATTGCGCGGAAACTTCGTGGTCACAGCAAACAGATCCAGTCCCTCAGGTAATGTTCTGCTGTGGTCGGATCATTTTACCATCTTGCTAACGTTCTTCAGTTGGTCTCGAGATGGAAGGTACCTTCTCAGTTCTTCGCAGGACTGGAAATGCGTGCTCTGGGATATGAAGGATGGGTCGCGGGTCCGGACTGTCAGATTTGAGGCACCTGTGTACATCGCCGAGTTACACCCTTTCAACCAGTAAAACACCCCCCTCCGCCTCGACTGAACCTGCTGATCAGACACCTGCTAATCGAACTATTCTAGCTTGTTGTTCGTAGCGTCGCTGTTCGAAGATCAACCAGTCCTCGTCGATGTATCCTCTCCTATACCTATTAAGCGCATACTCCCATCCGCCCCTTTGCGTCCCCAATTGACAAATGGTGATGCTGTGGACCCCGCTGTAGCAGCCAAGCAGGCTGCTCAAGACGCCAAACATTCTACATGTGTCACTATATTCACTCCATTAGGCAATCACATCCTCGCAGGGACATCAAAGGGTTGGATTAATATCATCGAAACCCAAACCTGCCAGACAATCCACTCCACTCGCCTCTGCAACGGTGTTGTTATCCTCCTTCGCCTTGCTAGCAACGGACGAGACCTTCTTGTCAACAGCTCAGACCGAGTTATCCGTACTATTCTCATGCCCGATCTCTCACAGCTCGGTATAAACCTGGAACCATCAGGTATCAAACTCGACATTGAACATAAATTCCAAGACGTGGTAAACCGCCTGAGCTGGAACCACGTCGCCTTCTCTGCCACGGGTGAATTTGTTACAGCTTCCACATTTATGAACCACGACATCTACGTCTGGGAACGAAGTCACGGTTCGTTAGTGAAAATCCTCGAAGGTCCCAAAGAGGAACTAGGAGTTGTCGAATGGCACCCCACTAAACCTATGGTAATCGCCTGCGGCCTTGAATCAGGCTGTATATATATATGGTCCATCAGAACACCGCAAAAATGGTCCGCACTAGCGCCCGATTTCCAAGAAGTGGAGGAAAACGTGAACTATATCGAGCGTGAAGACGAATACGATATCCACCCTGCTGAAGAGGTTCACCAGCGTCGATTGGATCTAGAAGACGAAGAACCGGACGTATTGACGATTGAACCTGTCAAGGGCGAAGCGGCGGAAGACGGGATAGACTCGTTTCGCATGCCTGTGCTATTAGATATATCAGACAGTGAAAGCGAAGATGATATCGTCGCAGTTGGACCAGGAACGATGCGGAGAAAGAGCCCCGGCGCAGGAAAAGACTCCAATACTAATACGAATACCGCCGTCACCGGTATCTCCGGCGGTGAGAGTGGTGCTTACGACTCTGACAATCGTCGGCAAGTAACGGCAATATCCAACGGCGTAGGCAGGACGCAGAACAGAGGTCGCCGAAGGTAGAGAGGGAGAGAGTTATCCGATTGAATGAAACCTAGGCAATTATGCGCGAATACATCGCCATCGCTATCTCCCATACAACACAAGGGTGATGCACATCCAATCTTAACTCCAACGAACCAATCAAGTTCGCCGAGTTGTCGCTCTTGATTACCCCAAATGCACAAAAAAGGCAAAAGAAGAAAAGAAAATGAAAAAAAAAAATCTTTTCTAGAATTCAAGGGGCATGGTGAGAGGCGGGGGGATGTGCATCTATATGTACATTCCTGTATGCACGATGCAACGTTCTTCCCTCCATACACAACAAATTACATACATGCAGCCAGTGCATTTATTTATCAACGACTTACGCCAACCATCTTTGATGTTTCATGCCGCATCACCATCCCGTCCCCGTCCTGCCTGTGTACGGATCCTCTATTTATCCCATGCACCAGAAACTTCTCCTGCATAATCGTGAATCTATCAAGTCCCTTGCTTCATCCTTCTGTCCTTTTTTTCATTCTTTTTTCCCTCGTTAATTCCCCTCCAAACCTACCCTTAACCGAAACCTAAACAAGGCTCTCTGCATGCATCTCAAAACACGCCGTAACAGAAAAAATTCCGCAGTTTTTCTGTCAACTCTGTTATTATATTTTTTAAATTTTTTGCAACTGGGAGTCATCCACATTACTCACATCAATACAGAGTAGTGGATAAATCCTTGCAAGGCACGCCCGAAGCTAATCCCATGCACGCATTGCATTACATTACAGAAATTTCATACTGGACGGAGTAATTCGGGAGATTGCAGATATATAATCTTAATCAAACCAAACCATCCCGGGCAGGCAAAACGCCAAAGAACAGAGCTACCAAAAGAGCGCAGGAGCACGAGGCCACACAGCCTGTCTGTTCATATCCATTCCTTCAATACAGAGCAGGATATATGGGTCTTTGGTGGACATGCAGTGCCCCATCACGGTGACCTATCGCCGCTCTCAAGGAAGGGGGTGGTATAGGTGGGTGGGGACCGCCCAACAACCAAGCACGCGGAAAACATTTTCCCTAACTTTTTTTCCCTCCCAGATCGAGCTGAAGAAATGAGGCCACATATAGGCCGCTATAAGGGTTCGAATAAGGTTGGGAGGAGCGGTGAGGAGCTCTGAGGTTTATATTTATTCACTGATGTCACATGTCTCCAGAGTGAGCCCTAATGTCCCGACATCAGGTATGATCTGGTATGCATGATATGATGCTCAATAGGGTGAATGATTTTGGGTCCTTTATAGTGCGAATCAAATCTGAATCTTAGGGCAGATGAAAACTGTACGAAATTATTCACTAAAACACAATATAGAGCCTATCTATGTCTCCAATGATATTTTTGAAGAAGAACACCATCTCATTAAAGCCCAAAGTAGGATGGGAAGGGGAGTGAAAATAAAACAAGTCTATCAGGTGTGGGTATAGTACAAGGCTTGTCAACGCAAGATCAAAATGAGTAGCAACTTCAACATCACGTTTGCATCTCTTCACTCGCGCCAGAACAATAGAGATCAAGGAACCAGAAATCATGTCCATATATCAGCTTAGAAAGGAGCAACAAGCAAACCGCGAATGCGGAGTTTGAAATAAAAACCAATATTGAAAAAGGGGGTAAAGTATTCCAATGCACGAGTGACAAAGAATGCGAGATTTTTAAGCTTTCCCTCCATGATTATGCGAAGAACAAAGGGCAAAATCCCAACAGGATATCAAGTACCATCCAATAGAGTTGGAACCAACACAGCAAGGAAGTAGCATAAACGAGGCGAGGCGAGGTAGATGGCGTCCTCGAAGGTCCCGTGATTGTGTCAACGGAGGTCGGTATAAGGAGAGCAGAATTTCCAAAGGGCTTCTGCGCGATAAAAAAGGACTGCCTGAAATCCATAAGCCGCTCAAGGGGATATATATATCATGGCCCATCATTCAAAAAACCAAACTTTGCCCACTAAAATCCGAGAGCTTGATATATGCACCAACTTTTTTCCCTTAAATATATATCTTTACCTTGCATTCCTTTTTCACCGGTCCTTTCCAAAAGAAAAAAAAATTGAAATGAGAAAAGAAAGAGTCACTTCTCCCTTATTCCTGCCTCCCTAAAACGGTTATATATATCAGTCATCAAATCACCTCGTGGCAAATGTTTCATAGTCTATTGATAAAAGTCGGCCAGGTAAGGAAGTTGGGAAGGGCAATCAAGGGTGACTGCTAGGGTATACATTCAAGTATCGACAGGCCGCATCTGGGACATTCAAACTTGCAAGCAACATCAGTTGCTGTACTATTGTCAAGCGTATAGGCAACTGGAGGTATGAGTCAATGGGATCGGAGGTCACGCTGTCGGTAGAAGCGATATGATAGGGTGTGTTCTAAATGCTCTGGCGGTACGAAGGGTACGGATCTCATGGGTTAGATACGCCGCCACAAACACAGCGCACCATATCCGACGACTCGAGGAGCGATGGCGGTCACAGCCTTCATTTGGCATAGAAAAGGTGAGTGGGGTTTATTAATCATCGAATTTTCCGTTCAAAGCTGGGTGGCTGAGGTTGCTGCCGAACGGTTCTATCAGGTCTGCTACCTTTCAGTTTCACTTGAGCAGGTACCACGCAAGGTGTTAGCTTCTAGCTGCTGGAAACAAACTGAGGATTATAACAACACCCAAGAACTTACCCAGGCTTCCTTGCCGTGATTATATGCAAGAGATTGTATGCTTTGATGCTTTTATTATACGCCTGCGAAGTTGCTGCAGCCGATAACGCATTTATCTGATCCATCTGCCAATTCATTATCCTTGAAAGGGGTGCCTGAAGGAGAGTCGAAGTGCTCTCCGAGAATGCCAAATTATACCAACTACCGACCTCTCTCTCGTGCTGGTCACCACACCATTCGTTCAACGGCAAACCGATGAGTTGCTGATCGATATCCACGAAGCCAGCCTCTTTTAGCATGTGCGGGATGTTTCGGTTGAATGCAATAGGCTTCCTCGCCATATCGGTAGCGTCCTTTAGATGCTGATACCATTGTGAGAGTGGCTGGTCTGGCGCAAGCTCTGGCTCGACGTGCGGTTTGAAGTCAATTTCAACCTGCTCGAAATACCCTGTACCTGGGCGGAGATGAGCGAATATTCTGCGGTATAGGTTCGGCCAATTCGATACACTCCCACATCCCATCTGAAGACGGATCAAGTCCCACGAATCTTCTCCAAGTAACCACGGACCCTCATAGTCTCGTGGGGATTGAAAATCACAGTTCATTGGTCGGTTTCTGGGTTGCATGGGCACTAGGTCAACCCCAAGTATGTACGCGTCTGGGTATTTCTTTGCCATATCGATCGCCCATATACCTGTTGACAAGAGTAAGATAAGGTGACATGTCACAAAACGAGATGTTGGCTGAATTTTAGGGAGCGTGGAGTTCAACCTCAGACCACATATGTTTCTAATAAGGGCTCCGAGCTCTCAGAGTCTTTAAAATATTGATAGGCAAGCTTGGACGGAGGAAGGAGAGGGGGATAGAAGCGAAAAGAGTGAGAAGGAGGATGCAATACCTGTTCCACAACCAAGATCCATCACTCGAGGGCCTCCGTCACCAGGACCAGCTGGGCTGGTATTCCTATTGAGGGGAGCATTGTGAAGGGTGTTGAATCGGGCGACAGAAAGAGCTTGATGGAAAAGGTCCAACCGATCTTCTTCTTTCTCGTCGCATGGGTACATGTAAATCCCACGCCGAAAGCCATGATACCATCGACCGTTTTCCTCGTAACATGGATATTCCGAGGCCCGCCTAATCCACGGTTAATCGCCCCCGTTAGTGTACAAGAACGCAAAGCACGCAGCAAGTGGGGTTTCTCTTTTCTCTTCTTTCGCGAGTACCAGAACGTAAAGAGAATGCAAAGGGAAGGCTAACGGAGGTAGGAAAGAAGAAGAAAAAGCAAGATGAAATGAAGCAGAATAGCTATACTCTTAAGAATCGAACAGGATATTGAGAAAGGTTGCTCACAGTTCTTTACCCAGGGCTTTTCGAGTTGAAGTGATTTCCGAATCATTCCTCCTAGGTCGCGTAGGGACGCCAGCAACCATCGAAATGTCCATTGTGCCAGGGACAGCTAATATGTGAATATGCCGCTGTGAAGGTAGGGTCGGTCAATAAAAACCGACCCTCAATCCAACAACAGCAACGAGTCCAGGCACGCTGGAGGAATCGCGGGCAGCAAAAGAAGAAGAGAGGTTGAGAGAGGTGAAGTTCTGCAGCACAAAAACACCGCAGGGGGGCCGAAAAGGGAAGGTCAGCTGACAACACGTTACTTTGCTATAACTTCAGTCAACGACATATAAGACGGCGTGGGCGAAAAGGCAACAAGAGATGGTATGGTACCAGGGTGTGGTGGTTCTGTGGACGTCGTGAGGATATATATTTGTATTCTCCTCCTTTCCATTTATTTTCTTTTCTTGTCTTTTTAATTTTCTCTTCCTCCTTGTGGATTGGGGGCAGGGTTCGGCTCTTTTATATTTTTATATATATTTTTCAATGCTTCGTCTCTCGTTATTATTAGCTGACCCTTTGATAGTTGAAATTTCCAATCGGCCTGGCAAAGCATTGAGGGGCGATTATGTCAACGTCACAGATCGGTGCAAGTGCCCAAGGAGACGATGATGCAGAGAAAAAAGGAAGAAGAACAAAAGAAGCAAATAACAGAAAATTGGGCCCCTACGAGAGAGGGCGAGAGTGGGAAGTGGGCTTGAAATTGACACACCAAGTGTGGAGTATGCAGGCGGAGGGAAAGGGGGCCAGCATGAAGACGAAAAAAAGGATAAAATGATTGAAAAAAAAATCAACAACTCACCAAGCAGCGAAGAAGTAGTTCCGGATTGGATTAGGAAGAATGAGAGGAAGATACGTGTGGGGGAGCGAGAAAAGTGCGCGAGGGAATACAACGCATCAGATCTCTCAGGCTCTCTCACTATCATGCAGCAAACAGACAGCATCACGAAGCGCAGGATCCAGTGCAGGGGATGGATGATGCCTAGGCAGGGGAGTGGTGCAAGGGAATTTTGAGGGAAAAAACTAAGAATTTCGAAAAAAAAAAAAATCAAAAATCAAAAGCATCAGGATACGCATACGTTGAAATACGTTACGTACGAATGTTACCTGACACTATTCTTGTTGACCCAGAGCATGTATATCCAACAAACGCACTCGATTCAAGACCGTCCAAACCCTCATGCAGTTCTCTTCTGCTGGTCTGATGGTTTTTTGCAGAGATTGGCAAGACGAAGTGCAGGGATAGGGGACAGGGGATGGAGGTAACGTAAATCTCTTCAAGGGCCTCAAGGGAAACGGCTAGCATTCTCCATATAAACTAAGAAATGCTATTACCAGTATAAGTCAGGGTATGTTCAGGGATACCAACCTGCAGGAAATCGGAAAGCCCAAGCCAGGGCTAGATACCTCGAACCTATTCTGGCAAGAAAAAAGTGAAGAGGCGAGGGGGGGTTTCGATGTGAGTGACCAGGCAATTTCGACATCTGTAAAGCCGATGGTCTGCTGCTACGTCAATAGAGCGAGGTGGAGAGTAAGATTAATACCATCCATGGTGATGGATCCAGCTGGTCCTTCCTCCTTTCAAACGTATACTTACATTTTACAGTAAATAGTGGCACCTACGATCACTCTGGCCTCAATTGTTGTATCTTATGCGTCCAATGGCACGAAACTGGGGTATCTCTCTGCAAGTTTTTCACGTACGATGGTGATTTTCTCCCCCAAAACCCTGGGACGCGGAACTGACCTCCCAAAGTCTGTGCAGTGATTCGAGACAAGATTTCGACCCTTCCCTTGGGGAAGAGGCTGGGGTTGGTTCAGATTCAAACGGCAACAAGTGATTGATACGAAGCCGCAAAGTCAGAACTTCCCCTTAATCAAGGACCTAGGGGCTTGGTATCGGGTATTTGCGCCTGGCGCCATACAGCGTGTACCACGATACGGTATCAGGACGGTCCCAACCCCAAACGAGCAAACACAGGCACATCAATTCTCCGATATAGAGTCTGCAGTAATATATGAGAAGTGAGTCTATATGTGGGGAGTATGACTTCATCAAGCAGCTTCATCGTCAACATCCTTCTAGATATTACCTATTATTGCTGAACCAAGGCGGAAAGGAGAGCCTACAAAATATATCTACATGGTACTTGTATACGGTGCCCGCCTACGTTGTCTCGCTTTTCCTTTTCGACTTCCTTTACTTAGCTAATACTAGCTCCCGCATTGTTCGATCCCAGAGATGTGGTTGCTGGCGGATACCAGTCGATATAGTTCCATCCTTTCTGCTCATTGCTTTTTTCTTTTCTTTTTCTGTTTTTGTCTCCTCCTTATCCATTGGCGGCTCACCATATTTGTTGGTGCTGTGCCGCAACGAGCCACGTCAAAAGCGCGCGAGTGGAAGGGATGATCTTGTTCGCTCAACCATCATCCCCACCCCCACCTCACACACAGCATATTCTGTACGAATACGCCCCAGAGTATGTTTTCTGCAGCAGTGTTGCAGGAGACACATATCCTCCCCTTTCACCACTACCAGTCCAGGCTCGACAGCGTGTTGCACGGCGGCTTCGCAGTACCTCGGACATAATCTGAAGAGTATCTCGAAAGGAGTAAGTCGTCGCCCAATTGGAAATGACAAGCAAAAGAAAATACTTCGAGGCGCTTAACCCGTGTGTACGTCGATCATGCACCGTTCGTAACAATCATCCGTAATTTTCTTTGATTCTCTCCAAATCTTTCGCCCCCTTTCTGCTCTGTAATCTGTACTCCGTTCGTGTTCATTCTTTGTTTGTTATTTCTCGATATCTTGTTTACATGGACAAACAATTTACTCCATACCGTCCAACTCTGGTTCTTTGTCGTGGAATCCCAAGTCCGTTTGGTAAAATATGTATCTTACATAGTACATATACATGCACGCCTGCAGCCCTGTAATCTCGAGTAGCGGTGAAGCAGAGGCTAAATTTGCAGTAGTTATCGCCCAATAATGTTGTAGTCACGGCCGGACTTATGCTGGGGAAAGAAAGGGGGCAGAGCCTATATCAACCTCCCGATATACGTTACGGCTTGGGAACATCAACAACTCTTCGCTGCGCATTATTACGAACCGCGGTTCGATATCAGCGCCGCTGTGGAGACTTGCCGAAAGTCTAAGCTCGCCAATCATTATTATTATTGCAATCTGGTAACCGAATCTTCGTTCCGTTCCCTTCGCTTTCTCATAGCTTTCATCGTTTCTCCTTATGGCTCTCAAGCCCACGCCGGATATACAATGCACAAATGGCCGTACTATCACGATTCGAAATAGAGCAGATAGAACAGACGGCCTGTCCATGCATGTTTTGGACGGTTCGTCGTCGGCAACCCGGTGTTTACAATTGCCGATGAGCCTAGATGCATTCAGAATACCTCCCATGGCTCTCCAGCAAAAACCACCTGCCGTTTTTCTCGGCTCATGTTCTTTCTGTTATTATGCTACTGGCTAGCGTGAAAATACGTGGCCATGGCAACAGCCGGTGGTTCTCCGTGAATGGAATCCGCCCTGGAACTAGCGCGATTCACCTGTTGACCGTGCTCTTTGCCGAACTATAAACCCGATCTAGAGGCTATTCCTCATGCATACATCCATATATGCATAGTGTATGTTTATACTCATGGCTTTAAGACTATCTGCGAACTAACGAGTGCGTGGCTGCAGCTGCTGCCCATGCCATGAAAATTCCGATTTCGTGGGAAACTTTCTCCCTTGTGCGAAGGGGTATCGTTGCACCGACATGCATCGCATCTGCTATGTGATGCTGATGTGTATTATTATTATTATTTACATGTGAAGGTTTAGTTCCGCTTATATTGCCTTTTACAAGTGCATCGTCACGACAGCAAGCTGTACGGCCCTGTTCCATCGCACCGGAACCGAGAAGAAAATGACTGGCTGTTGTTCAATAGCCTCACCATACTTGACTTTGCAGATGTCTGTACCCCTGCGTCATTAGGCATTATTTTTTTTAATGCGTTCACTAAAAACCAACATGAAAGTCCGAGGAAACTGCGCCGCAAAACATTGAGTTTTCCCGGAATGCACTCGCTTGGGAAAACGGCCTGTTCGCTGGCAGCAAAAGTAAAAGTTGAACCACTCGCTTTCAAGAGATATATGTTGGCTACAACGCATCATCCGTCGCTTGATATCACGCCCATCCCCCAAGAGTACGTTCGGAAGTTCTCAGCCAACCGCCTCACCGAAGAACCTCTAAACGAGGGGATCTGCCCGAAATGCTGCGCTCTCGAGAGGTGGCGCCATTCTCGAAATGAAAAATGTCTTGAAGAAGTCAATCATAATTTCGGGAAGGTTTTGTCGCCTGTGGAACTTGCCGTGAGTTGACGATGAGATGTTTATTTTGTGGTGGAGACGGGATTTTGATATGGTTCTTCATACATTATTACCGTGTCGTACATACCGTATTCTGGATACAGCCTTGTTCCACGTGACCATACGCTTGGGTTTAAGTTCATCTTGCAAACAAGCAAAAATGTTCATCTTCCTCCTTACCAACGGGGAACGTCTGCCACACGAAGAGATGAGAAAGATGACTTTCTGTTTGTCCATCAGATACAGATATGCGCTCCCCTGGTCAGCCCCTTGCGTCCGAACAGATTTCTACGGCCTTGGCACTATACATCTCCATCCGACCACATCGTATCGTCCCAAGCTCCTGTGGTGTGTGTGTTCCCGACAATACGGTTCATCAACGGGCCGTCGGCGAGTAGTGAGGTTTGCGAGCCATTGTCCAAACCCCTGGGGGTGTTCCGCTAGGCCCGAACGAGGCTGATTCGGGTGCTATTTTCCCTAATGCAATAGCAGGCGTAATTATCGTTTCGTGGTTTTTTTAGGCGGAGAGAGTGTGCATAGAGTTTTCACTACTTTTGCTCAAGGATGAACAGATGTAACAAGGGACAGGCCCTCTCTCTCTTGAATGATTTGCAGATGACGGAGAAAGGAGCTGTCCTGGGCCTCCCCACTCCGTAATTTTTTTTTTATTTTCTTTCAGTATTTTTTTTTTCATATTATTATTCAACATCAGCGCCTCGGTTCGCATCATACTATGTATATAGAGAGCACTTGAAACACGTTTCACACTGGCATCCTCCAAAATCAACTGGCTGGCCTTTTTTTTTGGCCGCTGGTTGCATAAGAGATCAAAGCATAAAAAAGAGGCCATGGATATTAACACAGTGGCATCGCTGAATAAAACAACAATGGTTAAGATGTTACTCCAAAATGTTTATTTTCATCTAATACTCATGGATGATGCTTGGAGCAACTGTCTGGGCCTAAAATGCGACTGTCAGCATTAGACCATTGACCCGACAAGTACATGTAAGAGTATCACAAGGTATACATCCAACAGCTCATTGATTTCTAAGGATTGGAGAAGAAATGCGAATTCATCCTCTCGTACTCGATTCTCTTCTCTGCGCCACCCGTCAGACCTGACATAGTGCGCACTATGCTCCTACCCACCCACACACAAATCTTCACACAAACTCTGCTAGGGAAGTCTCTGGCGACAACATCCTCACCAACCACAACCTCCGGATCTCAACGTCAAAGGCAAAGAAAAATAAGCAGAAGAACACGGAGAAGAAAAGAGAGAAAAAAAAAAGATCGCAGTGCATCTAGACTCATTTAATTACAAATCTGAACCAATCATCTTTTTCAACTCCTGTTAATTACCAATTTTTTTCTCTTTTTTCTGTTGGCGAAGGGGATTTGTAACCAAACAGCACAATCCCATCCTCTCCTATCCATTCATCCATTCTTTTCCTATGGCTAAGCAAGCCACCAATTCTCACTACCTACGTCAACAGTCATATAGCTCATTATCCTTGCCGGAGGGTAGCTATATCTATTCCCTATGCAGAAATAGCGACAGGGCGTTGGCTGTTATTTCCTCTGATGACTCGCTACGATCTTTCGATCGACAGACACTCCAACTGCTGCCTGATGGAGTGATCACTGATACCCACTCCAGTAACCAGGGTGGAGTTACCTGCCTATGTGAAGTCGATGCAGGCAATGCTGGTCCGGGCAGTTTGATGGCAACGGCTGGTAGAGACGGCTTTGTTAAGCTGTGGGATACCAGAACGGCGAGGTCTGACCCTGTAGCTTCATTCTCGACTGGTACGTCACACATGCCTACCTCCTACTACACTACCTCTATTCCTTTCCAGTTGTATTTGCTACATCTGCTATTTTGCGCTGGTGCCGGTGACTGCTGTATACGGGGGCGAATATCACGTATTCGAGGTACACTTCGCCGCTCGGTAATGCAGGAGGTCGATAATATATCACTCAATCACGGAGCTTGGGGAGATTTCGGATCGCTGATTTACATTCCGCTGAACCATCAGACAAGCAATATCCCTTGATTTCCCTGGCGTCCAATGCAGCAACAAATTGCATAGTTGCAGGAACCGAGCTGGTACGGCCTGATGCTGCCGTCGTTTTCTGGTGAGGCATTATTCCCATTTGCTATTGTTATTTTTTCAATTTTGTCCTCTGGGTATGGGACGCCGGACGAATTGCCACATATACCTTGTACAACCCGTACTTTTGAAGAGACTATGATACAAGGCGTGGTAGATATACCCACGGGTCTTTGTACACGACTCTCGCGGTCCTTGCGCTATCAAAAACTACCTTGTGCTCAACCATTAACCAATGAACTCTACAGGGATATTCGATCCCCTAGCAAGCCTCGGCTTCAGTATGTTGAAAGTCATAACGACGATGTAACTGAGGTATGTGATCGACCTGCCATCTTTTTGCTTGAAAATCTTCCCCCCCCCCCCCCACATCTCCTGCTCTACTTTGTACGAGAGGCAACGCATAGTTGATTTGGAATACTTTGTGGGGAATGGATAGAGTGCTGTCATCAAGTCTGTGCCTTCTCGGATTCTAATATGATTGGTTTTAGTTACAATTTCACCCCAGCCGAGATAACGTCCTTCTTTCAGGGAGTACGGATGGGTTAGTGAACATATATGATATCAACATTACAGACGAGGATGATGCTTTGCTGCAGGTTTTCAAGCATAGCTCCATACATCACGCTGGCTTTATTGGAGAAGACAGGGTATATGCTCTAAGTCACGATGAGGTGTTCTCCATCCACAGTCTTGATGAGTCTGAAGACAACGCTACTCAGTCCTCTGTCGAATTCGGTGATCTCCGCCCAGTATTAGGCTGCGACTACGTTGTTCAGGTTCTGGCTGATCAATGGGGAACCTTCGTTGCGGCTGGGAAATCCAGGTTAGCCTCACCCATATCTTCACCGTCCTATATTAGTGTTCGGCCCCCATATTTATGCACACCATTCCTTGCCCCTGCATTTGCAGTTCGCCAATTTTGCAGGGCGTATCGGGTTCTTTGTTTTGATGTTGGTTTTCACAAGAAGTGTTATCCATTCGTTGTCATCATTCATAGATTATTCTTACTGACTCAAGTTCGATGATCGCGCAGTGAGGAGAAACTTAATCTATACCCCCTCTCGTCTTCACCAGAGCTCCACTTTGACCAATCGACCCGCTGGGAACTTCCAGGCGCTCACGGGGAAGAGGTTGTACGTTCAGTTTATCTGGATGGACAGGTAAGATGCATACATACCCCCACCGCCAGTTGGCATTCCAAGATGCTGTCCATAAACTCGAGTAGTACCATTATGCCTAACATTTTACTTTTCATGCAGTCTCAAACGGTATTCACATGTGGCGAGGACGGATGTGTTCGAGTCTGGAAAGAACAGCAAGTCGAGGAAGGCGGGGGAGCTGCTGCTGCAGCCACCATCCCCATGACAGATGCGCCGTCCAGCTCAACGTCCCGACATTCCAAGAAATCCCAGGGTAAACGCCACAAAGACCGAGGATACAAGCCATACTAAGGGTGTTCTCCAACTCATCATCTTGCCCATTCGTCTCCACCACACCGCAGATTAAGCAAACAATGACAAGACAGCCAACTGGGCAGTCCCAAAATTCAATAGTTATGCCCCGTCATACACAAAAAAGTAAATCTCTTTGAGAAATACCCCCCCAACCAAGGATAGGATTAGTGCATATCCTCTTGTCCAGTCCCGTTCCTGTCTCTGACTTTCAATCATCAAAGAAAGTGCCTAAACACCCCTCACTCAACTCCAGCGAACTTTAAAAGTATGCCAATATGGGGAATATGACAATGAACAGCTCCAAGAAAATAACAACAGCCATAATAATAATAATCATGAAAGGGTTGCTAAGACACGGCCCAGCCCGTTCCCGCGCTCATCTTTTTAGTTCCTGTCACCAAAGAACCGACAATCAAGAGCCAATCATCTATAAGCCGCGATCTACTCCCTGGAAAACCTAGACTGTGAACTCCGGGAGGACGCAGGAAGGAATTTGTAAACGATGTGTGAGGCTGGTTAATTGGTTTGTTTCTTTGTTGGAGATTCCCTACTCTGCATGCAATTTGGGCCTCACCTCGCTCGTATTCCGGGGAACGCGTTCCGTGGGTGATTGGGCGGCGGTTTGTTATGCTTTGCTACAGTATATGTGGTATTGTAGGAAGTATGCCTATCCGACATGGCCCCCGACGCTTTCCCTTGCGTGCTAATCTAAATATAAATCATAAATTGACCCGCAGAGCAGTCGCTACATTGCATTTTAAATCAATTTTCTTGACGCGCCGAGCTGGGCAAGTCGGCGGCTGGGGAGAATTAATAGAATCACGTGTTATATATTGTCTTGGCAGTATGGGTTATATAATCGCATGTACCTTTGACCAAATTAGGAATTAAGTGCCGAGCCTCACCAACGACCGAGATATCAGAGCGGTTGCTGGCTTCCACAGCAGTTTAGTATATGTTTGTATATATATGTATATATATATATACATATCGAAGATGGACAGACCACACCCATAATACCACATGTCTCTTTCATGTCATCAACCACTCGCCCAAAATGTCGAACTGCTCGCGTGAGCCAGGAAGTCAGGGGATCTTCGAAATATCTCGACGACCTAGCGAGTTAGTCTAGATATAGAGAAATATCAATTACAGGTCTAACTGACAAGATCCAAAAAAAAAAGACCCCATTGGCTTTCCACTTGACCTTCACTCTAATTATACCAAACCTACCACTTCTCCCATCCAGGCAGAAACTAGCAATGTATACTCTATCAGGCGCGCCAGAGCCGTCCGACTGGAGATAATCTTCGACATGGCGCTGATCAATACCCACGTGGGGGTAGCGATGCTGCCGTCATACCGCGTCGTGCGTGCGTCGTGGGGGCTGCTCTCTCCGGCTTAGCGTCAGGCGAGACATCGTATATATAGTCTCTTCCCGGCTGTATAAATCGCCCCATCCCACTACTTTAATTATACCCGCTGGAGATTCTGCAAGGCATCTCGGAGAAAGGGAGAAATTGCCGTTCTCCGGTCGCACTATGAAGGAGTCCATCCGGCTCCCCGTATTGCGTATTGCAGGTGGGTTGGGACGCAGAGAGGTGGAATTGGAATGGAATTTGGGGTCCAAATGGATGTGGGTGGAGGACACCAACTTTGGGTGTGCATGCGTATAGAGAGAGGGCTATAACGCCTCACATCTCGGGAGCTTGTTGCCTGCACTGTTTGAATAATCAAGTAAATTGGACGGTTCTGATTTACGTATCCTTAGCCGGAAATGAAGGGCTTCAGGCGGTCATATTCTTAGTGTGGTCACTGCTATAAACCGAACATTCATGAATGTTATAAAGGAAACTAACTATCCAGCTTCATGTTTTGCTCTCTAGGGCACAAGTCCTTAGCCACCAGTCGATCATGCAGACCAGCAAAATCTGTGCTTTAGCCTTTTAATCCATACTAATCGCAGCCCTTGATGTGGTGACGTCAATGTATGATTCTCTCCTCTGGTTTCTGTCCGACAGGACATTATTTCTTAGAGTTTTTCCGGCATTCTCGAGTCTGACATGCTCAAATTGTACAAGGTCTGTTCCTGGATACTTAGACAGATTGGCGGCTATGAAGGTCATTGTTAATACACGCTCTGACAAAGCATTGACACCGAAATCGAGGCCTTGCGATTGCCCCCTTCCGAAAAGGCCAATCACCCAGGATGACCACATGTTCAATGACTTTAGATCATTTTACCATTACTTGACCCAATGGATGCCATCGATGCATTAAAATCACACTATCTGGATGGGGTGTTGAGCTCTGCAAGTGATTTCCACCATGAAAAGTTCTCTGCTCCTGTTGCAAGCGGGATTGCCCGACCAGGCTCTTCTGGGGTTGGAATACATCCACTCATCTGTCATTCATGGAGGTAGGTGATGGCACGTCTGATTTCTTTCCAGGTCTGCCGTTCACTTCACCTCATTTTGTAGCGACGAACCAGATATCACTGTCCTCACCAAGAATGAGAGCTGGATTCGAAATCACGCTCACCAAACATATCATGGCCACCTGAAAATAACCATATCTGGTAAAATCTGTCGCATCAAGTCCGATGGATACGAAAAATCGGGTGAGACCCGGACATTTCAGCCAAAGGTGTAGTGTGGCCAGATGGTCTTCAAGGGGAAGACGGGAATGCTTCGGGTATTGAATAATGATGCAGATTGAAAGTGCACTAATTCCACGCCAATGGATAGGCTGTCTAAAGGTCGAGTCGAGCCGAGTTCAACTCGTAGGGACCCCCAGTCTATCGACGGATGACTGAGGATAGATGCATGCCCATTCGCGACGTTTGCGAGGTTGGGAGATGTTCCTAGATTACGGTCAACATAAGCAATCGCGGGAATAATGGCTTGACCAAAGAAGCCACAAGGAGAAACCAACCAACCAGACAGAAATATCTAATAATGACTGACCTTAGAGCTATTAAAATTGATCTGATTTGATGAGGTTTCGTGAAGGATGAGGTTGCTGCGCTGTAGTCAGCGTCTAAACTGTGAACATTAAACTATATAAGCATCCATTCATTGGTTGAAAGTTTCAGTCTCGCTTAGTAATATTATAGACTTGGCTTAGTAGGTCTTTACTATAGACGCCCTCTCTTGCGATCTGGCCAGTTCCGTTTTCTTTATCTCGCATGACGCCAAACCGCAACTATCATGGCTTTGTAGCCACCGACTTTTGCACCAAGCTCTCTCTTATCCTCCTTGCTAACTATCGCCTGCTCGGTTGGATTCCCTTCGAATACGTCGCAATGATCCATTTCCCTCGGTTGGCATCGCTATTCTTGCAATTATAATGGTGCGACGGTGGGCGTGGTCCTTCCTTGTCCTCGTCTTGGGTATGCAACAAGTCCATCATCGTGCCGCCCCATGGTAGCATAGAGGTCTCAATCTCGCTAACCGCTGTCACATTTCATAATAGTGGTTCTACTCCAAGTCCTCACTGTAGGAGCCGAGATCCCACATGACGACAGTACTAGTGCGCCGCCAACAGAAGCTGCGGAGGAACCAGATGTAGAGATATCCGATCCGAGTCCAGCGTCGCCTCTGCTGGCATATAATGGCGGACTACATTCGTCACGATCCCTCGGCTTCATTGCGAGGGATGGAGACGACTATTGGCATTCCAACGGTAAATAATGAAACACGCCATATTTTTGAAGTAAACATCTCGACTTGAATGCTGACATGGGATTGGCGATTCTTCTTTTGCGAAAAAATAGAACAATCCGCTGTAGACGCCGCTATAAATATTCTTGGAAAGCTCGACAGTAGGACCAAAAGATATGAACGACCTTCAGGCATCTTCGGTTATACTAGTCACTATGCGCGAGAATTGTTTTATCTACTGTTCATGAACGGGCCTCCCACCGAACGGCAAGATTCTGACCAAGCTCCAAAGAAAAGTCCTCAGCTTGCCGAGGCTGTGCGTTTACTCGAGAGAGCCGCAGCGGAAGACAATTCTGATGCCCTGTTCTTGCTTGCGGAGATGAACTTCTATGGTAATTTCACACATCCGAGGAATTATAGGCAAGCCTTTCAACATTACCAGGCACTTGCGACCTCGACCGGAAATAGCACCGCACAGTATATGCTTGGGTTCATGTATGCAACTGGAATTGGTGGCGCAGTGGAAAGGAACCAGGGGCAGGCCCTTCTCTATCACACTTTTGCCGCGATGGGCGGGAATACAAGATCCCAAATGACGCTGGCTTTTCGCCGAAACGTCGGTATCGGAGCTCCGCGGAATTGCGATGAAGCTGCGTATTATTACAAACAAGTTGCTGATAAGGCTATTGCATGGTTCAGGTCGGGACCGCCTGGTGGAAGAGCCCTTGTAAAAGAGTCTTACCGCTGGGCAGACGATGAGGGTGGTGTGTATGGTGAAGGGGCCAGTGTGTCAAGCTCCGGAGTGAACGCGAATAAGGACGGAATCCATTCAGGCTCTGATGCGAGTTTGGAAGATGTTCTCGAATATCTAGACCTTCTAGCGAAGAAGGGGGACGTGAAGGCAACGTTCAGTCTAGGCAAGATGTACTACGACGGCTCAAAGCACCTGGACCGGAATTTCCGAAAGGCTATGATGTACTTTGGCACAGTAGCGAGAAGGTACTGGAACAAGGACGGCAAAATCAACCCAAACCACCCAATCGGAATTGAAAAGATTGTTGCGAAATCAGCAGGCCACATCGGACTCATGTTTCTTCGAGGTGAAGGCACAGAACAAAATCTTGAAAAGGCTCTGGTATGGTTCAAACGTGGAATCGAACATGGCGATGCGATATGTCAGCACAACCTCGGCTTGATGTATTTGGACGGAATTGGTGTTGAAGCGAATCCAATGAAAGCCGCCATCTTTTTCAAGGCAGCTTCTGAGCAAGACTATTTCCGCTCAGCGGTGAGGCTTGGTGCCCTCTTCCTTGATCAAGGTGAAGTTACTACCGCCACCCGATATTTCGAGTTGGCCGCCAGATATGGCGGTATCGAGGCGTTTTACTATCTCGCAGAAATTGCCGACCGCGGGATTGGAGGGCAGCGACACTGCGGTGTAGCCACAGCATATTACAAAATGGTCGCTGAGAAGGCAGAAGGCCTGCATTCTTCGTTCCCTGAAGCAAACGATGCATACACCAAAGGGGACAAAGAGACGGCTTTAGTCCTTGCAATGATGGCGGCAGAGCAAGGCTATGAGAGTGCCCAAGCTAACGTGGCGTACCTACTCGATGAGAAGCCATCTTTGGTTTCACTGGATCCTATCCTACCTTGGTCTAGAAAGAAGAAGTCGTCCCTCCTCCGGAACGCCGCGTTGGGATTGATATATTGGACTCGATCAGCTAGACAGGCAAATATTGATTCCACGGTTAAAATGGGCGACTATTACTTTTATGGATACGGAACAAGCCCCGATCCCGAAAAGGCTTCGATTTGTTATAGCTCGGCTGCCGAAAGCCACAGTGCTCAGGCTTTGTGGAATCTCGGCTGGATGCACGAAAATGGATTGGCGGTTGATCAGGACTTCCATATGGCAAAGAGGTACTATGACCTTGCGCTTGAAACGAATGATGAGGCATACCTCCCGGTTAAGTTAAGCCTCCTCCGACTTCGTATGAGAAGCTTTTGGAATAGGATCACTCATGGAAACGTAAATCCTATCCAATCTGAGCCAGGTGAGCATTCTCCAACCCATTCCTTTTTTTACTATTCCAGCGACCTCGCCTGTACCCCACTAACACTGAAACCTAGATCAAAATGCGCCACGTTCGTTCAAGGAATGGATAGCCGCTTTTATTTCGTACGATGAGGATGAGGAATACGCCAACCACCACCGTAGACAGAATTCCGCCCTTGACCAAGATGATGTTCTTGATGAGGCAGGAAACGCCCACGACTCTGATACACAAAACCAAGACGGATCTTATTATGACGATCTCGACATGGATATTGAGGATGGAATGCTGGAAAGTCTTTTCATTCTGGGACTAGCAGCAACATTGGTGTTTTTGTTGCATCTAAGACAACAGAGAGCTATGCGTCGTGGCGCACCAAACAACCCGACGCCAACCGGGAATACAAACGCAAATCCGAATAATGACATGAATCATGACAACAATCATAACCAAGCTGCTGGGGTTGGAAATGCGGCGGCAGCCGGTGATGGTGCACCGAATAATGGAGAAGAAGGGGACCGAGGACTTTTTCCAAGGCCAGGAGACCCTGATTATGGAGCATGGATAGCCGGTGGCGTTGGGCATTAAACCCGTTATAATAGAATTGTAACCTGAGTTTTTTGTACATATATATACCCATCACATCAGCTCTTTTCCGTTTTTAACACTTTCAGCAATCAACCATGTGACCTCACCGTAGAAAAGTTGATTATCATCTTTTGGCCGTTGCAGGCTACATCTAAACAACATACCACGATACATATAAAGTAGCATGTCGTTGAATAACACAGCCGCGTTCAAGAGACGCAAGCTTGATGGCCTTTCCTCTCCAGGCCTGTCAAAACCATTCAAGTCTCCTCTACGCAAACCAGTCGACACCCAAACGTCACACATCACCAACAATACCACAGCAACCTCAAGTTCAACTTCAACAGCTACAACCACAGCCCGTAGCACCATATCAGAGCCAGCCAGCAAAGCCCAATCCTCAGACCCAATAACTCCAAGGCCAAGAAGATACCCATCATCAATTAAAACACCCACACACTCTCCACAATTACAACCATCTTCCTCTTCACCTGCAGCAACAGCATATATCACCACTCTCCAGAAACAACACACATCACTTCAATCCCGTCTTCTATCCCTTCGTCAGGAGTTAGACACTGTTTCCCAGGCTCTTCGAATTGAAGAAAAGGGAACAGATGCGGAATTGCAAGAGTTGGTTGTGAAGTGGCGAGATGCAAGCCGGGCAGCGGCCGAGGAGCTGTTTGTAGCTGCGCGTGAGAAGGTTGATAGGATGGGAGGGGTGGGAGCTTGGAATGAGAGGGTTAGGAATGATCGGTTAAGGAGGTTGGAGGGGAATGAGGCGTTTAATTCAAACGCAGATGGCCGTACTGGTGATGGTGAAAATGGGGAGGTGGAACAGGAGAGCGATAGTAGAGACGATGAAGAAGATGTGGAAGAACATGAAGTACGCTTGCTATTCATTGCTTTACCTTTGCTTTCTCATCACCTCGCTTTACATCTGATACTTGATGGCTAACCTTGGTGTTTAGGCGTTCACGATTGATTTGATGTTAAAACATATGAATGTCGACCTGGACGTGATTGGTTACGACAAGGAGAATCAACGATGGGCTGACTAGGCTGGTCTTAAAGCTGTGCAGACGGAGGACTCCGTAGGAAATCTCCCACTAGTCGAAATGTCTCGGTGGGGCTGGCTGTTTGAATATGGCCTCCTTGCTGTCCCAGGCGGACTATTCTCGATAGGTATGTCATGGGAAACGGAGCGCGGCCCCTTGCAGGTTGGGGTTGCATACAAACTAAAAACTAGAAAGGTGTGTTTCATAACCTTGTGCCTACTTTTCAATTCGGAGATCCAATGTTGGCTGATATATTACATTGCATTATCAGGGCGATATACCCTATACATGGCCTATAGAGGAACTTCTTCCAGGCATTGCCCAAAAGACAGAGACCGCGTAAAGCGTCTCTCTCCGTTATCTACACATCATGGAAATTTAAAGTGCATTTATTGAGTGTTCTTTAATCCCGTGAAAATTGTTTGATAGGCCGTTAATACAAATAAGTAGCCCAGTCTAGCCGTCTGCTCAATTATCAAAAAAGCCCGGAATCGAACAAGCTATCACCCAGAGGCTAGACGTGAACACCACCTTGCCCTCGCTCTCAGGCACACATACTTACTTAACAGGTTGATATAGTACCTTATAAACCTCCCTGGTGGACTTATATCAAGGGAGTTCAAGTAGATACGAGGGCGCCACGCAAGGTGTTCATAGAAATGCTCTCGGCAGGGCGACCTGCGGGCTAAAGCGCAAATGTAGACTTAGCAAAGATCCTTTACCCAGCAGCGGAGGGGAAGGAGGGTTAGGGTAAACATGTATATCCTCTTACATGGTACAGTGATCTCGCTTCCCACACACGATATCCGGGCGGTCATAGCAGCACTGGCCAGTCCCCAGACAACATCTGGGCTTCCACTCGGGACAACACCCATGGAAAATTCCCTTGATAGGACAGGATCGGCAGGGTCCATTGGGGCCCATTACTGTCTCGCCGCTCATGACTGCCACTTCTGGAACGACTGGTGGAAGTGCCAGGGAGGCCTTGGCCATTAAGAGGGCAGCTAGTGAGATAAGGGTGGTGGGCTTCATGATTATTGAGGCTGGTGGTTAAGGCTGGTTGAATCTCCTTGCCCTTTTTATCTAGAAAATGTAATTTCAAATAGCTATGGCTTTCGAGCTTGGCTGGTAGTAGAGTGTAGAGTTGAGGATTGATAATTTTCGTCCTGTCTGTTCGATAAAAATGGTAGCATCGTCTCAGTATTTATATATCCCATCCATGGACGATACCATCTCCCTTTCAACTTGATCTCTGCAGGATGCCGTCAAAGGATCTCACGCTTCGCGAGAGAAGGTGACTCAAGTCGAACGAAGCGATGTTCAACAAACATGCTGTTCCTGGGTATATAATTGAAATTTATAAGTTGAATATCAACTGGCTCCCCTAGTGGATATCAATCTTCAAGACACCCTTCTCGAGTGAAACATCATGGTACCAATGAAATCTAATAAGTAGCAAAGCAAACTCCTGGCGGCAAGCCGCGGCGTACCAGTCTAACTGCTAAGTTGTTGTTCTTCGAGGGTTTAAGAACCTCAAGAGCTCATATCTTGCGCTGAATAATATGTATTTGTGGGAGGGGGTCATGTGGTTTAGGCATTGCTGGTCTTCCAACTCCTACAACTCTAACCTACCCTCGATAGGCCGGTCGATGATATCTCGCAGGCTACATATATGGCTATTCGGGCTACACAGCATATCCCGCAACGTGTGAGACATTAACCTTGCTGGTTCTTTGTCAATCTTCCAACGGCCCTTCGCTGGCATGCTAGGTACCAATACCAAACTGGAGCAACTGAAAGCGTTGCCTTGCCGGATCTGTCCAAACGGCTGACTGGCTGGCGTGCGAGGACTTGGCCCTTGCATGCATCGGCCTTCGTGTTCCTTCTCTATATCCTGGCATAGCCTCTTCGTATGCATATACGGGATTCATTTGGCATGCCACGAGGGAATCGAAGCTTTTCATGAGTGCTTCATTGGTGTATATACGAAGGATATGTACACGAAGGTTCAACAGCTCCAAAGCAAGGATGGGATCCATAAGAAGCTCTTCTTTCTCCATCTGATTAACGGCTGATCCTCCCAAATCCTGTTTCGAGAGGACCTAAACACGAAGCACTGTCGGATAGAGAAGGTCCAAAGAAAACCGGATGCAACATTATGTCTTCATGACGCTGCGGCTCCGTGATACTATAAGCCGGTGAGAAGGGCAGGTTTAAGATCCGGCAGATTTCGATATGGTCTGTCAGCACCGCGATTTTACGCGTAGCTATGGCGCAAGGCGGCTCGATCCCTTATTTGCAAGATGGAATTGCCTCGCACCATGCCAATTGCAAAAAGTAGCAGAGATCCCACACTTCTCCAACACCATCAAGACGAGAGCGGACCTTTTACGACAGCGACGAAGTCTGGTCTTCTATTGATGGAAGAGAGAAGCGCGTCTTTTAGCGGCTTGGCGTGAAGCGAAAGTCTGGGGAAAAAGGCCAGTAGGAATGGATTCCGGCAATTAAAACGAATAGTGGGATTAGATTCAAGTTGGACAGGTCCAAAAGAAAGTTGAAAAGAGAGGAGGAAGCCTCAGGAATCCATTTGAGGAAATTGGACTCTTATTGATTACGCCAGCTTCTCCGAAGATCAGTCACTTCTCTAACTCCTTCTCTCCGTATGCCGCAAGTTTGGGCAGTTAGCTGCAAACAGACGGTATACGCGGAGAACCGGCTCTTTCCTCGAGTAGAGAGGACAGATATGACTCGGAGTGGACCTATGAGCTAAGGGATCCATCTACCCTTTCTCAGATTTCGAGCTGCCAGATTGCTGTTATTGAAGAATCAAGATGAGACGAGGTCTGAAGAGTGGAAACTAAGCCCCTCTATGTAGAAGGGAGTGGGGGTCAGGCCCATCTTTTGTTTGTCTGGTGATGCAGTTGTTGCAACGGCCATAGGCTGGCTTGCAGACTAGCAACTTGGAAAGGGAAAGGACTCGAAACACAAGAGTACAAGGAGCATGCGGTTACCTGCAGCGCCAATGATGCATGCTGGGATGTGGCTTCTGGGCAAAGCAGTTACGGCGCTGTGATTCGACGGTTAGAACATCTGGTTGAAGACTCCGTAATGGAATTGAGATGCAACATTGCGTGGGACTTCCTCAGTCAGTCAGTCAACCATTCGGTCTTTCAGCGAGATGACAACGGCATGCCGTCAGCTCTCATCCTCTCTAACTGTTCATTAGGGACGAAGGCGAGAGTTATATCTTCGTTATTTACGTTATGATGGCAGAAGGTAAAAGCGGCGAGAGGCAACGGCGTCACGTGGCGGTGGATGGCCCAAAAACCGCCAGCGCTAAGCCGCATGCGGGCGACGTTGGCGGTCTAAGCGAACCAGGAAAGTAATTTTCTGGTGCTGAAATAAGCCTAACGTGACCTTCGCTGGCTTTGGCGCCTCTTTCGGGTTCGGATTCAACCTCATCTTCGCTCTTCTTCTCTTTGCTCTCGTCTTGGTCGTCTTGTCATCTTCGAGCATCTTGTCCTGTCTGTCTATAACTTCTAACCTTGCCTGTATCCTCTTACTATCTCTCTTCACGATCTCTCTTTCTCGCCGTTGTTCGTTGGTTGGTGTTATCCTTGTATCCTCGCTACTTTCTTGTGACCTCACCTCTTTCTCCCCTCCCAAAAAAAAAACACCACAGCATCCGCGACCATACCAACAACAACAGGCCTCATATCGTCGGATATCTTTGCTCAAAGGCCTTGCACACACTTTGCTCTTATTTAGTGGTGTACTCTTCCTATTCTTTGGTTGGTCCGCCTCCACGGTTTCTTGATGCGTAACTCTTCGGAGACTCCTCCTCTTCATTTCTCACCGCCATCTAGCGATCAGGATCGCACCTCGACTCGTGAAACCACCCCAATTGGAACTCCCTTGGGTTTTGCTGTCAGCAACTCCCGGAAACAGGTTCTCCGTGGTAGAAGCCCTAATATTGCCGGAAACTACTATTCGACCTTTGACGAATTCGATACCACTCCCGAGCCGCGGCCTGCTTTGACCTCCCACCCGGCTGACTTCGAGGACTCGACATTCCCTCTCTTCCCATCCTCTCCCCCTAACCCTCTCACCATGGATAATCGAACGTCGCCTATCGACATCTCTCGCCATACTTCCATGTCGCCACCCGGCGGCCAACAGGCCTCGAACCTCACATCTGCCCTCCAGAGAGCCGCCACCGGAGATCGCTCGGATATGTCTGCCAACTGGAATGGCGCTGGTACTGGGGCCCTCAAAGCAAATGTTCCTCGTAAGGAGTCGTTTGGTGCCGCCATGGCACAGTACGGGAACGGGACGAAACCTATCATGATGGTCGGATCTAACCGTGACAAACAACGCCGCGAAAGTCTTGCCGGAAGCTTGGTTGGTGGGATGAGCTGGGGTGGTGTGTCGGTTGGTAGTTGGATAAGGGATGAGTATGTCCTTCTCTTCACTTCTTGATCCGATATTTGCCAGATAATATGGTCTCCCTGAAATACACTGACAAAACTCCCGCAGCATAATCATGACTGGAACCTCTCCTTTTACCTTTCAGTCGCCTTCTTATCATTCTTCATCATATCTACCCAAGCTGGAAGCCAACTTCATGAGGGATTTCTCATGCTGTGGCTTCACCCTCCCCTCCCTTCACGACCTCCTCCAACATTATGAAGAGGCACACGCACAGAGACCTCCGCCACCCACACCACGCCAGTCCCAGGTCACCCAAGCGCCATCATCAGATAGCCGTGTCGGCACGTCTGGAGGAATGTCTCACCCACAACAACAGACCCAACAGCAGAATATCGGTGCTGACCCTAGCAGAGCAATGCAATCTCCACAGCCAAGTCAACGGCCACAGAATCAATTACCCCAACAGTCACAGCCACGTGTCCAGACGCCCGTTAACTTTGGCCAGCCTCAGACTAATCATGATCTTCCGGACCTCGACGCCGTGGCAGATATGGAAATGGACGACCCCTTGACCGATACAGGCTACCAGCAAACACAACCGAAAAATCTTATGCAGGCCCGTTTCCAAGAGAATGGTGGAAGCCGCGTGACCCCACTCAACCTGGGGATGATGCCAGGACAACAACGATTTAGAAGCTCCGCCCCTGGAACGCCAGTTTCACCTGGCCGTCCTCTACATAATAATCCTACAGTATCGTCTGTGAATACTCCTACGCTTATGCCTCTCCCAGTCCAACAACAGAATGCACAATTCCGAAGCACGCCCGAATCATCCGCCCCTGGCACCCCAGCCGAACTTGATGACTCTATCGTAGGAGGCTTCAACGATATCTCCATGCAGAGTACCCCTATTCCAGGGAACCAGTCACAATTCGGGAATTACGGTGGTAATGACATGCTAGATCTCTGTATCGATGAGCCAGCAAAACGACTATTCAGGCCGGGTGGAGGGTTCAACAAATCACAACAGCTTGGCCAGGGCCCTCAATTCAAGCTAGGCACGTCTCATTATGGTCCGAACAGCGATCTAGCACAACATATTCGGGAACAGCAAAAACTGGCCGGTGTACCAGATGTAACGGTGTGCATGCGGCCTGATGAGGAACCCAAGCCATTCAGGTGCCCTGTCATTGGTTGTGAAAAGGCATATAAAAACCAGAACGGCCTGAAATATCATAAATCTGTAAGTTATTCCATATCTTTATCATTTGAGATATCGGTGCTAATACCATCCCTCTTCCAGCACGGCCATAACAACCAGCAACTTCATGATAATGCCGATGGCACATTCTCGATCGTGGATCCTGAAACCTCCGCACCCTACCCAGGTACATTAGGGATGGAAAAAGAGAAACCTTACCGCTGCGAAGTATGCGGCAAACGATATAAGAATCTTAACGGCTTAAAATACCATCGAGCACACTCTCCACCTTGCAACCCGGAATTCTCTTTCGCAGCTGCAGCCGGTCGCCCATTTAATACCCCAGGTGGAGTCATGCAAGGAGAGAACATTAACGTCGCCGGAGCTGGTCTCCCAGGTATTGGGGAAGAAGGTTTATAGACCAAACCAATCGGAGGGCCAATTTGGATTTTCGGTTCAGGGCAGCCCATTTATTTTCCGACATACGCATTGAATACCCCCGATTGGCCGATTGCACCATGCCAACTCTTATTTTACTTCCCCCCGATAGCCATCTTTCTCTTCCTTTATCGATTACCCTTCTGGATGCAAAACCACAAACTAAAATTGGAAAAAGTGAGCCTTATGCGAGTTTGTTTTGAATTTCTTTTTTTCTGGATGCTCTTCTGGAGAATTACACACCTGACCACTTTTTTTTTCTTAATTAACAACAGCTATTCTTCCCTTTCTGCCTGTACATACTCGGATGTCTTTGCCCCTGTTGGCTTGCATAGGTCTTGTTACAATTCTCTTCCTTATTGTTTATTCTGGCTATGAGGCATTGCTTGACTGGTGGCTGTTTTTGAATGATTCCAACGGCCTTCCCTCCTCCTCCCCCCAATTTTCTTTTTTGAACGCACATACTTATCTCTTCTCTTCTTTTAATTGGTCGTCTATTTTCCTCTCTTGTCTTTAACTGGTCCCATTTTTCTGTCTGTGTATTTGTGTTACCCGATCTGTCTTGCGTATTCTGGAGTTAACACATGTATCTGGGGCCTTTTTACAGCAACAATAGATTTCCTAATACCTTTTTTTTTCTTGTTCATGTATTGGTTTATTCAGTTTTCCCCCCTTTCTCTCTTGCAAACTGTAATGTTCTTTCTATCTTCTTCCAGGCTCTACATACCCTCAGCAATATAGCCTCCCAAACACAGCTATCTCCTACATATCTCAATATCCTCTCCACTCTGTTCGCAGAGTATCTTTTACAGCCGGGATTCAAGGGTGAGGAGAGCAGGGGAGCATAAAACCAAGTGGACAAGAGAGAACATGAGTTTCCTAATCCCACGTTTTCCTTTTTTTTTTCATCATGCTCTCAGATAAAATGTGTTCTTGTCCCTTTCTATTTGCCATGTTTACACTTTTCCTATACAACAAAAGCGTCAAATGATACTCTTGCGATATGATTTTTCTTTTCCTTTTTTCTGATTCTTTGATGTTTGATCCTGATCTTGATTTCCTTGTAATTAGCTATTTGTAGTACACGGGTTTTCCCCTAAATCAAATCAAGAATTTTATATTCTACCATTGGCGCGATTTTTACGATTACGATTACGGCACTGTACGTGTGTAGATTATCAATTCAGTTGTTTTGCTTGGTTATGTCTTAAAGTACACTGGTTCGTTAAAAAGAGAGAGAAAATAGAAAAGTTGAAACAAAATGGTATCCTATTCTTCCTGCCTCCGGCTTGGAGAAGGTTCTTTGGTTGTTTGGGGTTTGCTTTGAAATCAGTTATTGAAAAACCGCATAATGATGTGTTAAGAAATGTGGAAACAAAACGGGCATGAATAGTACAGAAGTCAAATTGCGGCTGCTGGTCTGGGAATTTGATGAATAAAACTTGCAGGAAGAAGAATATAGAAAAACCAAAGAAGAAAGAGAGGAATAAAAAAAATCAAAAAGTCAAAAGCAGCTTGGAAATCATCATTCGTTTCATTTAAGACGTTTTAATACCATTCGAATTCACCCGTGCCTTTATGGAAGACATATCTATAGGAGGGAAGGGGTTAGTAAGTCAGAAACCCTTTCTCATGGTTATGTTTGGAGGGGTGGGACTCACTCTTTGCCATCTGATGTCAAGATTCCATCCTTCAGCACACATCTCCATTTACTCTTGACGCGCTGGACTCTATCATATGTACAGAGCATGACTTGTCCAACTCCATCGTCAGCATCAGGGTCGTCGTCGAGGAGATCGTCAGGATCGTCTAGATCTGAGTTGATAGCATCTTCATCCTCTTCTTCCTTCTTGACACCATAGTCATCTGCACCATCGTACTTGGATGGGCCGGGAGCTTCAGGCATTGTGGCAGGTTCAGCGACACCGTCTACAACTGAAGGATGGATTCTGGCTGTTTTGCGCTTCTTCGCTTTCTTGGTAGGGTCGGCGCTGTAGCGTTCTCGTAATGGGGCCATAATACCGCCGCCTTCTAGTTGCAAAGCTCGGGATTGGACATATTCTCGAAGGCGACGATCTCCCTCTCCGCCATTTTTCTTGGCTGCCTCTCTTCTACGCTGGACTTCCGCTTTCCATTCTGATAAACCGTCACTTGCGCCGTCAGTTTGGGCGTGCTGAATGGAGCCGGAGGGTTGCTGGTCTTGAGTATGATACTGTTGCTGCTGTTGCGGCTGACCGTCCTGTGGTTTAAGGTTCATAGGAGGAGACCCGGGGAATCTCTGTTGACCTGGAAGAGAAAGGGCGGCTTGGGATTGTGCTTGGAGCTGGTGGACCTGGTTGGCTGCAGCTGCTCCATATCTTTGATGAAGGGCATTCGCAGCACGCTCTTTAGCTGTCATTCCGGTAGTTGGAACCTTGTTCAAGTTTTGTGGCGGCGAGTAGCCCCCGCCTTCGGTCTTGATATGTACATCTCCATGTTGAACAGGGGGTGGGGCGGTTGCGACAGGGGGTTGGGAGGTGATTGGGCGAGTAGCAGGGGGATGAGAAATGGGTGGCTGTTGTTGTTGGTGTTGCTGCTGTTGATGGTGGTGCTGTTGCTGCTGTTGTTGCTGGTGCACCGGTTGCTGTTGATGAGCTTGCTGGGGTGGTGGTGGCGGAGGAGGAGAGATGTGGTGATCATTCGAAGGGACGGTGACGGTTGGAGGAGGAATTGAAGATGCCTGCTGAGGAGGTGGAGGTGGCGGTTGGGGAGCAGGGTCCCATGGGAAGTGAGCAACACCCAAGGATGATAGCTTCTTTTCCCAGCCCTGTAAAGCGCATCGTTGATCTCCAGTTAGCAAACACATTCAACGGTCAACAAAAGCAAACTTGCATGTGCCAAGCATGTGAGGGCGCTTAGTCAGAGAGCGTTAAAGCAGCAAGCGCGGCAACCGGCAGCTGACTCATATATAAAGAAGGCAAAGAACTGCTATAAGCAGGCCGCCTCCCCGCAGGCAGAGCGACTTTGCTGGGGCTGCGTTTTTGCTCCACGCCCACCCTGCCGACGCCCCCATATCGATGCAAAGGTGATGGAAGATGATGGAAAGCTGTGGAGAGATGACTTCGAAAAAAAAGGGAAAAAATGAATAAAATGAAACAAACCTTTCGCAGATCTTCGAGCGTGTGCTGGTCGACGCCACTCTCCTCAAAGTCGATGCGCGATGAATCGCAAACGTCCTGGATCACACGATCGAAAACGGCGCCCTAATAGTTGGATCGCATCATGAGCATCATCTTCACTTCACCTCTCGGCGGGAAAGTAAAGGAGGAAGCAAAACAAATGCGACTGGAAGAACGACGGAAAAGTGACGTTCATGCTGGCTTCACTTACCACCAACTGATTCGACATCTTGCTAGGGAGGTAAGAGGAGACGGCTGGGCTTAATGAGGGCACTGGAAGTGATGCGAATTTAATATACCAGTCGAAGGGACGAAAGAATTATTGGAAAGGCTGTATGGCCAGCGTTAAAGTCCAGGCTGGTCTGGTCTCGCTTTTCTCTGAAGTTGCAAGTGGTTTTTTGGTGCTGGCGCTGGTTGAATAACCCTGGCGACAACCCTCAGCTTGCGAAAACCCCGTAAATAGCACCTGGTAGCTGTTCCTTGTACGATTCTAGATGAGTAGCAGTAGATTCGAGTGTAATATTAGCTCAAACGGGCGGGTTCTCTTTATCTTGGAGCTTCATCGGCCGTGGTGGTTAAGAAAGAGAAAATCAATTTATACCAGAAATCTATCTGCTAAGCACCCTGCTTAGTCATCGTCGCACCTTTGTGTCCGTAGAAATCCAACGGCTGTCAATCAAGGGAGAAGTGCAAAAGACGTCGCTGAAGACGTCAATGGCGGTTGTAACGGCTGTCTTTTCAAAGGCACAAGGTAGTTCTGCTTGCAGCAGTTTCTCTGCCACAAATCGTAGACTTTTTTAACGAACCAGCGCCTAATGCTATCTACCTAACAACGCTACATGTCGACAATCAAAGATGGTAACCCAAAAAGCATTAAACGTCCGCTATGATTAAACAGAATAATGTCAAATAAAAGGAAGAAAGAAAGAAGGAAAGAAAAAGCGCTCTAGTGATCAAGAAGAAGGTCCACAACATCTCTCTATTCTCAACCCAGAGAAGTTCAGCGAATGGTCATTTGCTTCGTGGCCTTGCTTCCCTTGCTCGCCATTCCACCTTCTCTCGAAGCTGAGGCGGCCGTGCCTGGTTTTCTCTCGAAGATCTTCCAGAACTTAAGACTCTCATCGGCGGCTACAAAATACAAGAGTTAGCTTTATTTCCGAAAACAAAGACACGTAAAAATAGAGAACTTACCCGCTGTTGCAAGCATCTGGCCGTCAGGGCTCAAGCAGCTGTGGAGGACTCGGGTCTCATGAGCTGGGATCTCGACATTCCGCACAAGTGATGGATAGCTCCAGATGCTGAGTGAGTTGTCAGGGAATCCACTGGAGCTGACGAGCTCCCGGTAGTGATTGCTCCATCTCAAGCTGGTGACTTGTGATCCGGTATCAATGCTGTTCGTTCGTGCACCCGTCGTCGTATTCCAAAAGTGAATATGCTTATCATACGAGCCGCCTCCAGTTGCCAAAAGGTTTAACTGCCAGGGGCACCAGCTGAGGGCCTTGACAGCGGCGCGGTGGTTTGTCTTTGTAAACTTGGGTGCAGACAGTGATCGAGAATCCCAGATCGAAACCAAGTTATCATTCCCACCGGTTGCAAGCTGAGCACCATCCGATCTCCACTCGAGGCCGCAGACCTCTGATGTATGTGAGACTAATTCGGCTGTCTTGTGCTGCGCTATCCGGACATCGTGGTTGAAAACCAGCCCGCTTCGAGCTCCTGTGGACAAGGTATGTTTGTTCCAGCCCATAACTCCGACACGGCTCTCATGCCCGTACATACTTCGGAGCTTGGATCCCTCTTCCACATCCCAGATCTGTACTTCTCCGTTTCCAAGTCCCACGCCAACATAAGCTCCATCACCGCTCCACTTTACGCTGCTAACGAACGTATCTTCAGCAGTTTCGAGCAAGCAACTGACGTTACCACTCTCAGCAGACCAGACGTAGACATTGCGTTCTAATCCAATTGCCACTTGGTTGCCTGAACTCCAGTCTAGAAGATTTAGGTAATAATCGTCCACTAATCCCGGTGCGTCCAAAACTCGTTCTGGTGCCGTCTGTATCCTTCGACGGAACTGGGCAGACTTTGTAGTAGCAGGCTTCAGGGGCCGGTTATACTGAGATCGAAGATCAATCGGCTTGGATGATTCCGGGGGTGCAGGCTTAAACTCAAGAATACGGGTATTCAACGACACTCCGCATGCAGATGCAAGTGAAGATTCATACGCAACTGCATCAGGGGCAGGGCGGGAGTAATTGTTTGTGCTGGGTTCATCGCTCCCCAATTGAAGATCTTCCAAGGCATTCACGAGATCGTCGTCATTGTGTCCGTTGATATCGAATGCGCTAGCAGCATTAGCCAGCACGGCAGAGCCCTCTCCACCGCTTGTCTTTGGCCGAGAGTCATTCTTCGCACTTCCTGCTGTGACGAGGCCCTCGCTTGTGCTTCTGTTTGGGATGAAACGATCCCCGGTATTATGTGGAAGCTTGATGGTTGTCTTGGATACTCGGGAACGAATTGCAGGATCCTTTCGCTTCTCTTTCTTTGACGATGGTCCTGTACCCGTGAGTGTCCACTTGGATACAACAGAGTCTAGATGGCGGGGCGAAGTCTTTTTGGCCTTTGCGATGTTGGATTTTGGGGAATCTCGGAACGACTTTGAGATTGATCTAAATTGGGCGGAGAGATTTCCGTTGTAGAGAGGTTGTGAAGTGGAACGCGAATTATCTAACTGACGAGGAGGAGTAAAAGGGGAAGATGAGAGGTGGGAGGCATTGCTGGTTGCCCTTGCTCGTGGAGAAGGGGTGAGAGGGATCCGATGAGCTGCCGACTTGGAAAACAGCCCATGATGGGATTTGACAGGCGTTGACACAGTTGCAGTAGCCATTACTGCTTAGATTGCAGTATATAATTGTGAAGATACAAAGTCAAGCCCTTGCAGCTGTTGTAGGGATAAAGTACTGTAACCGGCGAGGTGTATAGATCTGCAGCTCTACTTGCGAAGGTATAGGTGATGTACAGTAAGGGATAGTTATTAGACTCTATGAGAGTAACAAATGAGGAAAAAAAGGCGGTATAAGGGGAGAAAAGGAAGATGAAGCAAGGAAAAAGGCAACGGAGAGCGTTGAGCTTTTTATTTACTTCTTCCTGTCTCTACGGCAACCTCCTGCGCTAGCACTTTTAAGGACTAGTGTGGTCTTGGCTTACTCTACCGCTTTGGGAAAGTTATTCCGGAGACGCCAAGCCCAAAGAGCCGCGCCTCTTGAGCCTCCTTTTCGTTTTCTTTTTTTTATCTTATCGACTTCCCCAACTTCAACTTCACCATCTTCACCTTCACCAGAACTTCCTCTCCGTCTTCTTGTTGTTTCTTGTTCTGTTACTCTCTATACACCTGTTGATCTGGACTCTCTGTAGCTTTATGATTTCTTAATCTTTGTATGTCAGTACCTAGCCCAACAGCATTCAACCTCTCCCAAATGTCGCTCCACCTTTCCGCTACAGGTGGAGCTGGCGCCGGAACCCCTACTCTCTCAGAGCACAACACCACCACCACCTGGAGTAATGATCCTGCTGGCTCTAATAGAACACCTCGCTCACTGGCTTCACCACTCCAAAACAGCAGTCTTTCCCCCACGTACCTTATGCCCACCAGTCCATCCAAACCTCAGCGTGACGCCAATGATGGTTATCGCCCCACTGTAAAGAGATCCACAGGCCAGGTTCCTGCGTGTCTGATAAATGCGTCCGTGACATACTGTGGTAATAATCAGATCTATGCTTTTGGTGGCTTCGTTCAAGATACCGATGAAGGTCTGGTTCTTCTTCTCTCATTGGTCCAATTTGTATGGCCTTCCACAAGCTTATGCTAACACCCCTGTTCTGCCATGCAGTTTACAACCATGTGTTGCGACTCGACCTCACAACTTTGAGATGGAGCCTTGTCGATAACTATGGCGATATTCCGGGCGTCCGCATGGGTTATTCTCCCCCCTTCCTTCCTATAGACTGCTTTTGGCCGGCTGTTTTGTTTGGGAATGCTAATTGTTGTTCTTGGATCATTAAGGACACACCGCATCTCTCTACCAAGGTGACAAATTGATTGTCTTTGGAGGTGAAAACGAGCATCGCGAGTATCTATCAGATGTTGTTATTCTGGATATTAACACTTCAACCTGGACCTCGCCTGAGGTTCGTGGCCCGGCACCCAAGGGAAGGGCTCGCCATGCATCGGTCATTTATGAGGATAAGCTCTTCATCATTGGAGGTATAACAGGAGAGACAACAATCATCTTGGATGACCTTTGTTACCTAGATCTCAAAACATGGACCTGGTCCCGTACTTGGAGCTTCTTGCCACGGTTTGACCATGCTGCGTGGGTCTGGGGAGGTCGTCTCTGGGTGTTCGGCGGCCTCGGCATAGATATGGAACGAAATAATGATGTGTGGTGGCTAGATCTGAAGGGTGCCCCGTCCTTTGGACCAATATCCACTCCCGAACAAGGTACCTCCGGACCCTTCCATATGGCGAACAGGATAGCTCACGGCGCAGGCCTTCAATATAGTCCACAGACCACAGGGCGGTCAAATGTTCTTGTCCAGAATTCAGCAAATGTTCAAATTCGTACCCAAAACCGCCGGAAGCCTACTGCTCCAGGAGCGATGTCGTCCGTTAAATTTCACTCTGGCCCGCATGTACCGGCTTTATTGTCTGGGACACGTTTTCACGTATACTCTTCCGGCGCCCTGCTCGACCTGATCACTCCTTCCGATACAGTTAGGCCTTGGCAGTGCAATTTGTCTTCTTTAGAGCTTGACTCGCTTCGCTGGCAAAGACTGGTAGATGGCCCCGAGATATTTAAATCTGGATACCGATGGCATTATTGTTTGGTTAATGAGGACGGTACCAAAGCTTGGCTTCTAGGCTGTGACCTTAGCCAGGCAAATGGTCTTAACGTTGATGAGGAGAGTCAACTAAGCGAGGTACTTACCATTGATCTTGAAAAATACGGTATCTTGGGCAATCGGGCTTCAGAACAGAGCAGAATACTTGAATCCGAGCGAAAAAACCCAGCCCAGTCGTCAAGTTTGGGTGATGAACTTGCTGCAGTTTTCGATCAACCACCAGAATCGGGGAGTGGGACGGATTTTGTTATCACTGCAAACCGGGATGAGGACGAAAATAGTGCTGCCGATGGTCAGCTGGCTTCTGGTCTTTCCAGTCCAAGCCAAAGCTCACCGGCATTTCTGTCACCGGATGCCGCCACTTCCGTTCCCATTCATGTTCACCGCATCATACTTCAGGCTCGCTGGCCTCACTTTAAGCGGCTTTATGCCGCCCAGATGGCTGAATATCATACTAACAAGATGCATATACCTGAGCCTTACAGAGTTGTCCGCGCATTCCTCTACTACTTATATACCGATAGTATTTCCGTGCATGTCGAATACTGTCCCGACGTAGTAGAGGTTGCAGGAATGCTCGTCATGGCTAACCTTTATGACATGCCTAAGCTCCGTGTTCTCTGTGTAAACCGCCTTAGTCGCGAGTTGGACATTGACAATGCGGCCATTGTATGGGAACGTGCCGGTCGTACTAACGAGGCTTGGCTGAAGCGGCGCACAGCTTCATTTTGCTTAGAGAACTGGGGAAGGATTGTCAGGACAGATGGCTTTAAAATGCTGAGCAGACAAAGCTTGATAGAATTATGTGAGGTTGTTGATACAGAGGCGCGCATCGTTTCTGGCCATGAACTTGAGTTTGCTGGAGGTGATAGGGCTGACCTAAACGGTGATAAAGCGCCTCGTGTTTCAACTTCGGCCCCGACTGGCCAGGACGACGACCTCGATGTTGACGAAGATGAAGGGATGGAGCTCTCTTAGCTGTCAGGGCCGTACAGTATATTAGTTATGATTTTATGACGGGATGACATAGTTTGGGGCATTGCAACACAGGGGATCGAAAATTCCATAGCGTTTGTTAAATTATAGATTCAGCATGATGCTTTTTATATAATTTGCCTTCAACAGCAATTTCTGCTTCTGATCATCTCGTAAGTATCTTTCTGGTCCGAAATGCTGGTTGCTCGGAAGAAAGTTTGTAAAGTCCGATTAATTTTTCCCATCTCGGCGCAACTTTGGCGGCGGCATTAAAAAGAAAATCTTTCCCCCGCAGCAGCACCTGGATAGTTTCGTCTGTTCAGCAAGTCATGGCGGGCGATATGAGTTCAAACGGTAGCAATGCTGCCCAAAACATAGACGCCGAGCCCATACGCGCAAACGATACCGCTTCTCAGGAACCGCCGCAAAAACGGATCAAGCTTGATGAAGCTCCTCCCACCACACCAGATCCTACACAGAGAAGAAAGGGCTTTGCTTCAATTAAACCCGAGTACGTTTTGACTGTCAATTTTTAACGGGATGAAGCTCCGCGACTCAAAGAAGCATATATAATTGACCATTAATTTCTTTTAGATTCCGCGTAGACGTTCCCAAAGCCTCGACGGACAACCGTAGGCCCGCGACCAGAGACGACGACGAAGCCGAAGCTGCGCATTACACGGGGCAAGGGGATAGGAATTCCAACGCCAATAACAATGACAAGAAAGGAAGGAGAAACCAACGCAAGGAAAAAAACCGAGGTCAAAACACAGCTCGAAAATTCGAGCGACCGCAAGAAGGCCCAGGGTTATGCCAAACCGTGGCGTTTAGCCCTGAATTCTCGCCCAAGCCATGCCCGTTCGGGGAGAAGTGTCGATTCGAACATAATCTTCGCAAATACCTGAAGGAATACAAGAGGGAGGATCTGAAGACTTTTAACGGCAAATGTCCCGTCTGGGAGGTGTACGGGGAGTGTTTCTCGGGCTGGAAATGTCGATTTGTAGGATCGCATATGGAGGAGAGGGAAGTTGGGGACCGGAAGGAGTTGATTCTTTTGGAGGATGAAGAGAAGAAGAAGGCGAATAAGCCTAAGGTTGAAGGGGCGGTTGAAGGAGGGGTGCTTGGTGCTCTTTCGACTGAGATCAAACTTTCGCTAGCGAAGAAAAAATATCCAACGCCCAAGTCTGACGCTTATATTGGATGGATTAACAAGACAACGAAGGAGCTGGAGCAGAATGTGCATGGACGACGACTCGATGAGGATGATGAGTATGCGGAGGTCGATGCGGATGGAAAGGTCTGGGACCAAACCAAGGAGGAGATCGAGGAGAGAAGAGCGCGGTATACGGAACCGCCGTTTCTTCCTTCTGAGAAGCGTCGACTTTATTTTGGGCCAGAGACGCCGGTCGTGGCGCCGCTCACCACGCAGGGGAATATGCCCTTTCGCAGACTGTGTGTTGAATTAGGCGCTCAGTTTACGTACTCGGAAATGGCCGTGAGTGTACCGCTGATACAGGGCAGTAAGAGCGAATGGGCATTGTTGAAGTCTCATGAATCTGAAGCCTTGCCTCCCACTATCAACATGAAACAAACGGTGGTGCAAGACTACGACCACTCCCGTGATTCCAGGGTCGGTGCTCAGATAGCGGCGAACAGGCCGTGGACGGCAACGAAAGCAACGGAGCTCTTAACATCCCTATGTCCACATCTTCGAGTAGTTGATCTCAACTGCGGATGCCCCATCGAGCTTATCTACCGCGAGGGCTCAGGCTCTGCGCTTTTAGATCACCATTCGAAACTTGAGAAGATACTACGAGGTATGAACGGTGTGTCTGGGGAAGTCCCTATAACTGCAAAGATTCGAATGGGAACGAAGGACGGAACGCCCAACGCCATGAAGTTGGCGGAACGACTTATTCTTGGTGGGCACGAACCTCGTGAGATGGGCCAGGGGCCAGTCGGCATTGGTGCACTCACTTTGCACGGGCGAAGCCGTGAGCAGCGCTACACACGAAGTGCTAACTGGGAATACATCTCTGAAACGGCCGCACTGATTAAACGCCTGAACGAAAAGAAGGATACTCTTGTCGATACTATACGAGAAGGGGATGAGAGACAGCAGCCCTCTGCTGGAAAGGTGTTTTTCCTTGGAAACGGCGACTGTTACTCTCACGTAGACTACTATTCCGCCATTGAAAAGACAGGTGTCGACACAGTGATGATTGGCAGAGGTGCGTTGCTAAAGCCATGGCTCTTCGAAGAAATTCAAGCCGGGCAATATCTCGACAAATCCGCCTCCGAAAGACTCGGCATGCTCGAAAAATTCGCCAAATATGGTCTTTCCTACTGGGGATCTGACGAGCATGGCGTTGCAACTACCAGACGGTTCATGCTGGAGTGGCTGAGCTTTACATATCGATATATTCCTATCGGGTTACTCGAGTATCTCCCACCAAATCTCCAGGATAGGCCAGGGGCTTGGAGAGGTAGGAGTGATATGGAAGACCTACTGGCCAGCGACAATTTCAAGGATTGGATAAAAATCACGTAAGTTGCTCTAAGTTGCTTCTCTATAGCTCTTCATCTCTTTGAGGGAGCCCAATTGCTAACTCTTCGTGATACAGTGACATGTTCCTGGGTCCAGCGGATAAGGATTTCAAATTCCTGCCTAAGCACAAGTCGAACAGCTACGAAGCCGAGGGCTAGATAAAGTAGATGATATAGCTGTAGTATATATAGAGAAAAAAACAATTTACTATCACCGTTCAGCTTATTCAAGATTCTATGTAGTTGCCTGCGATGGCGCAGCCAATCAGCAAAGTGGAGAGACATGACGTCGTTAGGGCCAGTTTGACCAAATGTTTGTTTTCGCTTCTTTTTCTATTTAATCGTCGCTTTCTTCCTGAACGACAACCAGTTCTTCTTCATATCTGCTGCTTCAGCTTGAGTAGACATATTTCCTGCGTAACGCATGATAGCTTTGTTTCCATTTGCTCGTTTTCCATTCCAACCGAGTTGATCGCCTCAATCAACAGTCCACCGAAAAACCGCCATCATGACGCTTTACTTCACTCTTGTACGTGCTTCTCCAAGCTGTCAAGCTCAAGATGGCATCTGTGACATCTCTTACTACAATATACTAATTCATCTCCTGGGTTTAGGTGTTCTTCCTCCTCGTCGTGGAGATGGCGATCTTCGTCGGCCTCATAATACCACTCCCCTTTACCGTCAAACGCAAACTGTTCACCTTCATTTCTGAGAGTCCTATCGTTGCGAAACTACAATATGGCATGAAGGTAAGCGCTTGTTCGGACAATCCTTGAAAAGCCGGAAGCTAATCAATTCGAAGATCACCTTTATCTTCATTCTCATCCTGTTCATCGACAGCGTCAACCGTGTCTATCGCGTTCAAATTGAACTCTCCTCGTATAGCAAAGAGGCCACTGGAGCTGGGTATGTCTTTCAAAACTCATCCTGTGTTAAATCTGCTTTATTTCTTTCCTTTTCCAATTTGACTAACGGCCCGCCTCTTTTCACAAACAGTAGAGCTGCAATCGGCAGCGAGCGGATGGAAGTTCAAGCTCGCAAGTTCTATTCGCAACGTAACATGTACCTGTGTGGATTCACCCTGTTCCTCTCCCTCATTCTGAACCGAACATATACCTTGATCCTTGATATCCTTCGTCTAGAAGATAAGGTCAAGCAGTACGAGGGTGATAAGAAGGCTGGCGGAAAGGATTCGGCCAGGTTGGCTTCGGCCGGTGATGCGGGGGAGATTGGCCGTTTGAAGAAAGAGGTCGCTGATCGTGAAAGAGATATCAAAATCTTGAAGAAGCAAAGTGAGGGGTTGGCTAGAGAGTATTCGGAGCTGAGTGATAGGGTCGGAAAGGAGAATGTTGACGATACTCCCAAGAAGGACCGGTGAATAAGAGAGAAGGGATTCTAGTCTGGCTATTGCAGGATTTCGGATTCCCCTTGGTATTAAAAGAAGGCACTTCGGCTGGGGAATGATTTGGTCAGGAGGCCGAAGAATGGTCTGTTGAAGAAGGTCGTTGTGTGGGAGATAGGAATGGGCAAAATTACGCCTCTCTTAGCCTCTAATTATGCTTCTACTTTGATTCGGTGTATCGCAAATAGCATTGCATGTATATGATATGGTAATTTCATCTACTATGTCACTAAACGAGAAATGTCCAGAAGCTTGGGTATATGAATTCCTCCTCAAATATCCGTCGTACTTGTTGCAGCACAAACTTCTCCACCTTTCCTACATTCTTCAACACCTGCTTTCCTGTCTCCTTTCGGCCTATTTCACTTTCCACCCTAATTTCGCGCAAGAGGCTCTCTTCATGGCGTCTTGGGGAAGACGGCGAGCCCATCCCACCGAGGCCAGGATGACCGTCCTCGTTGAGCCCTCTTCCATCCGCGCCGAGTAAGGCATCCGCGTCTTCCGGCGAAAGAAAACAGAAATGTACCCGTCTTCGAATGTATGCAAGCACCGCTACACCGTCGAAGGTGAACCCGGTAATGTTGAGCTTAAGGGGAAGCCCAGCAAAATTCGGCATGGGGTAGTCGAGTAAAATCTGAGCAGTGAGAGACAGCTGCATGTTGCCTGAATACTGTATGCGACAAAACACCTGCATATCTTCGGGCCTCCTCTCCCTCATTCGGCCTCGTGGGATTTCATCCTGGGCTGGGAGAAGAACGGGGGACGGTGCTGATTCTTCAATTGTAGCTGTACGGATCGGAATGCCGCTATCTAGATGCGCAGAGGTGTCGGATGTAGAAGGCCGAGATCTAGGAGAATCTAGATCTATATCCGATTGGCGACGCGCCGAGTTCCCAGTAACATTGGGTGTGGGAGAGGACGCTCTCAAGGTAGAATCCCGCCAGCCATCCGCAAAAGTTCCGCGAGCGACAGAAGTAAGTGGAGTTTGGGTGCCTGAGAGTCCTCCAGCAGGCCTATAGTAGCCAAGATTTGATGTTCCCCCCGGTACTCCTGGCGTCCCTGACCTTGGGAAGAAATATGGATTCAGAGATTCGCCGATGTTGATAGGCGACCTAAACGCTGGGAAATCCGCCAGCTCGTTTGATGGGATTGGGATATCCGAATGCAATCCAGCACTGGTCCCATGTATTCGATCATCCAGGTAACTGCGGCTGTTTGTACGCCAGGAGTTCAAATCGTCGCTTTCCTCAGGGCGTGTATGCCCTGCAGCTTTAGCATCATTGTTGCTGCTGTGTGGTGAATGCTCATCTGAGCCATCTGATAGTTCCGCATCTTCATCTTCCTCGTAGAAGTCAGGATACGGGTCGCATAGATCACGGATCTGGAGCTCAGGGCTTATGTTGCCAAAGTCGAACGAGTTGACTTCCACCGAGCGGATGAAGCGAGGGAGAGCAACCTGCTGAAACTTGTCATGGATGAACAATCGAATCCGTTCTGCTAACGCTTCACCATCAGGACCAGAGGTGGCGGCCTCCCAATTGATATCTATGGACATTACATGTGGGACGAGAGCTGTATACCATGGAAGCTCCCATTCATAGCCGTCATATTCTGCTTGTAAAGATCAAGTTTGATGTTGGTTGGAATTCGCTCGATGACATCGCTACTCGTCACGTGAGCCTTCTCCTCCCAAACACGGAAACAAAATAATAAATCAACTTCATCTAAAGGAAAACCCAGCACGTCAAAGCCACCGGGCAGTCTCTAATACAACCATAGCATTACGCGGAGCTATTCTAACGGAGAGGTAAGAATTGAGTTCCTTCCCATTGTATTGAGGAATTTAACACTCGGGATAAGTAGATCTAATAGAGCTGTCGCATGTCAGCAGCAAGGCGAGCAAAGTCACAACACTACAGGTAGGAAGCAGTCAGTCTGCATCTTGAGGTAGAGATTTCCCTTGACGCTGATCCGGTTGCTCAATATGTTCTCCAGCTCTGCGTGTAACAAGCTAATTCTGGTGTCTAGTCAAGCATACAAAGAAAGAAGGCGACGATAGATACGTCCATGAAGTATTTCTGACATTTTGTCATCAAGACTCTGCAAGTAGATTGACATAGCAAAGCCCTAACACAAAAAATGCTTCTAATCGCGGGATCAGCCGCCCGTCAGATGTCCGACCGAAATTTCGAGAAGGAATTGAAGAATTAAGCAGCACTATTACAAATAACCAGAAAAACAAAGGGCACCGGAAGGCTGCGGCCGCGAGACACGAGGTCTAGGCCATTTCGTTTTCTTCTTAGCGTTGCTGCAGCACTTCTCTTGACGTTGATCTTGAAATTCCCAGGGGAGCGGATAGATACCACCTGTTCTCTCGCTTGGAAGCCTCATTTCTGACTATTGGATGGAACATTTTCTCTTGTGGTGTCGGGGCATCCGAAGCTCAGTATAGCACTATCCTCCGATCCCAATGCTAAAACTTCGCCTCATAAAGCAGACGGGCAAAAAAGGGCTGCGATTTGAATAATATTGAAGCCGCCTTACTATTTGGAGATGCATTTCATGGAGCGCGCTAAGCCTTATTGAGTACAGGACCCGAGGGAATGGTAGGCTTACCTAATACGTCACCTCTTCAAGTTTCTTTTTTCGACGTTTGGCCAATCATCCCCAACGCGTTCTGCGCCGCCAGGCTTCGGTGACCTTCCAGCGATACGACTTTTTGTCAAGGCTCGACAAAATTCGTCATGATGCTTCAGCTTCAAAGTGGTCTGGATCAGCTTTAACCCCCCGTCCTTTCCGACCTCGCGTACAGCCCCAGTTGCCACCGCAGACGCGGCTCGTGAAAAACGACAGCGCCACGCTTAGGGGGTTGAGAATATCAAAGCAGGCGTCGTGACACGAGGCTTTTGAGGATGCTGAAAGCAACGAACTCTCGTGGGTGAGTGGAGAATAAAAGGGGGCAATTGACTTGGGTTTCGGTGAGCCTGCGTTGAAAATAATCCCCTTCTCTCCTCTGGGGGAAGGGCGAGAGAGAGGTTGCAACGCAGTCTCTAGGCGCCGAACGGAGTAGCGAGGGTCGATTGCTACTCCGAACTTGTCCATGATTGCCTCCGAGGCTTCCCGTTTGAGTCACGCCCTCTTCTTCGCAGGTCAGCGTCTGCTGATCCTTGTGCCAGTGTTGCGAATCGTTCAGGCAGCTTGTTCTGGGTCGGGTGCATTGTGTGAATCGCCATGGGGTTACAAGGACATATTTTATCCTATATCTTTTTGATCGCCTTTCGCGCCACCTAGTCCAAAGCGTCAGTTGTGCTGCTCTGGTCACATCTTTATTGCAAGGGGTCCGTGAAGATGTATCCGGTGATATGCAACTTTTTATCTCGTTTAATCTTAAGGTTACGATTCTCATTGGCACCGGAAACCAGTAACCCACACTCATCGACGGTTACTGGTGGCAGGGTATTCGATTATGCTGGTAAGACGAAGGGTCGTCCCGTTCTTCTTTGACTTTTTCCTTTTTTTACGTTAATGAACCATCCCTCCCGGCTTTGCTTTGATTCCAAAAGATCCCTTTTCAACAGGGGTTACCCAGCTTAAGGACAGATACGTGGGGATTTACATTCAGATGGTGGTATGTGGGTACGGGTGCCTTTGCCCGCATTTTCCTGTCGGGCAATCACATTACCATGCACTCATGCATGGGACGCTCGGAAGGGTATGTGTACTAGGTCCCGTGTGGCGACCTATTACCCTTTTTGCTGGTTTGTCGCAAAGCTCCTCGGCCGTATCGCCGGGCGATGGGCGGGAACTGGTACTTAACCATATGTCAACGCATGGATGTTGCTCCACACGCATCTTGACTCGAGGAAATCCGGGAGTAACCATGGACGCGCCAAGAAGATATTTTGAGTACCCGGGAATTTGCGTCACATTGGAGATCTGTACTTTGACGCGTCAGGAAGTTATCCAACAGAAATGGAAGGCAAGAACCAATCGACAGTGAAGAAAACCCCGGTTAAGCATGGGCATATGTTGGTGGTATTGCATCTTTTGCCTCCTGTCAGAAACAGGATAGCATTCGTGTATGGCTCAATGTTTCTGATCTACATATTCGTGGGGATCGGACACAGCACCGCTACGTTTGTCTAGGATACATTTTTACCAACATATTACAGAATGCCGGACAGGGAGCACATTGGCTACAGCCATGCCAAATTTCTGAGATGGCGATATGGTTAATTGATCGAATAGTGCTCATTTCCCGCCTGAAGCAGAAATAATGACCCTGATTAGGCTTTGAGGAGCCCATTGCATGCAGCTTGAATCACCTGATTCTATGTGTATGTTGGCGGACCTGCAATGCATTATTTGACAACGAATACACCTTAATGCCTGGACAACGCTCACGATCCTTGATGCATGGGTCTGGGCTACATCAATCAAGTCCTTGTCCCGTCTCCTCGGACTCTCCAAATACAGATGTTGTTGCTAACATGTACAAAAACATTGTCATTATTATTTCATACATTTTCATCATAGCAATGTGTGGCGTACTTTGCGCTGGCGGTCAGGCCAGTTTCTATGCCAAGCCAAACAATATGTACGCCACACATATCAACCGAGAGGAAAGCAACTGATGCCAAAAAAAAAAATAGAAATAGAAAATCAGTGGCCGTCAAACCAACATTAATACGCTTAATACGCTTAATGTTGGTTACGAGACCTTACTCTCGGAAACACGGTAAATGATCATATGATCCGTAGCCCAACTGCCTGGCAAGCAGTTGTCCCGCCCATAACAAAATCGAGCTAGCACAAGACAAAAAAAGGGAAGCTGAGAGCGCAAAAAGGGAGGCGTTAAAATTCATGAGTGCGCAAGAGTTGGAGAAATCCCATGCTTTACTCGGCTACGGCGATACGCTAGTCTAGGACCTACCCAATTCCGCCTGGCTAGGCCTTACCGCTAGGATCTATAAACATGTGTGTGCATATGGCTGCCATCTTCAAAGCCCAGCATCGCCGTTGCTCCAACGTACTGGTTGGTAAGCAGAAGAAACTAACATATGCACAATTAATTATTATTCTTCTTCGCCTGTCTGGGGTCATCCACGTCGAACAGGTGGCATTCGCCTACACCGAGGTTGAGGCTCGGTTTGTATTGAGGCGAGAACAAAGACTATCAAAAAATTTGCTGGATACGCATACAAAGAGATTAATACACGCACTCAACAGGCACTCATGCAAGCTTCATTCATCACCTATCGGACGCGTTTGTCGCCTGAATTGTGGGATCAACTAGAATCCAACTCAATTGCTCCTCTCGGCCCGATCATAGGCTCGGGGACGATGATATTCTCCCCACCACCTCCACGTACACACGTACTAGATCAATGGATAAAGACAACCAAAGATATATCCGCTTCCTTCGCAATGTCACATTATTACATGAACCAAGAAGAAACATGTCGGCTGCATACTTAGCCCCCTCCCCAACCCTAAAAACCACTCCGATTCTCCTTTTGTCAATCATATCCAGTACGAAGCAATCCGTAAGCTGAAGCCTGAAGCCATGCAGGCATTCCAGTTGGGGATCTGCAGCCTAAGAAGAAATGACGATAGTACCTACAGCATGTATGCAATGTACCACGGAGAAAAAAAAATAGTAAACACAGATCCAATTCCCAGCTCAGCTAGGTCTAGGAAAAGGAGGCGAATTTTCCAACGGATTCTTTTTTGTCCCTAGCAGAAATTTTTTTTCCCTCTCTCCCTTTCTGTAGTACATGTACAGATGAGCAAAGTTGCATGCATGCAGCATTTGGCAGGCATGGAAGCTTACAAATTATTCATTTAAATGACTCGTAAACAGTCGGAGGTATGAACATCGAGATGTGTACAACAGATTGAACAAACAAGATAATTAAAAGGGGGAAATAAATGAAAACGGGGAATGGGAGCAAGTCATCGTTTGAAAGGGAGGAGATGGATTTTTTTAAAAATACATTTTAATTGGCGAAGAAAGAAGAAAAAACGAAATAAAGGCGCGTCAAACGCCTTTTGCTGTTTCTGAAACAACAACGAGCTTGAGCATTTGCTGGGTTTATTTTTATTAATAAAGGCTGATTTGTCTGCGAGCGATTAAATCTACGCCACATGCAACCTCCCTTGCGCATTGGGTATACTTAAGGAAGAATTTACGGCTTTTGGACTTTTATTCCCAAGTCTCATTTACTCAAGCTGCAAAGACCGATTCTCCGAAAAAATATGAAACTGAAATATTATTGAGTTAATAAAAAGAAAATATTATCGAAAAATGGGGATAAAAGAAGAAAATAAGGGGTTGAAGAATCGGTGGGGGAAGAAACAAAGGAAATGATCGTTATTTTTTCGTGAGTTTTTCTTGACAATTTTTTTTTCTGCAAACAAAAAATTAACCAGTTTTAGGAATGTGATAGAGCAGAAAATCATAGACAGGAATTTGAAAAGTGAATTGAAAGTCGCCAGTCCCCAATGCGTTTCAAACCCGTGAGGGAACCGCGAACCAAAACCGAAAGATATAGCGGGCAGCTGTTGACATGGCGCAGATGAAAGTGAGAGAAAAGTACGAAAGGTAAATTAATTGGTAAATAGAATGGGCGAGTATGAGCTCGAAAGGTCTATGAAGATAGGCGAATTGGAATGCAGCCTCTGCTATGCGCGAAGGGTTAGTATGAATTGCTGGAAGTTGGAGAAGAGCCGGAAGCAGTCAACATACGATTCAGCTATGCTTCGGACATTTATAGCCATTTCTAACTTGGACTCTGTCTTTGACTTCGCAGTTTGGCTTTTCAGAACATCCAGTGACTCCGTTGCATCGAATCACACATCCGCATTCGAACTTTTCCCAGTATTGGACACACATTTTTGGAGAAGGAGGTTGAGATTTGGTGACGGTTTGGGGTGTCCGGAAACGTAGCAGATGGTTGATATGGAAATCGCAGAGGAGAGTGCTGGAGAAAACTGTAGTGGCTGGAGTTTGATAATGGCAGTCGAGGTATTGTAGGCCGAGAGGACTGGTTGATGATATGAGTTGTTGATGGTGAAAAATATCATAGATTTGCCGGGTGATCTGGGTGCTTTTATAGATAGTTCTGCTGCCCTGTACTAGCATGGGCTAGGAGATGCAGGCACAGTTAAGTTGCCACTGCAGGTTCAAGCACTTCATCGAACCCATAGAGGTATCAAGAAGCTAAATGGCCACTAAATGACGGGAATATTGCAGTAGTACTTCCAACCCAACATTTGCACAACAAGGAAGTTAATTAACGAGTGTTTCTTTCAAGGATGGTACGTTCACAATCCTTGAAAAATGCAGGAGGAGAGCCGTTGAGCTATCCAAATGATGCAGCATCAGAATTCTGATGTTGTTACTTTCTAAATGAACCATTCAAGTAACAGAATGCAAGATAAATCGTGCATACTCTAGGCGGGGTCTCACACAACCCTGGGAGTGGATGTGATGTCACGGATAGGTCCTGATGGGATTCGAGAAGGGGTAGATCGTTGCGACGCGGAACGGCAATTCCGTAGGTAGGGAGATCCCTTGTGGATAACCAACAGTCACAAAACTTTTGATGGCCCCAGGAGGCCCATGCATCCAATTAAAAAGTACCCCGGAAACTGAACTCGTCACTACAGGCTCTGGTTTTATTCTCTCAGAGCCTGAGGTGGGTTGGTAAAGTATGTGATGCCAACGCCATCCCAAGGAGACCTTTGCATATTGGAAGAAAACAGAGGCTGTCACCAATTGTTGGATAACAATGGCATGGTGATTGATTTGTGACATATTCCCGAGGATGGAACCTGCAGTAGGCAGTGACCAAATCCCGAACTACATATAACCGCATCATTTCCCATGTCAGGTGGCGCGATCGTATTATTAGAAAGGAAAGGGGATTCAAACAAACAAAAGATCTTCATTAGCTCGAAGGACCTGACAGTTCGTTGTTGAGGCTAAACCGGGACTCTCGGGGGGGTGGTTCGTTTGTTAGGTGTTTGTTACGGTTCCACTCACATTGGGGGTCTGTTATAGATGTGCATCCGGCCCTAGCCCTTCGGCATCGGGCTAGTTGCAAAAGAGACGATGTGCCTCCCGCGATATTGAGCAGCGGGGGGGGCCCCACTGGTTTCTCGCAGTGGGAAAGGGTCCATATTAAGCAAGCGATAGGATGCTGACATGCTTAAAGGAGAGGTATCGTGATTCACAGCTGCGCCACGTCTCATTAACTCTTCAAATAGAAAATGAATCATGTATAAAATATATGGAGCAAAGTTACAAAAGATGCAAAAAGGAAAAGCAATGGAGGGGGGAGGCGTGGCATGCGTACTGCCATTCACCTGTACCCGGGAGGGTGGGAGGGCCTCGAATTATTCCGTTGGGTTCAGCCATTCATTATTCTTTCTTTCAGAGCAGCAGGGAGATGGGCAGCAGGGTTTCTCGCGAGATGGGTGTTTTGAAATATAAATTCCTAGCGGACGAATCATAGTACGGAGTTAACCGTTGAATCGAGCAATGTTTTCTTGGCCGCCAAAAGGACTGGATAGGAATGCGCCGTTAGAAGAAATTTAGGGCCAACACTACCGCAAGGCGTAGATCATCAAAATTAAACGAAAATCGTTTGGATACGACACATCAACTGAAGAGATAAAGAGAGTTCGGAGCCAGTCCACTGAGTTCCTTGTGCACATAATAGGAAATTGGAAAAAGATTTAAGTGCTTTGCCCGAATATACAGCTCTCATTTCCATGGCGTTACGGGGCCAAAAAAAATCCAGATGTTAGCGGGGTAAGGTAGAAAAGGATTGCTGAAAATAGCTTGGGGTTGTCGACGGGTTTCCCATCCTCTCCTGTGCCTGTGCAACCGGAATATTCATGTGGGATTCTTTTGTGAGAGCCAACAGGGGCCATTCCAGCACACCATATTGCTAGGATTTCTGCTGTTGGGTTGCTGGCCGGGCGAGAATAAACTTCATGCGTAACCGCGCGGTTACCAACGAACCGCTCAGCCTACCGGGCGGAACCGAAACACTGCGGGTTGAAAGCAGTAGCATCTGTTTCTCGAGCAGACAGCAATGCGCAGTGCAACTAGTGTCAAAGGCTGATTGAGATATAATTAGCAGTGCACAGCATCATCATCAGCGACTCGTTTGCTGGCGAAGTCGTTGAGCGTTTGCGCGCGAAGAAAAAAAAAAAAAAAAGAAAGAAGTTGAAGTTTCTATATTTGGAAGGAGGCTCGGCTGTTTGCCCTGTTTGCTTGAGGCTGTGGTCACATGACATCCACACTTCCCATCTTGGCAATTTTTTCTTCTCACCATCAGAAAGAAAAAAAAAACAAAGAATAACGTCAAGATTTCAGCTTCATGAGAAACAGAAAAAAAGGGGGGGAGTTGACGACGAAATCTACGCAGCAGCAGGCTCGCATCCTTTTGAGATAGCAGATGATATGATCAGCCGTCTCCCTTCGTGTGGCCCTCAACCGCAGGGTTCTCGATCTCCTGTCCTCCCACTCTGTCAAGAGCGAGCTCGGCGTGCAGTGACAACTGGCCAGAGATGTTTCGTCTTCATTCCAGCGTAGATAAGGAATGATGGCCGCTCATTTGTCCTCTTTGCTTCTCCAGATCGATGCCAAGCAGATGGTGTTGAGATTGGTCCTACCATATATCAGCTTGTTGAAGCTAGAGACGCAATCATCCTCATCCGTTCGCCTTAGCGGAAGGTTAGATGATGCAGCCTACATTTTTGGCCCTATTTTCTTTTTCTCCCTCCCACACCAGCGCACAATACGTTTTAGCGAGCAAAAGAACCCCTGCTGCGGTCGTGATTTAACCCCACGGGCGGAGGGCTTTGATATTGACTTTTTTTTTGGAGCCTGTCTCGTGACCCCCTGAGTGGGCTGTTCGCTAATCGCAAGTTTTCCTCCTGGTTGTACGGGGAATATCTATATTTGATGCTGTCTCTCAAAAATTAAGGCAGGCGTCTGTGACTGTCGCTTGGCTCAACCTCGGCTGATCCGCCCGAGAATTTCACGGCTTGGCACCGTCCTCTCCTAGCCGTCGGTTGGCTACGGAGGCGTTGGATGGTGTAATACAATCCACCACGACCATGATGTTTTGAAGGAGGATTAAGGTCCGGACTGGCCAATAATTCAGGTCAAATATTGGGCCCATGGTTCTCGCCGCGGGGTCTGCAGCTCGGCTTCGGAGCTTGTCCTTCCACGACGTATAATGCGGGTTTACTAGTGGACCCCAGGAGATGAGGACCCCTAGAGTTTTTTCTTCCACGATTTTGTTCCCGCCTGATGTCATGAGACAGGCCAGAGGTATAAAGGAGTGGCCCTTCGTCGCCTTTTTTGGGACCTGAAAGCCAAAGAAAAATAAAAATCCCTTTCTACTAATCAATCACTACCAGTCAATTCCCCCCCCTAAGACCACCGTCTTCTCCCCGCGCAAAGCTTCGAGATATATCCCCCCCATTGAAGATATCCAACAAAACACTTCCCTCCAAGACACCCCTCCGTCACTACCATCACAATGCATAACGCTCCGCTTACCAACTTCCTCGTCCTCCTCCCACAACCTCACCCAGCCACTGCCGCCGCCGCCCCAAAGGCACCATCAACTGAAAAGACCACTCCCGACAGCACAAACTCGATCGTCAATACAGCTAAAACCCATCGATCAGGCAGTACTTCCTCTACCGCCTTCCTCAGACTTGGACCTTGAGCGTTCCCCCTCTCAAAACACCATGTATCGCACCCGCTCGATCACCGCCGTTTTCACCCGAACCTTACCTTGTTCAAACCCCCCTTTACGAATTTATGGCCAAAGTCGTCCTTCCTAATATTTTCGGGCTCTCCTTATTTCATAACTACTCAAAAGTCCTCAAAAAACTACTCAAAATCCTTAAAACGCATGTCACGCCGCGGATCCGCCCTAGGTCCCCCCCCCTTCCCGGCTTCCCCTTCAAGCATGATGCTTATTTCGTCATTTCCTCTCGTATAACGGCCCAGTTGGCCTTGATATCTCAACATCCATGGAAAAGCTCATTGGTTGTTCGTTTGTATTTCTTTCTTTTTTTCCTCCCCACGTCCGTGCCCACCCGTTTTTATCTATAAAACTAGAAATCAACAAAACAAATCTTTTACTTCCCATCACTTTTAATTCGTCCATGTAAGACAACGTCAAAATAAAGTAGCTATATAATAGTATATATGCACCTCGTTCAACATTGTAGATTCCCTCAAATAGAGAATGGCATACGTGCTCAAACCACCGCCACCATCACTATCGATCGCATATATTGCCTGAACAACGGATACGTACTCCGTAGATGGATGGGGATGCAGAATGCAGAATCAAGCCACAACCGAAGAATCCTCTCTCTATCTATCTATGTATATCACAAGCCCTATTTACAAAACCCACTGTGGAAAAGACTCGGTATACCTCGGTCCCCTCCACCTGTCTTCATGGCGTTCTTCATGTGTGTGTATGTATGTTCGATTTGCCAAATAGGGAATAACACACATGCAAGATGAGCTGAAGAACATCCATCGCGTCGGAAAATAAAAGATAGAAAAAAAAAACAAATATTGAAACGTAAACAAACGAGTACATCAACCACCACACCAAGAAGAAGAAAAGAGACAGAAAAGAAGGTTGAAATGGGGAAATAAAATGGAAAAATCAAGGCGAGAAAAAAAGAAAGGAGAGGGAGGAAAAAAAGCAATGGTGAAAAAAAAGAAAAAAATAAAGATATCATGCGATTTCATTTCAGGCTGGTCTTAGTCTATTTCAGTCTAGGTTGGCGTTGTTGCTCGTTTACTAGGTTTGTGAAGGGACATAGTATATCTGTTGTCGCGTTCAATGAGGCCATAGTATTTAGAGCGTGGGTTGGGTGGGAGATGCGATGTCGCTTTGATAATGGGGATGTTATAGCTGGTTATTCACAGGGATGATCAGATATGATTTTTAGTAGATATGATTTTTAGTCAAACACATTAGATCAGCCTATTTACTTCACTTGGCTCATATATGTGCGTAGATGAATTGTTTGATGAATTGAGAATTCCACTGCTCTCTCTCTGTTACTTCTCTACCTACTAACATCTCTTTAAATACAAAATGCAACTGGCCAAACCATGACAGGAGTTCCGAATAGGATGAGGATGAAACTGAAAGGAAACAGAACAAAATGGAGGAAGAAGGGTATGAAAAAGCAGAAAAGGGAAAAGAAGAGCACCCTCCCAACAAATCACCAGGCAAAGCAAGGTACATATGTAAAGGTATGGTATGGGCTAAAAGGAACAAGATGAGAAATGGTTGGTATAAAAACTTGTTAACCATATGCAAAGGAGCAGAAACAGGCTAAATAGAATGATGAGAAGTACAATTCAAAAATTAAACGGGTCTATCCAGACAGAAAAGGAAAAAAGATGGAAAATAAAAGGTAAACACAATAATAGGGTGAGAGAAGAAGTGTGAAGAAAAAATGGACAGACCCAATAAGAAAAACAAGCAAGATACTTTGGACTTTGTTGGCACAGACAGAGCAAAGGAAAATAAGGAAATAACAAAGGAGAGTATAACAAAGGAAATGGTTAACGTGATATTCTTTGAGGGCTTTGAGAGTAGCATAGGATGGCAGGTTTTGAGGTACGGAGTGCGTACAGAGAGGGATGCGAGAGGGTAGCAAGGAGGGAAGGGCAGATTCATCGTATGTGAGCAAAACAAGAGGAGAGAATCTCCGGGTATTGTACAAGAAGAAACAAAAACTATACTGCCTTCAGGGAAGCTGCTCCTTCTCATGCATCGCTGGTTCCAGCTATTATCACCACTTCCGTTCAACGTCTTAAGCGAGTCGAAGGACACCTTTCAAATAAGTGGTTGCTCCACTACACTGGCTTGACTGATAGGGCTTGAAACCTTCATCGAGTGACTTTTGCCTCCAACGCTGAAGCGGCCTGTCCAGCGCGTAAGATGTGCAATTCTGGGTATCAAACTCGCAGCGCAACTGAACTCAAATATAAAACTTTGCACAAAGAATTCTGTATGAGAGGAGTTTCTTGCCCCCCGAGGATTTGAGATTACCGATCCTCGCCAGCCCTAGCTTTTCCACGGCGCCGAAAGAAGTCCATGACCTTCCGCGCCGCACCGGAGCTTCCCGATGACGATGTCTTCTCGTACTCATATGCATCCGCGAATTTACGATGAGGTTTGTAGTGACCGTTGTTCCTTGACGATCTTCCTGTCGGCACAGAGGCGTGAGACCCGTTCTCGTTCTGGTGGTTATATGTTGTAAGGGGGTTTTGAGTGTCTTGATAGTGGCCTTGCTGCTGTGATTCACTGTCATAAGTTCCTCCCCGTCCGTTTGCATTCCCAGCATTTGGTTGAGACGAGGACTGGTGAGCGGATGTCGTTTGGCCGTTGACGTATTGTGCATCCGAGTCTCTATGCAGGGCGGCGAATTGGCGATCGATTTGAGCAGAATAGCTCATCGAGTCTGTATGATCTCGATGGTCCCCGGCCTGCTGTGCAGAATGGGCACCCGAAGGAATGTTCGCTGGGGCAGTAGACAATCGCCGGTCCCCGCGAGCCGATTGATCTTGGTGATGGTGTAGGAAATCCTCTATTTGAGGAGCTCTGGACTCCACAGGCTGCGGTTGGTCCTTTGATGAAGATGAGAAGGGCTTAAATGACAAGGAGGAAGGTATAAGCGAGAATCTACGGGGCCGTCCGCTTTGAGAAGCATCACTCTGTTTCCGAAACCCATACGAGATTGAGCGGCGGGAATCCACTGACTGTCGTCGGTCGTCTGAGGGAGCTGAGTCCTTCATGCTTGTTGGAGGATACCGTCTGCCGGGTTTCAATCGAGGCGAAGAGGGGTTGGAAGTCCTGCCGCCAAATATAGAGCCAGATCTCCCAAACAATTTCTCGCCTAAGCTATTCATAGTGCTGGACCGTTTATGGCCCTTTTGTGCATTATCAGGTGGGAGGCCAGGGGTTCCAGGCTGTGTACTTGGCTGTCCAATTGAAACGGCAGAATGTGCAGGATCCAATGGTATTGGCGCCGAAATGTTGTATGAATTGTCGTTCTTGGGTTGGGCAAGTCTGCCTTGAACTGTTGTTGCTGCCACTTCCGGAGCAACCGGCTGACTATAGGAACCACGAGATGGAAGCCTATTGTCGAGCTTGCCAGCTGCTGAAGCTAACGAGCCACCAGTCTGGGGCCTTGTTGTTGGTGGATGAGATCCCTGAGTTCCAGCAAATGCACCAGTCAGCTCTGAAACAGATCGGGCAATATCCCTAGATTTCGGTCGTGCCGTATAGTGATTGCGACCTGCCAAGTCCGTGTGAACCGTTTGTTCACGCTCGTCACGTCCAACTGTTGGCTGTAGCGGTAAGGGTTTGGAGCGAGAAGCTTCCATGGAATTTTTCGCTTCTCGACTACCCGGTTTAGCAGTGCTATGGCTGCGTGTAGGCGCAGACACAGAGTCCCCTCTAGCCGTCTGAGACTGTGGAGCAACATATTCCACTTGAACGGTTCTGCGATGCGCCTCTCGTTGACGTTTTGGATCCTCTGGTTGAGCGGCTGTTCCTTGCTTAGTAGTCGAGCCGCCGGCGGACGTAGGTGGTGCTTGGCCATACACCTTTGGAGGTTCCCTGACGGACGCGCTGCGGGCGAGTAATGGGGTATCGTGTTGATCTTCTAATTAAAAGCAATTCATGCGTTAGGAATAGTGTCCTTAGAAATGAAAAAAGAAAAGAATTGACTTGAGCCTACCAGATGGAACTGTGGTGTTCGCAATGTCGGAGACATTGGTGGTATTGCTGGTGATATGAGAGACAACGCTCGCGTATTCGGCGAGCCAGCTATGCCTTGCAACTTCAAATAAATCCGCACGTTTGCGAGGATCCGGAACAAGAATGCGGCGGAGGAGATCTCGAGAATGAGGAGTGACATATTCTGGGAATGTAAGCGGGGTGCTGACTATGTATTTGTAGAGTAGGTTGATATTGTCGCCGTCTGGGTTTGCAGGGTCGTCGTCAAACGGTAGATAACCAGCGAGCATGGCATACTAGAAAAGTGACAGAAAACGGTCAGGAACAAAGTTTGGATAACGGAGGAAAAGCTAAAAGAAAAATATAATAAAAAACGTACCAAAATAACACCACAGCTCCAAACGTCAACCTTGCGTCCCGTATACAGTGAGTCGCTCACAACCAGCTCTGGAGCTGCATAACAAGGGCTTCCGCAGCTTGTCTGCATAAGATCGCCCCTTCGCATTCCATTTCCATCAACACGGTCAAGTCGCAGTTGTTTCACAAACTCTCTGTTTGTTAAGTTGTACTCGATTTCTTCGCTTAGTTCGTCAACGGGATTAAAGGTGTTGGCAAACCCAAAATCGGTTATGATAATATTTCGGTTCCTGTCCAAGAGTAAATTCTCTAGCTTTAAATCGCGATGCACGATACCTTTCTTATGAAGGTAGCCCACGCCAGATACGAGCTGGGCAAAAAGACGACGAGCGGCGTTGTCTTTGAGATAGCGGTGATGCAAGATGTAGTCGAAGAGCTCTCCACCAGAGGCATACTCGAGAATAATTCCAATATGACGGTCAGTTTGAACCATCTCATGCAGCCGCACGATATTTGGATGTGAGAGTCCACTCAAAATGGTAATTTCCCGGTGGATTTTTGGGAGTCGGCTGGGGTTGCTACCCAGGCTTTCCCTTCGAATCAGTTTAATTGCGACTTGAACACTCCCATCTCTCTTCCATCCGAGCCGTACTTTCCCAAACTCTCCTTCACCCAGTGTTTGCCCGAGGACATATTCGCCAAAGGCGGTTTCTTTCTTTTTCGCATTGGCACTAGGATCAAGTCTAGTTTTCGTCGTTGGTGCATCATCTTCAGCCCCATCAGCACCGCCGTCAACCGTGGTTACCGCAGTGGTATTCTCATGGTGAGCAGTGGCCTGTCGTTCTTGTTCCCGGCTGACGTCCTCTTCTGGATCCGTAACGACCATGCGTTTTACGATAGCACTTCCCTCCTTAGAAGACGTAACAGGGACTGAGCTGGGGCCCATAGCAGCTTCAGATCGACTTTCTAGCGGTGTTGCAGAAGCGTGGTCCCTAGGCTCCCGCGTACTTGCTGCTCTCTGAGGGCCCTCGGGGGAGTGTGGAGCCTTTCGGCGAGATTTGACTGGAGGGGAAGACATGTCGTCCTTTGCCCTCTCACGCGGACCCGAAGGTTGGGATTGCTCCCGATCGCCACGGCGACGACCATTATCTCTTCGTTTTCCATGCCTCGATGATCCACCTTCGGTGGGGGGTGTGCTGGAGGTAGCGGCGCGAACTCTATTATTCGATGAAGTGCGTGGTGGTGGAATCGGCGGGCTTCCGAGGAGATCGGGTCGATTTCGAGTAGAAGCAGGCCCGGGGCTGGATGCAGATGGCGTAGAGGTTTGGAGAGGGTTTGGTGAAAGACGAGGTTGTTCGAGCGGATTGTTCATTGCCGATGGGTCGGCTGTTGGAGTGTAAAACTGTTGTGAAGTGTCATGGGTAGATGTTACCGAGTCAGAGTTGTCATTCTGCTGGTAGTTCTGCGAGGGGGAATGCGAATGCCCTCTGTGAGACTGGGTAGGTGTATGAAGAGAATGGCTCGAGAGCTGTGCGGGATTTTGCTGCGGGCTTGCCTGCAGTGAAGAAGACATTGCCTATTTTCAGCTTAAGGTGTAGTTGCTAGAGAGCAACTGCAACCCTTACCCTGTCTTGCAAGGAAGGAGTTAGAGGGGAAACAAAAGATATACTTGTATATCAGATATGTTCAGTCCCAGATCATTAGAGCAACAACTGCGACATCCACAACAGTCAACGTAGTGTGAAACTCACAAGAGCAACAAAAAAAAGAAGCTCCCACCGTGTTTGAAGAGGCGTCCGACCGTGAGAAAAAGAACGTGGCAGAGGCCGTGAAGAAGAGTCACACCAGCAACACCAAGCAATGAGAGCAGCAGCTAGGGATGTTTCAAGAAGCACGGACACAACAAGCGTGCAGGCTGATATGCAGTCTTCGCCCAGTGTCTGTCTGTCCACCCCCTTTTTTTGTTTATCGGCCTCTCGCGCGTTGACACCTTAGCAAGACGCGACAAGCAAGCGGTAGATTGGTTTGTTTGTTGTTTCCCCCCTTATCTTGTGTTCAATTTGTCTGGAACAAGAGACACGGATCCGACGACCAGGTCGAGCGCGCATTAATTGAAAATTTCGGTAAGGTGAAACGGATGAAAAACGAATCAATTGGATAGGACGACTACGTGGAGGAATGACAGCGACAGGATAGTGGTTTCAAGGTGGTCGAAGCCAGCGACACACGACTGGTGGGCAGCTTTGAAGACGCGCGATTCGATGGAGTCTGAGGTGACGATCGAATGGACCAATGGGGCATGGTCAAACAGAAAGAGAGAGACGTGTCTGGGAGTCCGTATCTAGGAAGATATCTAGACAGACATTGAGGGATCCGACCAGCGTAGTAGGGGGGGAATGAAAGAAAGGAGTTCAATGGACAACCAAGGGCCAGAGATGAGAGATGCAAGTGAGGGAGACACCAGCCAAGAAGGAGAGAGAGGAGAGAGAAGAGAGAGAGTAAGATGAAGACAGCCAGACAGACTAACAGACAGCAACAACAGCAACAACGGGGAGAGAGAGAGAGAGACTAACTGAACAACAACAAGAGAGATGAAGCCTTTGCTGGCGTTGGTGACTTTTGAGGTTAGCGTCAAGTTCGTGTTTACTTTTTAGCGCAAGATGACCTGGCACTTGGCGTCAGGGGTGCACCTAAACTTGCTCCCTAAGGACTTAATGAGTATAGTTACCTACGGAGTACATCTACAGGCAGAAGTATCTGAACTATCACTTATATCGTCGTACAGCTCTGGACTCACCTCGACTTGCTTTTACCTGCTATTTCTTGTACCAGAAAAAAAAACACACACACACACCTGTGGACTCTTGTATGACCGGATGATCTTCACCATGGTAGGCGCAGCTCCAAATTAAATAATCCAGTTAGCACTCGCGCTACTGCAACCTCGAGTCCTATCCTGCCAATCATCCCTTCACGCATTGCGGGAAAATCAAGACATGGATCGAATGGATCTCGATATTTTTTGTATGTCTGACAGACCGAATCTCAGCCTTGTGCTTCAGCTTGTTTTAGGATGGAAGAGATGAAAAGAGAGAGAGAGAAAAAAAAAGAAATTATGCGCCTTTGAGGACTTTAAGCGACCTTTTTTATTTACTTGTTAAATGATTTTCTTCAGGGATATACTCGGGAATTGGTAACCATTCATTAAAGACACATAAAAAGAAAAGAAGAAAGAAAGAAAAGAAATATTCAAATCTACCGCTTCTGGCCATTCATCGGAGTATATCCCAATGTGGTTCCGCTTCGAGATTCATACGCTGGTGGAGGAGCAGGCGACGGAGCCCGACGAGGTTGATTGGGAGGCGGTGGGAATGCCCCGGACAAGTACTGGCCGTTGTTGGGTCTTGCGTTTTCCTGATATGGGTTCTGGTTCTGGCCTCCAAGGACTTGCCCTCCGTCATCATCTCCTCCAACAACCAGCGGTTTCCCATCTCTCATCCTTCCCACCACCATCCCCTTGGCTACCGACTTGAGCATCGCTCGTCTAGACACCCCTGCCGCGTCAATGTACACCAGTCCAACGTTCCTCACCCCGCCTGTTAGATCCGCCGTTACGTTTCTGGCTTCATCACCATACCGATGCCCAACAACCGTTGAAGCAGCTAGTGATCCTGATGAGAGCAGACTGCGAGCGCTATGGTCGATCCCATCGCCAATAGTCGAGATGGCGATCATGGACTTGTTCAGGATCCCTGGCTTATACGGGACAGGGTTCCCATTCTTGTCAAACCCTCGGGGTGCACCCCGTTCTCCTCGGCGAGCAAGCGAGGCTCCGAAGTTTTGTGCGTACTTTCCAAGCTGCCCGACAGTTTTGGCGGATACACCAGCGGCAGATCTGGTGAATGTGTTTATTTTTCGGACCCGCTCGTGTGTGGCTGGTTTGAACGTCATGGGCTGAGCAGCCGGCTTCGTTCTCTTTGCAAAGCTGTTTGCTCCGGTCTGCAAAGCGCCAGCGACGTACTCGGAGGTCGCGACGAGGAGTCTAGATGCTGTCGCTGAACTTTGGACGAGGGATGACTTGGCGTATGCCGGATGACTGGCCATTCGTAGATATTCGGGCGGTACGTTAGTGACGGCGATATCATTTCCTGTCTCAGGGAGCTGGATATGAACAGGATCTGCAAGACTTCCAAGTCAGATAACTTCAGACAACCAAAGAAGGAGAGCAATCATCTACATACCTTTGGAGCCGGGTTTCACGTCTGGGGATTCCACAAGGTTGAAACCCTGCGTCAACTCTCCAACAACACTCCCATTCTCCTCGTCCACGAGTACGATCTGACTATCAGCATTTTTTTGCTTTTTCTCGTCTCCTGTTCCAACATATCCCTCTCCTGGCGCAAAGTTTGCAGGGTTATATCCTCCTGCAGAGTGTTTGGGAGGGGGTGCTCTCTCTAGAAATGCGGTGCATTGTGCAAGGATGGTTTCAAACGTATCAACATCATCTTGGGAGACGGTACCTGGTCTGGTGCCGATGGGAGGGAATTGAATGCGAGTGAAAGCACCAGCGTCCGGACCCAAATCCCATCGCGGAATCAGGTAGCTGTCTGGAGGTTGGTGATAGATCTGTGTAGTAGCTGGGAGTGGCAGGTCGAGTTCGGGAGGAAGGTGTAGATGGAGATAGAAATCGTCTTGCGCACCCTGCTGGGCTGCTTCTGGGTTTGCAGGGTCGACATACGGTGTCGTCGTCGGCACCATCAGCAGGGAGAGCGTCTGCGGTCCTGACGGGGTAAGATCTGATTCCTCGCCATTTTGGATATGGTAGGCCTTGATATTGTCAATGCTGAAAAAGAGACGTGGGTCATTCGATCCTCCAGACATAATCTAAACGAGTAGTTGGGCGAATATAACAAATCAACTGAGATAACTTCTATTCAAAATTTCTGATCTTGTGTAATCGTTGTACTCTGCGGTCTTGTAGCGGGGTAGATATAGATGGGCAACAAAGTCTGATGGATTTGCGTAACTGGCAGAACGGCTTTAAAACGAGCGTTTTTAAATAGATGAAGGACTTAAAGACAATCTAAGCAGCGAAAAATCTTCATTGACAGCGGGAGTGAAGAGCTGAAACTGTGACGCCTGATGAACTTCAACTCCGCAACGGCGCGTAAACGAACCTGTTTACGCCTCAGCCACGCTTGGCCCCCACGTCATCGTGCCAAGAAGTGGCATGTGCACGATTCTCGCACCGCCACAGAAAGTGGCTAGTGAATGGATCACGTGCTGCGATGCCTGTCTGAAGAGTTTCTTCGTTCTCTAAAGCTACGAAGAGGAAGAAGAAGTTATCACGAACCAAAAGATGCGGTGTTATAGTGTTGTTTTCAGAACTTCTCCAGACTCCATACGATCCATATACTCTAAGCCGAGATTAACCACCGCCGCCGCTCCCTCCAACCGTCTGGGCGACCTTCGGTTTTGTCTCCGGCTATAACCGAGGCTCTTCTCCAGCATCACGTGTATATTCTCCGGCTTGACTTTCTCTCGATCTTCCTTCGGCAGTTTGATTTTATTTCTTTTTCATCCTGTGTTTTCTGTCTCGTCCTTGTAGCCTTCGTCTTCATCTATACCTTCTGCTCTATCTACAATGGCGTCTGTTGCGCGTGCGTTACGACCTCTCTCGAGGAAGGCGGTTTCTCCTCTCCTCTCCACAGCTACGAGAGCTACGGCCTCGAGAGCAGCTCAATGGTAAGGATAAGGAGTAGCATATTCTTTCTGCTCGCTTATTTCCTTCAAGATTGGCCAATGCTAACTCGTACTTCTCCAGCTCCCGAACTTTCTCATCAACGGTCCAGCGCCGCGATGTCGATCTTGCCTCCCTCACCCCAACCCCAATCTCACACCTTTCCGAGACGGAAACAATGATGGCTGAATCCGTCTCGAAATTCGCAGAAGAGCAGATCGGCCCCAAGGTCAGAGACATGGATGAGGCCGAGACCATGGACCCTGCCGTTGTAGAACAGCTCTTCGAGCAGGGTCTCATGGGTATCGAGATCCCAGAAGACTACGGCGGTGCGGGCATGAACTTCACTTCGGCCATTGTCGGCATTGAAGAGCTTGCCCGTGTCGACCCCAGTGTTAGTGTCATGGTCGATGTTCACAACACTCTTGTCAATACCGCTATCATGAAATACGCAAGCGAGGAGTCGAAGCGAAAGTGGCTCCCCATGCTCGCCACAAACACTGTCGGATCCTTCTGTCTGTCTGAGCCCGTGTCTGGATCTGATGCTTTTGCCCTACAGACCAAGGCAGTCAAGACCGAGTCCGGCTACAAGCTGAACGGAAGCAAGATGTGGATTACCAATTCTATGGAGGCTGGTTTCTTCATTGTCTTTGCAAACTTGGACCCTAGCAAGGGCTACAAGGGAATCACCGCTTTCATCGTGGAGAAGGATACCCCCGGATTCAGCATTGCAAAGAAGGAGAAGAAGCTCGGCATCCGTGCCAGCAGCACCTGTGTCTTGAACTTTGACGATGTTGAAATTCCCAAGAGCAACCTTATCGGCGAGGAGGGACAGGGATACAAGTATGCCATCAGCCTTTTGAATGAGGGCCGCATCGGTATTGCCGCCCAAATGACCGGTTTGGCGCTCGGTGCTTGGGAGAATGCCGCTCGGTAAGTGCTTGCAACCAATTTCATAATATATATCTATAATACATATGACTAACCACCACACCTCCAAACAGCTACATCTGGAACGATCGCCGTCAATTCGGTCAACTCATCGGTACATTCCAAGGCATGCAGCACCAGGTAGCCCAATCCTACACCGAGATTGCCGCAGCCCGTGCCCTCGTCTACAACGCCGCCCGCAAGAAGGAGGCCGGCCAAGATTTCGTCCAGGACGCCGCCATGGCCAAGCTATACGCCTCGCAAGTCGCAGGACGCGTCTCCGGCCTCGCCGTCGAATGGATGGGAGGCATGGGATTCGTCCGTGAGGGAATCGCCGAGAAGATGTTCCGTGACAGCAAGATTGGAGCCATCTACGAAGGAACCAGCAACATCCAACTACAAACCATTGCCAAGTCGCTGCAAAAGCAATACACAAACTAGAAAAGACTTTTTTTTCGCCGTTTTTAAACTACCGGATTGGGTCGTCTCTTTTCTTATATACTACATATGCTGGATAGGCGTTTCATTGATCATGGATTCCCATCGACTGTATATTGTCCCCCGTCCCCCATCCCTTGTCCAACCCTTTCTTCTTTGTCTTTAGGGTTATGAAGTAATGAATGCGTAAACATGGTTATGTTTTACATGCAAGAAACTCCTTCCAGAATGTTCCGGACAAAATATATTATCATCAATAACAAATCTCCGTAAAAATCTATGACATCTCCAGAGAAACATTAAAATCATAGTTCAAACAGAGAGCCTGTGTTCACTCTGATTTTGCCCTAAAGAGAAAAAAAAAAGGAGCAGAGAGAAAGAAAAAAGTAAAGAGAGAAATCGCAACGGAAACAACTGGTCATCATCAGCAAGTTGCAAGTTGAAGAACCAAAACGAGCAATAAAAAGAAGCAATAAAAGAAGCAATGAAAGAACCAAATTCCCTCTCCCAATCCAACTGAACGCCCTGAAAGTTTAAGAAAACAAAGACTTTTGTTTATTCCACCCGGATTTCCTGATTTTCCCAAAAATATTGTGGTGATCCACCGCGCTGTCGCGTCTTTTGCGCCAACAGGAGCGATCTCCAAACAGTTAATCAAAAAAGCAAAAAACAAAAAAACAAAAATAGAAAAGAGAAAAAAGAAGTAGGGGAATCAATTCGTGATGTTTTCGGCTTCAAAAATAAAGAGGAAAAAAAGGATAGAAAAAGTGAAAGAATTAAAGACGGCGTGTTCAAATAACAGTTCGGTGTCTGGCTTGCACGTTAGCGGAGAGAAAGACGATAGAACAGATAGATATAAGAGCTTACCCCGATGGATTTCCATGGTTCGGACATATAAAAGGGTTTCACGCTAAGCTCGACGGCGTCCCCCTTTTGTTAGGGGAGTCGGGAGAAGGATAGATGGCCATTCATCGTCAGTCGAGTTTCGCACCGGCAGGCCTTACTTTCATGTCCGGGATATACGGCCATTCCACTGGTTTATGAATCGGCTTACCGCCGAACTTTGCTTCGGTGTATACCCCCATGACGAGAAATGCGACGAGGCAGCCCCAGGCTCCCCCGATGACGAACATTGTCTGCATGAAAATATCCATCGTTGATGGTGATAGTGGAGGTGATGGTGCTGCTTCTTTCTGCGGTCTTTCTCGGAGGCCCTTAGTTGAGGGTGCCTTAGTTGGATGATTTTGTATAATCCTTCTGGCTTCTGCTTCTGCTCTGCTCTGCTCTGCTCTTCCTCCCCTGTTTGACTTGAAGCTTGATCTTGGAAGTTTAAAAAGAGGAGGTTTCTGTGGTTGTTTCGGTAGAGAGATATATATGTATGAATTTCTTCCCGCCCGCTTATATCCTTTTTTTTTTGGTTTTTCTTTTGGTGTAGCTCCCAGCCTCGTCCAGGTCTTGAGGTGTGTATGTACGTACGTATCTGAGAAGGATGAGAGAGTTGAAGGAGGTGAAGGACGGTCGGGAGATTAAATAGGAGGAGATGGAGGAGGGAAGCCCAGGGAGCTGGGTTCTACTTCGCGTTCGGCCTTGTCTGTTTGATAGACAAAAGAGAAAGCGAAAAATAAACCAAAACCTTGAAATCCAGACTGGCGGAACTTCGCTGAAGTATCATCAATAAAGAAGCTCCTCTTTTTATTCTTTATTTTTTTAGGATATCTCTCTCTCCTATTTAAAATTATTATTGCTATTATTATGACAACCAAATTCCTGTGTTCCCACCCCCGGCTTCATTCACAAAGAAAGAATGGAGAAGTGAGAGTGCAGGTCTCCATCATCGTCGTTGTCTACGGGCGATTCACACGGCAATGGACAGGAAAACCGCAGGAAAAAAAAAACAGTGTTCGGGAATTTAATTTTTGATCCCAAGTCATAGTATGGATGCTATAACTTTTCTCGCACCGTTGAAAGATGACGATGAGCTCGTCTATGCTTGCCCAACAAGGATCAGAGGGCCTTGGAGTGCGTAAAAAGACCGCTCCAGTTAGGGCTTTCCTGCAACCCGGCAAGGGGCCGACTTGTTGAAGACCCATGCTCCTACATGACAGTCGCAATGGCAGTGGAGAGTGTCGTCGAAGGCCGAGCGGAACTAAGTTGCTTGGTGGCTTTTTTGCTCTGCACACCGACAAAGGCCTGGAAGGATAACAGCATCGCCAGTACGTATATTACAACAGGCGACAGGGCATGGCATACACCAGGGGGATAGCTACTCATATACAACGGTCCCGATGAACCAATCCGACGTGTTTCGCATAGGGACATATAACGACGCTTACCTGCAGTTCGGAACGGGATTTTTTTCTCTCTCATCTAAATCGCAGCTCGATGGGTATCTCCCGGCATTAAGATTATGAATAAAGACAAGAGTCCACCGCGATTACGTGTATAAAGGGATTTTTTTTTTATCTCTCTCACCCTTTTCACTTTTTTTTGTTCGGGGCCTTTCGCGCTGGATGCCTGCAAGAAAAGGCTCTTATCGGCTCCCCAAGATGAGCTGAATAATTGCTTACAACTGAAAGCGGAAGAGAAGACCAAACCGAGGCCATGCATTCGTATATGTATCCTCACCAAAGTACAATCAAACAGCCTTTCGCAAGGGTCAGGGGAGTCCATGTCGTTGTCTATGCTCCTCGACATTTGTTATGCGATCGCTTTCTCCCAAAAGGCCTATCAGCACTCAAGAGTACCACATGGTTGAGATACTTGCCCGTCGTCCAGGTGATGAGGTCGCGTCGCTTCGAGTGAATCTCTGTGCCACTTTTCTCTTCTGTTTCGCCGTTCTTTATTTGGATCGACAAGCGAAAGAAAAACAAAATTTTATGCGGCGGCTAAAATAATGTTTTGGATAAGTGGGTCCCGAAGACCGGCCTGGTCTCTCATTGGCCAGAGATGCGGTTAAGGCTCCGACGTCTTTCCTTTCTGGGTTTAGCCTCCTGTCTGGATCTCAATCAGGAAATCCGCAATCTTCTTTTCTTCTCGCTCTCTGAATATCTGCAGCGTTTTGCATCTCTGCAGCCTGTCAAGCTGCATGAAGTTTTCTCGCGGGCGAGGCCGAGATACTGAAGGACCGCATGAAGAAACTGTAAACCTTCCAAGAGTTTTAGTTATTTGGAATTCCCTTTGCTTTTTCATGGGTCCCTCTACTTTCTACTTCCCTCCTAGCGTCAACCAGTGGGTGGATGGCTCTCACCCATGAAACATCCCCAGGCGCGTACAGCTTTTCAATGCTCAAATCGACCTAAAGTGGAATATGGATTAACCCCTGGCGCTTACTCCTATGCTAATGGGCTGCTCTGCTCCAATGGATCATGAGCCATCGCCTGGAGATGTCCGGTTTCGTGGGAACCCCTTATCACCGACCAGTTTCACCATGGCAACTCTGCTTAGATCCCCCGCTTTTCTTGATCTGCCATGTGCTATTAATGCCATCTTCCCTCCCCCTTTGCGGCGGGGTTGGTGTTTGAGGTCATGTCCCTCACTGAGGCATCCCGTCTATATCATTGGATGCCAGATTTCAGAACCGCTCTGTCGGTGCCTGCTTGTTCCTATTTATAAAATTATATCTATACCCCCCCTCCAAGCCCCTATCTGAGCCCGCGCTTAAACTTGACGTCTTGCCATGGGATCGTTTGAGATCTATAATGATAGGCTATCAGGTGTCGAAAACTTTTCTGGGCCCTCTCTGATGGGCGGTTACCACTGTGATTTTGGCTCATTTTCTTGCCAATCTATTCAAAATCATGCGATGGCTGGGAAATTCAGGCACTTGGAAGATGGAAAAGTTGTCTATAAGACGGGATGAATTTCTTGCGTTTTCATCCATGGAATATCTATCTTCTCATCTTCATTTCAATATTCAGAATACCCATTGTTCTAATATTGCGCAGTGTTTTCCATTTCAATTTCAAACACTGCTCTCTTTCTCCCTACTTTTCTAGTTCCATACTAGCAATCGAGATGCAGTACCGCCGCCGAGTTGTTCGCCGCAGGGAGTTGCGTCCCTCACCGTCCTTCATCAAACAGGAACAGGAACAAGTCCCGCAAGCCCACGACGACAACCTGGCTTTCTCATTGACCGTCAACGAAGATGGCTCCGCTGACCCGCCCCTAACCTACGACGAGCTAAACGCATTGGAAGACGTCTACAACATGAGCATCCCATGTGAAGTAGAGCGGGAAACCGTTCCTATCTACCCGACCTTAAAGACACCGATCGACAGCTCTGCTAGTTACGAGGTCGTCCGACGCAGTGACAAAGCTAGAAAGGTGTTGGGTGCGTGCCTATTCGGCTATGAGGACTATCTCCCTAGAAAGAAAACGGTTAAGACTACTGCCCGTACAAAAGTCAGCTCATTTACCGGCAGATCAACTATCGACCTTGTCAGAGTAAAGAGCCGCTGCCTGCCTCCGAAATACCAGTACTCCACGCCAGATTCCTCTTCAGCGTCATCATATTCTTCTGCTTCTTCTTCATCTTACCCTTCACCCCCTCCTTCACCCCCAATGCCGCGTTCACGTTCACCCTCCCCTCCCCCAGCGCCGAGAGCTCGCAGGGTCGAGATCTGTCCAAAGCGACCTTCAGGACCAAGCCCTCGCCCAAGCCCTCGCCCAGTGACTGGCCCGAAACCCCCATCACCGTCTCCTCCAATGCGGAGGATTACATACCACCCCCCAGCCGACCCTCCAGTGAGGAGGATCTCATACCAACTTCCGAATGAATCCCCAAAAGATTATCCTGAAATAACCCCAATACATCCAACCACCGCCCCTAAGCCCTCTTCGGGACTTGCCCCGAGGTCATCGAAGTCTCCTGAGAGACCCCTTTCAAAGTCCGCTTCAAGATCTCCTTCAAGATCTCCCTCGACGACAAGAACTCCAAGAACCATTTCACGGCCTGCTTCAAAGACCTACTCAAGGCCTATTCCAAGGTCGCCTTCGACATCTCCTGTCAGAGCGGCTCGGAGTGTGCCTGAGGTGCAAGATAAACCACGCCCAAGATCTATATCGCCACCGGCGAAGTCTGCACCTACTCCGCCGAGGGCTGTGTCTCCCGCTCCCAGCAAAGCGTCATCAAAGCGCTCTATTTCCCCAACTGTAAAGGTTCCCATGAAGAAGGTTACTTTTGCAGAGCCCTTGATGTCTGGCGGAAGAACCTATGATAGGAAGCCACTCACCACCCCAAGGCAGCCAAGCCCACATCCTGTGAAGAGTAGGGCTGCAACGGTGGAATATGCGACTGATGAAGACTCCTAGTCCCAATGTCATTGCTTCACCTTCGGGAGAAACTGCACCGAAGATGTGTCTATTACTACCCAGGCCCCAGCATATTTGGCCCTTGTACATTTTCCTCTCTCACGAGAATTTCATATCTTATTTTCCTATGTCTTGGGCGGAGTTCATATCGGTGGGAATACTTTGTGTCGTTCTCTTGATATCCTTGATTTGCTTATTTGTTATATACCCACACTCTTTATTTTCCTTATTTCCTTTGTTTATATTATGAACTTGCATGACTTAATGAACTTAATGCTTATTGACTATACTTGTTGACTAATTACATTGTTTATTGTCTTTTATCCATCTTAATCAACTCTGTAGGCGGGATGACATCACTGTTGTTTATGTCAGCGGAAACCAACCACGGCCGAAAACTGTCCTGAAAGCTTCACGATACCAACTCTTGCAGATGCCACCAAGAACAACGCTGGAGAGGGTTAATTGAGGGCACCAGAAGATGGCGCAGAGCTACAAGGCCAGGAAGGAAGCCTTCGTATCCAATTTATCCGGAGGAGATGTCTGGGAAATCAACATTGTGACTCTCGTGGTCCCTGTACGTACTATAACCCCATGCACGCACAGCACGAACATCTTCTCAAATGACTGATTCTCTCCATCTAGATCGCAGTACTCCTCTGGTCAACACTTCAATCGCGTCTTTCCTTCTTCTCTCCTTACGGAAGGGCCGCGTTGGTGACGGATTTCCTCCTAAATGTCGCCGGCTTCCTCTTCGCGTCTACCCTCTACGCTTCAGCACCCGTCCTTTTGAACCTCCTTATCCTCTCGCCCGCGATCCTTATACTGCTGAACTCGAAACGGAAAGCATCGCAGCAAAAAGCTAAACCACCAGTCTCGAAATCCTCGACTAGCCGCAACAACCATGCCGATGCCCTGGACAAATTCCCCCAGCGCCCGTTCCTTACAAACTATCGAGGCTGTCTCATGATAATGACGTGTCTGTCTATATTGGCTGTGGATTTCCGCGTTTTCCCACGCAGATTCGCCAAGGTAGAGAACTGGGGTACATCTTTGATGGATTTGGGAGTTGGATCGTTCGTGTTTTCAGGAGGGGTTGTTTCGGCGCGCGCAATTCTAAAAACTCCAACGTCTACCGCGTCGCTTGGCTCGTTGCCGAAGCGGATATTGTCTTCCATGCGCCATTCGATTCCTCTTTTCGTGCTCGGCCTGGTTCGGCTTTATAGTGTAAAGGGTCTTGACTACGCAGAGCATGTGACGGAGTATGGTGTGCATTGGAACTTCTTCTTCACGTTGGGTTTTATTCCCATGTTCACCGAGATATTCCATGTCTTGACTGCAATTGTTCCCTGGTACGAGGCGATTTCGCTCCTGGTTATTACCGGGTATCAAGTTGCGCTCGAATCTACTGATTTGAAGGAGTACATCATGGTTTCTCCACGCGGGCCCTCGCTACTGTCTAAGAATCGAGAGGGTGTGTTTTCATTTATTGGATATCTCGCCATCTTCCTTGCCGGTCGGGCTACTGGTCTAAGAGTGATTCCACGCAAGTCTCGCAAATCTATCCTCACACAGCTGGCTGTTTGGTCATTTATCTGGACGAGCTTATTTATGCTCAACTCTAGCTACGCCGGTGGACTAGGAGCTCGGCTTCCCGTATCTCGTCGTCTGGCTAATATGCCCTACGTCCTCTGGATCATCGCGTACAATAACGTACACATCTTTAGCTTCTGTCTCTTGGAAACGCTGTTTTTCCCCTCCGTACACCAGGCGACTGATAAGAAGACAGAGATAGAGCAGAGCAAGTTTGCAACTAGCAGGGTCATGGCTGCGTTTAACAGAAATGGACTGCCACTGTTCCTGATCGCGAACCTGCTTACTGGGGCCGTCAACCTGGCTATTAAAACCATCGATGTGAGCAATTGGCTTGCCATGGCTATCCTCACTGGATACTCCGTGGTCTTGACGGCGATTGCGCTGGCGCTAGATGCTTGGGATTTCAAATTGAAACTATAGATTTTTCTTTTTAAATTTAATAATACACTCGGTTTTGCGCAGACTATTGATTCTTGTCTCCTTGTTAGATTCAAGCTGTGAAACTGGGGATGTTCGCGTTGTACAAGCTCGTAGAGGACAGAAAGCCCGTTTTGTAGTGCTACTATGTATTTCGCCTCCTGAAGCCTGGGCCGAGGCTCAAGATCGACCTTCAGCTGAGCTTCTGAAGGATTGTTAACTAACAATAACAAGACCAGCTCTCTTCTACTTCTGCTCCTCTTAGAACTATGAATTCATCGCGATATTAGTACCGTATAGCAATCCGTCACTGGAATATCTCATTAACACCCCCATCTAACCCCGACGACCAGCGATAGCCATGTCCAGCGGAGAATTGCGACAGCTCCAGGCCCCAGACCCCATCGAGGGACGCGCGATTCCATACAAGAAAGCAAACGAATCTAATCCTGTCCTTCGCGGCATTCCATTGTCGCTAGGAGCTTCACTGTGAGTAAAAGAAGGAAAAAGAAGTCTTCGACCATCGTAAATCCAATACTTCTTTGTGGTTGATCGCAGCAAAGCTAACATGCCGTTGTAATTGAATAGACTCGCCTCCTCGAGCTTCCTCCAGGGATTTTTCTGGCGCAATGCCGGGTTCGATGTGATCCATAAGATTGAAGGGCTTGATAACTTTCATCCTCGATTTGATCCTACCGTTTACCCGCGCGAGTCTAACGGCGCCACCACTACAACGGAGACAGCTTTACCAACCCCATCGGCACGCCCGGATGGAGAGAAAGGATACTACACGGCGGGAGATTATCATGCACTCTACAAATCTGGCACCATAACACCCGTACAGGTTGTAGAGGCACTGTTGCCGCTCATCCGTCGCGATACGAAACCGCCTGGAAAGCATTCGATTGCTTTCTTAGATTCAAAGGTTGATGCTATTCGTGCGGCGGCTGAGGCTTCTACGGCGCGGTATCAGAAGGGAGTTTCATTGGGACCACTTGATGGAGTGCCGGTTGGTGTGAAGGATGAGGTTGACATTGAGGGATATAAGAGGACGTTTGGAACTACGCTTGATTTTACTGGGGAGTCCGGTGAAACGTCATGGTGTGTGAAGAAGTGGCAGGAAGCCGGGGCGATTGTTATTGGGAAAACTACAATGCATGAACTTGGTCTTGGTGAGTGGTGATTATTTGAGGCAAAGTGGTTGTTTTCTATTCTGACATTTCGCTAATGCCCATTTTCTAAGATACCACGAACAATAATCCGAGCGTGGGCACTCCGACGAACCCGCATAACCCAGGGTATTACACCGGTGGTTCATCGGGAGGTTCTGGATATGCAGTTGGCTCTGGCCTCGTGCCAATCGCTCTTGGTGCCGATGGGGGAGGTTCAATTCGCATTCCGTCGAACTACTGCGGAGTGTATGGGTTGAAGCCCTCCCACGGACGCATCTCAGGAGCACCATCGATAGGACTGGCTTCCACCGTTGGCGTGTTCGGTCCAATTGCCGCCAGCCTCGATGATCTCGCCCTCGGATACCGCGTCATGGCTATCCCAGATCCATCCCATTCTACCTCTTCTGGGTTTCCTGACCCCCTCTCCACCCTTCCATCACCAGGAGCACCCAGGCCAAAGATCATCGGTATATATAAAGACTGGATCGACGGCGCCGACCCAGCCGTTAAATCTCTCTTCAACAAGGCAATCGAACACTATAAAACCACCCAATCATACACCATCATCGACATAACCATCCCATATCTCCTCGAGGGCGAAAAAGCCCACGCTCTCACCATCCTTTCCGAAATCGCCTCGGGGATCAAAGAGGATCAAATCCCGCATCTATCAGCACCGAATAAAATCCTTCTCTCAGTAGGCGGAACACAGGCCTCGGCCCAGGATCTGATCGCGGCCCAAAAGCTCAGGGCCTTACTCATGTCCCATCTTGCAGCGTTATATAAGAAGCATCCCGGCCTCATCATCGCGACTCCAACGACGCCTATGGCCGGCGTGAAGATTAACCCGGGCGATCTCGCGAGGGGGGTGAGCGATGGTAACACCACGTTACGATCTATGGAGTATGTGTATGTGGCGAATTTTACGGGCTGTCCCGCCATTTCGTGCCCGATGGGGTACACAGATGATACCCGGATGCCGGTTGGGATTATGGGAATGGGTGAATGGGGGACGGAAGAGGCATTGATTGAATGGGGCCGAGATGGTCAGGGTGTGCTTCAGGGTGAGTAACTGAGTCCCATTTATCACTTATTGTGCGTTGTAACTCTCTGCTAATCGTTGCTGTTGCTGTAGGCAATCATCCCCGGACACCTGATACTACTGAGGGCGGGAGCTGGGTGGATACCATCGCCCTTGCTCGGGAGATAGGTAAGAAACATTCGCAGGACCCCTGACGTTTTTCTCTTGTTAGGTCATTGTGAATTCAGTTAGACACAATTTGTTCTGAGCGACCAACATGAGGCATGAATGTTTTTGGTACAGATCCTCCTTCTACCTATCCGACTGATTTTGATACCATGTATACCTTCGGACACTGTAATTTACAAGCTAATGCCTAATTACCCATCATCAATATGCATAATATGATATAAAATTTAAAATAACCATTCATAACTCGTCATAATGGGCCCAGAATAACAAACATCTGCGATACCACACCTTCCAGAGACCATCCATACGAAAGGATAGAGAAAAAAAGGAGATAAACATATTGAAAACATCAACCATACCCAACTCAAACACACCGCCCGCCCGCGCCTGTACATCTTGTGCCGCTAATACATCAAGACAATAAAAACTCCACCAAATATATACAGTAGACAGCCCCCCCGGAACTATTTCCCTCTCCGATTCCTCGCACTTGACGCCAGGGTAAACAACGATATAATCTTCCAGAAAGCAGAATATAACACCTACTAGATGTAAACATGCTCTCCCGACAAGGGCGCATGGAATTCGCAGCCCAACCCTGCCTCATCCTTGTGACTGTTCAGTTCACCGATTATTTGTTCTCGTACCGCTTCGTTACCGTCAAGCTTGTCCTTGACGTGAATTATATGTATCTGAAGGCCCTGTAAAGGTAATGGGACTCCGCTATTATGCCTAGATTGCCATCCTGACGAGCCAGAATTGGTTGTTTCTCCTCCGTGTGTCTCCTGTTCGCCTGGAGGAGGAGGATGAAGATGCTCTTGGGGTTCTTGTTCTCGGTGTTCATGTCTTGGAGGAGATGTTACTGTGAATTGTGGTTTATCCGTTGTGGATTTCGGGCTTAGTGGTTCCATCCCAGGATGGACCGGGGTGCAACCTGATGGGGTACGTTTGCGTTTTCGAGACTCGGCATGGCTGCCTCTGCCTGGCTTTTGTAGGTCCAGGACTTTACTGGCTAACACTTCCAGTTCGGCAATTAGATGTCTGGGGCAGAGATGGCCGTAGAGCGAATTGTCATCGACTTCATCCGTGTATGAACATTCGATAAAGATGGCTTTTAGGGACCCGTCCATTACCCTGGGAGCAGCTGCTTCCCATACTTTTTCATTCCGAGGCTCTAGGGAAACTGAATCGGGTTCGATGTCACCGAAGATCATGATTTCGGTCCCTGTTGGCTCGTTACGGAGAAAAAACGTCGAGCTCTCAACTGCTGCGAAGGCTCCGTCTCTCCCATTGGAGCTGCCGGGTTGAGGTTGGCTTGATGGCGAGTAGGATCTTCAGGACGTCTATGTTAGCAACGCATCTACGTATCATGTAACAAAGGGAGTGGGAGGGAGTTTAGCTACCTTAGTGATGCGGTATCGATTGATACTCGCCTTGATGGAAGAATCATAGGCTCTGTCAGGAAAGCCGTGCTTTCCGCTCTATGATGCTTTTCCGTGTCTGGATTATATCGCTGTCTGCATTTCCCATGGCTGACGCCCATACACTTAGTCATTAAGCCATCGCAAGCTTTTACGTAGCCCTTTGCCGGCCCAACACCGAGTCTCAGATTTCCGCCGTCCACTAGCCTCTGGAAAGTAATGAGGCCGGCACCACCATCTTCATCAGACAGGTTAGGCCATGTAATGTCATTGAATACGTGATTTTTAAGCGCAGATATCGTGGATGGAAGTGCCGCGATGGATTTGGGCGCCGATTGTGCTTCCACAGCGGGAGTGTTCATGGCTATTCCAGCTACATGATCGAGGTGAGGATGGGTGATCAACACCCCAGACATGATTTCACGAAAGATATAGGCAGCATTTGCTTCGGGAGACGACTTTGGAAGCTCCAGGCCTTCAAAGGGTCCAGACGATACGACCTGTCTCGGCGGTTTCGACCCATTGACGGTCTGAGTCGGCGATTTCTCCAGTATCCGAATTATCCCAGCGAGTAATGTGCCACCATCCACAGCTACAACAGAACCTTTGGCCCAGTTGGAATCAGTAGCTCGAACGAGAAGCCCTGTGACTGTGTCTTCTCTTGGTCCTCCGGAGGCTCCCTACAGAATTTCCGGATATTAGCTTGCGGTATCTTTCTCATATAGGAAGTCTGAAGTCAGTGTAGACTTACCAAGAGGATAACTTGAAAGGTGCAGTCACTTCGACTCCCAGAATCTCCAGATGACCTCATTTTTGCCTGTCGAGTCTACAGTCCGCCGTCGGTGAACCAAGAACTCGTCGAATTCGGAGACACCTGCCCACCATCTAAACACTCATATATATATATTTCTCGACCACAGACTATTCGACCAGGAGATTCCACAAACTGACGCGCCCAATCTGAGGAAAGAAAACCGTTGTTTGACAAGCAGATTAAAACTCGACAAGATTGCTATTGTTATGTCGCACAAGTATACTCCTTCGGCTTCTTCAAGTCATGATTTGTAGAGACGTCTTGATCTGGGGTAAGGAGGTATGTTGTATGTCGCATGGAGGACCCGTCCGCCACTCAGCACGAATACACGTATTTCCGAAGACGAGAGGTAGTTTGGCGGTATTCCGCCACCTTTAGATTCGATTTATAGTCGACAACGGCAGCTTTGGACGCGGTCAGGAATGGCAGAGAACGCGGCGGGTTCGACGATATGGAGCATCAAGGAAATGCGCGCGATGCACAACAGTAGAAGAGGATATGCAGATGAAGCAGGACGAAGGCTGCGGTTCAACCGTCATATATACATAAAAGGTACCGAATTATGGTTCGAAGAGCTTGGAAATGCGCGGCGTAGACTCGAGCCAATGAAGAACGCCTCTTGAATTCCGCTGTACTCCAGCGAAGGAGGATGTAGATGAAGCCGATCGGTCGACTGCAGGACTTCCTTTGTTAATTGGAGGTGTCGACGTATATGTACTATATAGGAAAAAGAAAGGAAAGCTCGAGATGCGGGATTAAAAAAAAAAAAAAAAAAGAAGAATACCCCGAGTCGCCTACATATGCAGGCGGTCGGGCTAGGAAGCGAAGCAGCGCCAGCAGCAGCAGCGGCGTGACGGCGATGCAACAGCTTGCGATGTATGCACCTGCTCGCTTTCTGGGGGCGGCCGGTGGAGCGCAAATGCAATCTGATGAGATATTAAGATCCACTTCGCAAGGCGAACTGAGCCTTTTAAAACGGAGTAAAATGAGGCTTGACAGACGCCAGAATCAAAACTTCCAGAAGATGATCGTCGGTTGGTGTAACCCACGAAGCAGCTGTTCGTGTGACTGTCTGTTCGTCGCAGATATATTAGCTGGAGCAAGAGGAAGAGGATGGTGGACTCTGAGCATCTATATACTCAACATCATGCCCTATTTCGTGGTTCTTCAGATACAGACTGGAGGCATCCATGTCTTTAAGATGAAGCAGGGACTTCGCCTTGTTTTAATCGTGCATATTTTATGGTCTACCACGATTAAATCAAGGCGCGTGATGGGAAAAAAATACCTGAGAATCACATCCTACTTGTGCTGAAGGTGGCGCAGGGCTTGAGGATGGATATTCATGCATGCAGGCGTTCCCACTGTTGGGCCTTCACGATGCATGTCAACGACGGGGATAAGCCACAGGAAGAACGAGAGCGGGAAGAAACTATCGAGTCGACATGCACACAGCCTTAAAGTCGCTTGTAAACATAATTCGGGAGCTGATATACAGTATGGCATAGTAAGTAACGGGCTGTCAGGAGATATAAATATTCATACATGATGCAGTTAAAATCCATGTCAGTTGGCATATATATGTATAGGGCTATGATGATATAAAAATAAGAAAAATAAAGAAACAGAACCCCCTTATCCCTAGACCATACCTATGTGCATTTAAAACAGTAAAAATGACAGCATCCGCCTCTTGATTTATCCCTTCTTCGGGATCTGTTGACGATAATAAAACAACACACGCCTACTCCTTCAAATTCCCTATCCTTCAAGGACATACAAGTAAACAGCAGCAACCGCCAAAGCCACAGAAAGAACGAAATCGATCACAAGGTCCGCCAATGAGAGACAAAAAATTGGAAAAATGAATAGCGAGAGAAATTTTTCCTGCCCATATGAGGGAGGTTGAGAGCCAGGGGAAAGGACGGAGGTCCTCTGTTCTTCGGTGCAAATATCAGCTTTGCGTTCCGGACGACACCGACAAAACTCCAACGGGATGATGAAAAAGAGAAAAGGTATAATGATTGTCAAAGGGAAGAAAAAAGCATATCCATGTCATGGCAACCTGACAGCTGAAACTATAAACTGAAAACGCCACCAACCGATCCGCCCATCCGCCCATCCAAACAATGATTCGCTAATAATTCGGCACAAGAGGAGTATTGAGAATGTAAGGTGAAAGAAACGCGCGCGTTATCAAGAGAGGTGAGATGATAAAGAAAAAATGTTCTAGATATAAAACGATAGATTGCGGCCCAGAGCAAGAGGAGATGAGGTTGGATAATTAAAGCGGTTATCTCCAGGAAGGTTTCCGGGTTACACTAGACTCTGTCGGTACCTCTAACGGCCGCATCGTAGGTTGGTATGGGAGGGTGTGAAAGGGTATCGTTATAATCGGTATTTTCGGGTGAGGTAGATTGTGGGCTTGTGTATTCGGGCGGCGGACCATAGCTGCCAGCCGTCGGAGCTCGGACTGTCGAGCTATCATCGTCGTCATCGTCGGCTTCCTCACCATCTTCCTGGGTGTTCCCTCTACTTGATCCTTCCCCGAAATTGTGTGGGGTAGGAATGTGAGGAAGTGGTGCAAGGGAAATATCAGTAGGTGTTCGGACCGGTCCGCTGGGAGGGTTGGTTCTAAGGGTACCGCTGCGGGTTCGAGATTGTCCTGGTTCATTATGGCGCCACTGGGGAGGCGGCGCGCATTCCCGACCGGTTTCGAGGAGTATGCTACCTTGCTCGCTGCCGTAGGGTGGAGGAGGTGCTAAACTGCCAGTCATGGGTGCCAGGCCCCATTTCTTGACGTTGGCTTCAATAAACACGAAGCCCATCTGGCCAAAGTTGACGTGAACGGTACATGGTCCATTGGCCCCTACGGTAGGGAAAAAGTTTTGCGCTTTTAGACCGTGAGCAATGTCTTCGAGCTTTTTCCCGTTGCGTGTGAAGAAAATGGTACCGGTCCGGGGCCTGTAGCCAACGCCGATGACGTCTCCTTGAACATATTCTGGACCATATTGAGTCGGGTTAAAAGGTTGATTATATCGTCTGTGTCCGCTCGAAAAATACGCTATAGAAGTTTTATGAAATCCTGAGTTCCCGACACCATTCAAGTTAGCGACTCAAACAAGCATAGTAACGGATTTGTAGGCAGACATATTTCAGTTAAAACTTACCGGGTAGGCGAAAGAGAGGATACGGTTTGGTAGTCATTCCGATGCTGACAAGACTAGACTCTGGCTTGTCGTATATTTTGGCCTCCCAGTAATAGACATCATTTTGTTTTGGCACTGGTAGGTTGCTTTGTACACTGCACACCGAATCAAAGAACTCAATTTCGGTACGAGCTTCAACAAAGCAATTCGCAATCTCTAGTTCTGGTTCGAATTCCCACGCGGAAACACCCTTTTCTTGTATCGCTAAAAACTGCGATAGAGAAATGTCCGTCTGCATGGTCTCTGGCGGGTTTGCCTGAACGAATGCTACAACCCAACAAACAGTTAGCGCCCGCGTAACTCCCCAAATTTATCGACAGAACTTTGATATAAAAAAGACGCACCTTTCGCTCTAAAGTATTCAGTCTGTTGTAATTCATCCATCACCTCCAAAGCTTCCGCCTCTTCTCTTGCAAACTCCTGCTCATCATCGTATTCACCGGGTCGACCGATCCGGTCGAGAATAATGCGGCCGCGCTGGGTATATCGGAAGAAGAAGAATAAGGCGAGAATGATAATCGCGACACCGGCCGAACCGAAGGCTGAAAGGACGCCGATTAGGATTCCTTTACCGGTTGAGCCGGTGTTGCCACGCAGAACCGCCATGTCGTTTTTCCCGTCCTGGGAGAAACCCACCAGCTTATTGTCATGATAATGCGGTAGGCGTAGAGGATAGCTACGAGGAGTTTGAGATTGAGAGGCGGAAGTGCGAAAGGAAGGTCGAAAAGAGGCGCCGTCTCGATCTCGCATCGCTCATTCTAAAGTGTGGAGCGAGGAGGAAGGTGAGGTGACGAGAGCGCAGAGCAAGGGGATAAAAAGAAAGCTGAGTATCGTGCAGTAATCAGGATGAATAGAATATTATGGGTAGAGGAGATGGTGAAGATTGACAGGACAGCGGCGGTTAGTGGTGATGAAGGTTGATGGATCGTTTGGTGGTGGTGAGGAAGTTGGAGAAGGCTCAACAGGCGTCATCTTTGTCATGCTTCCTCGTCACTGGCGGGGGGCTTGGCGACCAATACGGAGACAAATGCCCATACTCATCATTACATCTACACATCACAACCGCTCTCTCCTACGTTACAGCTTACTTGCTACGTCCGTTGAGTTCTACTTTTCCAGATCTTGGGCTCGTTGACGGGACATAAAGCAACCCTTACTCCCAACTCTCCGCGTTCAACTGGAGCAAAGCGCCGACTGACGCGCTGGTCTCATTGGTCGCAGTCTGGTCAAATGCATTAGTTGAAACCAGCTGTGCGCAGGTCTGATCCCTCTGTCTAAACCGTGTGTGTTTCGGGTGCTACACTCGCCGCATTGGAGGAGAAAGAAGGCCAAGTGGAAGAACACAGATCGGCTTGAGGCTACAGATATCGAGTCTTGTCTACTCGCCATCATTCTACTGTATTTCAATCCAAGTCTTCAATGCAAATTTTTATTGGATATTTCGAAAGTTATATCAACGGATATTACCGATATCAGCTGAAGCTACGGCTCGCTTTTTGGCGAAGCTCATATTGCACATCCTCGAGATTATCGAACGGCTCTGACTCTTCGCCTATGGTCGTGTTAATATTACCGATAAGAAATAAACAATATATGTGAAAAGAATAGGAAATGAAGCAAGACATACTATAGTCATAGATACCTAGCTCTCGACAATGCTCCTGAAGCTCCTCAAATGACATAGACTGAAGTTTTTCCCAGGGGTATTTCCTGTCTTCTGATGTCTCTGTCAATGGTAGGGGCGGACAAGACTTTAAGTCATGCGAAGAAATTGAACTGCTCGCAGAGAGTGAAGTGGTGTCGGACGATGATGGAGAAGATGGGGACATATCTTTTTTCTCCTCCTGGGATTCTGAAGCACCTCCATTCTTGCTTGAATCGCTCGACTGGGTGGTGACTGCAACAGTAAGTAGCTACATGATGGTCGTGATGACAAAGGGTATGGTTTTAAACGATTTTGATATTTGTAGGGTTTACACGGGCCTAGTAAGGGCATGTAATAGGCGACGCTAATCGGTGAGTTAGGTGCGGTGGGTAAGGGCGCTGAAGGATGTTGTTGGTGGGAGATGCCTAGGATTATTAAGGGGTTTATAAAGCCCGAGCAGCTCATCGACCAAAAGTGAGTCAGAGTTGGCTCTGTGTTAAAACTTCAAGTTAACCTGGAAGTTAGATCAGCAGGCTTCTGGAGTAAGTTAGTTGACTCACCTCCCCGGGCAGAACCAATTCTGACTAACTCTTGATTATCCAGTCTGTGGCCTGGTAATAAATTATCTGGTCTCTTTAGGCCGGATCGAGGAACATTATCTTTAGCAGGTTTGATATGGAATGTTTGAAATGTAACTATATGCGAGAGTGGGTGGTTTGGAGAGAGAGAAAGAAGAAGAGAGGTCAAAAAGAAAGCATAATACACCTGTACCAATACTCCCTCTATATTTGAATGAGGAAGGGGATAGAGAAAACCTTCGAAAGGGAAGAAAAGTTGACAATTTGCCAGAGGAAAGATGGATGTGATGAAGAAGAAATGACTTCTTAAGTGAGGCAGGATTTTTCCCTTCATATCCCCCTATTCAAGTCCAAAATCAGGGGCTTTCGTGACACTATTGGGACCCTAACTGATAGAGCTACATAGGAGGTGATTTGAGATGTAGGCAGCTTACTAGCTATGTGTTCCTATGGAGGATTTCTTGATAATACGAAGGAGAGCCTGCTGGAAGGGTTAGCTGGTAAAATCAGGCTTTTAAAGAAAGCAAACGAACCCAGTTATTATATTTTTTTTGTGGTTAATTGCTTCCCTTAACTGGTAGATACAAGCTGGCAGAACTCGACGATATGTGTCACTTGTGACGTCGATGAGCAAGGTGAATAAGTAAGGACAATTATTAAGGGGAACTACAAGCTCTTTATATGCTCCTTCCAGGCCCCAGGCTTTTGAACCCAAGTTCCCCCTTAAATTCTGAGCATACGATATCCACGTTCCTGGTCAAAGATGGAGCAAATGCCAGACCTTTCGCCATCGGGCAGAAGAAGATGGCTCCGTGACTCAGGAAACACTGATGGGCAAATGAAGTTAGAGGACTACCTCCTAAAGGCCGATCCATATCGATCGACAAGTTGCTCAATTCCACCATGGCCCCTCTTCACCACTCCTGCCCCCCCTGAAGTCGAGAATGCGGTCTTGCCGCTATATCAAGAGATTGATGCCATACTGGCAACCCACGGATTCCCCGATGCCTGTAAAATCTGCCGTGTGGTTGAAGCCCGTAAGCCGGAGTACGCTGGTTAGCAAGGCAAGGTTTTACTCCAAATCCATTATTTCAACACAGATCTCCCATGCCAACTCGGCCCAGCGAAGGACCGCATCCGTGAGCTTTTAGTTGAACAAGGCTTGACTTTCGTTCATGTTGAACTTGCACGCCTGGAGCTCGTTTTTCAACCGTCTCTTTTTCCAATACATCCAGAGGATCCAGATGTTCTCGTTTTCGAAACCTCAAGAGATTGAATCATCTCTCTTCTTGATTCTCGTTTACCAACTAGTTGGAGGCTATTGGGCTTATATCAACTGGGCCCTAACGAAGCAAAGGCCTTACCGACCATTGTTGTTATAGTTGATCCGAATACCGCGTGTGACTGGTCTCTGTTAGATATTGATATTCGACGCTTGCTCTCGAAACCAATTGTCGTTGAATTTTTGCCAGGACGACTACCGGACTGTGCTTCCCCTGCCTCGGAGAGACCCGTTCCTAATCAAGATGGTATATCGTTTCGGCCTCAGATGATGAAGCGCGGCACAGAATTACAAATGGGCTGGTCAGTCGCCGTTAACGGCGAGCAAGGAGGTGGAACAATGGGCTGCTTCATCAACTTAGTAAAGAACGGAATCACCCGACAAGAATTCTTGACAAGCTACCATGTGATCAGACCATACAACACGGCCACTGAGGAAATCTGTGTTCAACTCGATCGTCATGGCCTATCTTCACATCAGTCTGATCTCAATATTGAAGTCTCCTTTCTTGCTGAAAAAGATGTTCATGCAACTAGGCAAGATATTGAACTCGACATTCAGAATGCTGATAATGTTTCGAGGAGGATGCAACACAAAAAAAGTTTGCAAGAAATGGTTGGAGCTTCTGTTGACCCGCGACCTCGACACTGATTGATTTCTGTACTAAAAAACGCATCCAATTGCGTGATATCCAGAATCAGATTAAGCCAATGCCTATCACCGTGGGACGGGTAACATTGGCTTCCGGAAAGGCAACAAAGGGTTCCAAAATACTCGATTGGGCATTCGTTGAGTTAAGTGAGAAATCGACTCAATTTTCCACTTCGAATATTATGCCAGATATCTCAGATAAGGAAACACCCCGCCATTATGGTTTAGCCACAAGAGTGACAGATGCCGCGGGTGTTCCATTAGACGATGAATTTGGACGACTTGAAAAGGGAGCCTACTATTTGAAAACCGGTCGATCTAGTGGCACAACAGGAGGGGTATCTAACGGAACTTTGACTACCTGTAATTGGCCATCCGAAGATTGATGTCGTGATGATTCCCAGGGTGACGAGATCATTATGACAGCAAAACGAACTGAAGAGCATGCGATCTTCCACAAAAGACCTCACCAAGCCTCATGTATACAGGAATCCTTCAGTTTACCGGGAGATTCTGGCTCGGTTGTAATAAACTCAGAAGGTCAAATCTGTGGATTATTATATGGAGCCATTACAGGATTGGCGGGTGTTCCCAGCTCGCAAGATGGCATGTATGTTGGGGTTGGACTGGCGATGGATATTGGCGATGTGATACAGTCGATGTTGGAGAAGTGCCCTGACAGCAAAGTGATGCTGCCCAATTAGGCGACCATTCTTTACCCCCAGACATTCTTCGATGTATGTCTTAGCCGTTGAGCCTTTACTGTTCCCTCGTTCTCGAATGCTGCGTCCATGGCAGGCAGTTGCTTTGGAAAGGATAGGGCTCATGTACACTCGTTTTAAGTAAAAAAGTTCAATTCATTAGAGCAGGTCTTCAATTCTTTCACATTAAATAAATTGTCAAAATTTTCTATACTCCAGGTTAGATGTAATGCAGGCTGGTTGTCGGTATGAGATTATAGTAACATCATGTCCTCCCAGCAATCAGAGACAATATGCTTGGATATTATGTCCTGTATCTCAGGAGGTAAGTCCTGGAACCCCATGCTGATTGCTTTGAGGACCTGTCATGTGAGCCACCCCTCATTCATGACCCCACCCAAAGAAAAACGAGACTGGTTTTTATAAGATGGCTATTCCTCAAATTTATTACAAAATCGCATATATCGTACATCAACTGGGCAATATAGATACTGTGCATTGAGATGGCAGAGCTAGATCATCTTGAAATAGAAGAGCTTCCCAATCCCGCGAAGGAGAAGACGAATGAGTTCGCGACATGGTTGAAGGATGAAAACTTGAAATGGCAACTCCAAGGCGACGGATTCTATGAGTGTATAGATGAAGATCGATATGAAAAAATTGCCTCACTTCTTAAAGATGTGGTGAGTTTAGATAAGTTGCGTATTTATAAACATCTCACTAACTATATACTGTTTTAGAATGAAAGTCATCCACAACACCGTATTTTCCGCGTATCCGGATCTAAATATGCCACGATTGTTGCTTCAGGCGGGCATGCTCACATCTATCAAATTCAAAATCGCGGCAAAACTATAGCAACAGTTGACGGTGTGCCTCTATCTAATGGATGTCGAATAGGAATAACAAGAGCAGTTCACATCGGGCTTGGAACGGATTTCATGATATCTTCAAGAGGTCAAAAGCATGTGGAAACATCAGCAAGCACATGAGTTTTCACTTTTAAACAAGCCTGGATCATGTAATTTTATGATTAACTTCAGGCACCACACCAAAGTGGTTCGAAGATGAGGCCTCGGATGGAGATAACTTGTAGCTTGTAGGCTTTGGGCTGCAAAATTACTCTATTTTCAATTTTGTAAAGAAGAACTTGACGTGGCTCAAGAAATATGGGTATGCTATTGCGACAGAGTAATCTTGTAGCAAACTAATAATTACATATAATGCATAAATTAGCATGTGACCTGTAACATAATAGTTATGCGCATACATTCAGAGATAGCTGACTAAGTGTATTAGCTTATGATGCCAAGAAATTAGTGATTATCACCACTTAAGGAGACCTCCATATTTCAGAAGTAAATATAATCCGAGATAAGGGGATGGTAATATGGAATTCTCTAATAGATATTAAGGGCTGTATCTCAGATTAATAAGGAGGAAAATTCTAGCTCAGCAAGGATTTTTCCCACATCATCGCGGGGGCCCTGATATCCGGCATACACGCATCTCGTGGTCTCGCTTTGACCTCAGACGCACAACGCGGTCCCTGAACCCTGAATACCGGTTCAATATTGATGAGAACTTCATCCCCAATGAGTTGGCTGCGGCGTGTGTTGGTGCTACAATTAGCAAACGAACGTGTGAGGCAAATTGCTATGGTAGATACTGCGTCAAACCGAGTGCCAAAGCAGGCGGGCCCTTGATAAGTGTGACTGGGTGACGGAGCGGCAAGTTTATAGCTTCTAGCTGAGTAGAATTCAAACCAAGGGAAGAGAGCTGGGGAATCCCAGTTAAGCTTGGCGGATGCACGCAGCTTTCGGTTCGAAAGCTTCGACCCAAAAGAAATATTATCGCAGATTGGGAGGCCTGGGGCGTTGCTGCTATTTCGAAAGCCTTTGCCCAACTCGTTAATCTCTTCAAGCTGCTGGGCCTCCAGAATTCGGCGGAAATCACGCGATCCCTTCTCTAAGGCTTGACGGATGTGGGCATTGGGGATTGGAAAGACTGCAATATTTGACTCGACCCGAAAGTTGAAAAATTCATGCTCGGTATCACCGACCATATTAACCAACACCGCCATAATCGCTGAATTAGCGCCAGTCTTCCTCCAGCGATCACTGTCTGGGAGACTTGTCGCCAGCCAGCAGTTTGTGTCTGTCTTTGACCGAGCAATTGGGCAGCCTATGACTCGTTCGTCAGAAAATATTTCTGCAGAGCGCAGAACAATGGTAGAGCCTGCATGCAATTTCCTCCATGGACGGTCACCCTCTAAAGGGTGTATGGTGAGGAGGATCCGCTTATCATCGCTGACTGCTTGAACTCTGCATTGAGACAGCGCGTTTTGTTGCAAATTGTCTTCAGTCTCAATTGCCTCCCTATTGCGCGTTAGGTAATCTTCGACTTTGCGATTGAGTCGAGAGATCCTTGTCTCAGTAAACCAGGGCCCCAGCAGTATGCGATATTTATTGACAACGTTTGCCTCAGGAGAACCCGCTGGCATGGCAATGACGATTTCGACAAACATGCCTTTAAAGCTGCCAAGTCTCTTCAGAGGGTATCTTTCGGCAATATCTCGATTAAATGGATCGCCGGAGAACTGTATCTTTGGCGAAATTGCAATAGATGGGTCTGTGACCAGCTGTTCCCGGCCCCCGGCCAAAGAGATGCATTCCAGTTCCCGCCAGTCAAGAGAACTGCGTAGCAGGTCTGACGGCCGTTGCTTGCATCCTCATGCCACCCTTGCCGAATTTTCACGCTCAATTGTTGAACGACCAGGTGTGCTTTACAGCTTTGTTATTAATCGAAGCCACCGTCAGGCAATGCCCTTTCGAGTTTTCCATCCTGGTATATGAGCAGGCTGGAGATTTCTAGATTGAACTTCGATAATGGCGACATATCTTGTTGACGGATTCCTGGCTATGGCCTGGCATAGCAGAGCTCACTGGCCCTAGCCAGGGTCCTGTCCAGGTTTTTTGGTCTAGCGATTAAAGCTGCCGCTTCAACATATCTCTAAGAGAACCTTTGGATTAGCTGCTGCTGCTGGAGTAACCTGAGTATCATCATGCATACTTACTATGACTTTTGAGCGGTGCAGGGAAGACAAGATGGCTTGGGCAGCAGGGAGAGAAGCTTGGAAGAGAGAGGAAAACCTGGGGGTCGACGCCGCCTTTATAGACCTCAGAAAATGGGTGACTGGTTTGGCATTGGTGATGTATACAAAGAATCTGGTCACTTCCGCATCTGGGAATAAAGCAAGAAGCTGCTTCACTACAATAATATTTGGGATTTCAGTCCAAGTTAATCAGTTCATTGTTACAGACTTAGTCTTAATCACAGTCTTAATTGTTAATCACAACCACAGCTCACAGTCAGCCTCATACGCCTCTATTTTACCGCTATTATTTTATTATCAATACCCAAGGAGGAGACCTCCGTAATCTCGTGTTTCATATCCTTACGACTGCCAAGACTCTGGTTTTGACAAGCCTTATGGCAGAGCACTCCGTCGACATACAACATCTACACATCACAACCTCTCTCCGTATGTTACAGCTTGCTTGCTACGTCCACCGAGTTACTGTTCGTATATTGGGCTCATCAACGGGATGTAAGGCAATCATTACTCCCAATTCTCCGTATTTAACTGGAGCAAAGCGCCGACTGACGCGCTGCCTAATGGGTTGCAGTGCTGATGAAATGTATTAGTTGAAACCAGCTCTACCCAGGTCTCATCTGTTTAAACAATGTGTGTTTCGAGTGCTATATTCACTGCATCGGGGGAGAAAGAAGATTAACTGGAAGAATACAGAAATATCGCGTCTTGTTTACTCGGGTGCTGCTCAGCATGGGATTCCAAAACTTACCTCCTGAGATACAGGACATGATATTCAAGTATCTCGTCTCTGACTGCTGGGTAGACATGATTTTTACTGAATTTGACAGAGAACGGAGTGACAGGGTGCTGAGCAAAAGATTAGTCTGCAGTGCGTATTTTTATTTCCACACCACTTCTTCCATCAAACACAAATCCTGTCTGTTACTATAAATCTCATACCGACAACTAGCCTGCATTCTATCTAACCTGGAGTATAGAAAAATTCGACAATCTCATATCATACCATGCCATTCGCATCCTGCCGGGCCGCGTAGTCTTCAACCTGTCTGGGTACGAGAATTTTGAAGTGTTCGCGTGGATTCTATATGGATTGAGCAGGAGCCCTTCGGATTTCATTGCCAGGGATGACGGAAGAATCCGACTGGTTAGCACAATTCAAGCAGCTGCGCAAGAAGCACGTCGTCTCCTGGGAAGTGGAGAGGAAAAGGGTGAAAGCCCTTCCAGTAGTAACACTGCTACTTCCTGTGATGATGAAATGCTCGAGGACAAAGTACGAAAAGCGGCATGCCAGGCAGCGGTGGCCGCAACCCCGTATATCGATAAGATGCCTCGTCCAAGCTTCGACCGAATCATTGAAGATATAAGGGCTGACATTTACGCGCATATTTGGATTCCTAATCCTCAACCCTACTATGAGAGTGTAATTTTGTCACCACAACCATGGCATGAGCTTGATCGTAAATTGGAACATCAATCTACCTCTCCACACCTATCTCGACTGGAGAAAGCCGACATCAACCGAGATTTAACTTGTATTCTGGCGTACCATGGCGATTTGAACCTCATGCGGCAGTTCCTAGAGAAAACCAAGGCCGATATCAACCAGATTTGCCCTTGGCTTGGAAGTCCCTTACATGCAGCAGCCTCAAGGGAAGGGACTATTCCGGTCATCCAGCTGCTCCTCGACCAGGGGGCCAACCCCGATATTAACACGGGGAAATTCTGCTCGCCGCTTCATGTTGCATCATATCATGGCCGAAGAGAAGTGGTCCGTTTATTACTGGATTACGGTGCAAACCCAAATTTAGGGGCATATCATCACCTCACCGTCATGAGTGCTGCGAAAGATGATGTGGGAATTGTGGGCATGTTGATCGAGCACGGTGCTACCCTTGATTCGGAGGGTATGGTCGACGGACGGTCAGCTCTTCACCAAGTGGCTTCTAAGGGACACATTAAGGTTATGAAATTGCTCCTAGATAAAGGGCTCGATGTCAACCATAAGTGTAACCACGGACAAACCCCGTTGCTCTTGGCTGCTAAATATAAGCATGAATCTATAGCAATGCTTTTGCTTGAGAAGGGGGCCCAGGTCAACGTCGTAGACGACTGGGCGAACACCCCTCTGCGCTTTGCAATCCACAATCGACAAGAAAATCTTGTCAGGTCATTACTACAGCGTGGCGCTGACCCTAATTTAGTACACAATGCACAGCAATCTAGCGAATGGGACCGCGTCTTTTTTCGAGGGGACTCATTGAATATGGCCTCGGCGCTAAAAATCGCAGTTTCTGTGGGAAGTTACGATGTTGTGAAAATGTTGCTTGAGCATGGGGCACATGTCAGGAGTGACGATGGCTCTGGAGCGGGTGCCTTGTATACCGCTGCTAGTCGATGCCACCTTGAAATCGTCCAGTTACTATTTGAACACGGGGCAACGATCGACAATAGTGTCAGTACAGAACACGGGCGGCTGATACTTCTTGAGCCAGCCCGACGTGGAAACACCGAACTGTTCCAACTGCTGGTGGAAAATGGAGCAGATATCCAAGGTAAAGATTACAACGATTGGACGGTGTTGCACGGAGCAGCCAAGGGGGGTTCTGTGGAAATATGCCAGTATCTTATCCAACAGGGCTGCCGTGTTAACGCGCTGGGGCCACTAGGAAACACGCCACTCTTCATGGCAAACGATGATAATGATGACGTGGTGGAGTTGCTTTTAAAGAATGGGGCTGACGCCAATATACAGTGTCATGAAGGGGAGACACCGCTGCATGCTGCAGCGAGACAAGGGAGCGACGGGATAGTCAGCCTACTGATCGATGGAGGGGGAGCGGACGTGGAGATTGAGGATGACTCAGGCTTTACCCCTTTACACCATGCCGCTTCAGCTCACCATGGAACGACTGCACAGGTCTTGATTGAAAAGGGGGCTCACCTCGAGAAGCAAACCCCCAATGGTAATACTCCCTTGCACTTAGCCACCTATGATGGATGGCTTGAGACTGTGAGGGTCTTATTAAAGTATGGCGCTAATCCTAACCCCAGAAATAACCGGGGCACGTCACCACTTGGTTATGCTATTCTAGGTGAATACAAAGAAGTGGAAAATCTCCTTCGCCAGTACGGGGCGGTTGAATGAATGAACTGAAACCCGATACAGCAGTTGAATAGATTCTTAGATATTATTACTATTTGTCCCCTTACTGGATTGATTTTTTGCCACGAAAGACAGTGAGTGGAATGGTTGAATGAACTGGAACCAGATGAAGCAATTAAATGAAATCTTAAATATCGTTACTATCTGTCCCCTTACCGGGTCGGTTCTCAGCCACGAAAGAATCCTCAAACCACGGCGACTGGAATTTATAATATTCTAGACGCGGAAGCATCTTTCTCGCAGAGGCAACTATGTCCTCCTTTTCAAGGTTTGTCCGGTTCTCTGAATCATTGATAGTGATGCACAGCCGCTTTAGCCCTTGCATCTTATACAGGACTTCCCAGCATTCATCCCATGGAGACCGGTCGTTGGGCGTAAAAAGCCATGTTAGCCTTAAATCAATGGAGGTGATTGAATTCAACCGCTCGGGCAAGATTGATGACGAAAATTTGATAAATTCAGATCTGTGGTTATAGTCGAATATAAAGGTCGGGTGTCGGTATAAGATGTCTACACCTTCCATGTACCTAGCCGACCTCGTAGTCAGTACAACTGTCATTCCAATGCATGTATGAAACCCCATCTACTTACGCCTGCCGACACGTTCTTATCAATGGCAACAAAGGCAAATAATGCGTGCCCCAAGCACATGGATCCCGCACCGTCCTGTGCCCGCAATTATCGTATTTGCAAAACCGGTGTCCCAACCGCTTATACAAATCAACTATAATGACTCGCTCGCTGCATAGACACAGCCGATAAATCATCTCCCGAATCTCATACGGCAGTGCGAAAAACGGGCTTTTGTTCTGCCTGATCGTCCGCTGGCGCACAGTCCTGAACGTCCAGCGTGACCGCGTGACGATTTGAGAATTCACATCTGGATCGCTCAGTCGTCGCCGGACGGCGGGGAGCAGTGGTGGTATCTCATGTTTGGGCCCGAATATTTTCGTTCGCAGGTATGTGTGTATTCGCACGGGTATCAGGGCGATGAATAAGAACAGGTCGTATATAAACGCGACTGTGCGCGTGAATAATTCATGAGCCGCTGCCATTCTGTGGGGTAAAGAAGAGGCCAGAACTGCAATGAGAGAGATTTAAATAAGAAATGGCTTTTTTTTTTTAACTAATTGGGCCGTTTCTTATACGATTCGATTGGGCTGGAGATGGTAAAAGGATTAAATAAGATTCAAGAGCTTGAACCCATCTTTTCCTCTGTACGGAGGAATTATTGTACAGTATCTGCAACGGTTCCTTTCGTACAAATCTCTCTGTGAGTGGATGGGGGGGATCCCGGTTAAGCTAAGGCTGCAGGGGCCGTAAATCAGAGCGACATTTAGTCAAGGTGTCTGGTAACCCAGACGAGCCAGGGACTATTATCGATCGGTAGTTCGTGTTTTTAGGTCCATTTTGGCTGATGGAGAGAGGAGACAGATGCTCTCTGGCACCGAAGAGAAGCCGTATTCATTCCGGTGACGATCGCGACAAGTCCAGAGACGCTCAGCGAGTTTCAACCAGGCTAACAGAGGCTCGTCACTATGTAACTAGCGGTCGCCTCTCTCGTGATGGTTTTGCCCAGGCTTCCCGTTCAGCCGTGGGTTGGTTACTTTGTGCACGAACGGAGTCGTCGTCGTCGTTTTCCGTTTTCAACAAGCTTTTCCATGGCTGTGAAATGATCGTGTACCCTGCGTCGGAAAGCAGATATATGTACATAGTAAGTAGTATGTATGAAGGACAAGAAAGATTCAAGCCTTCTCCTGGGTGAAGATCATCGGATGAAATTCATTTCTTAGCGGCCTTGGAAGACGGCCCCGCCAACAAGGTTGTTGGCCAACCCAAAGAAACCAGCTTGACCTGCTTTGGAGTTCTTGCAACAACAGAGTCGAGAACACTTGAGCACTTGGAGTATCAAGAGAGCTTGATAGATAATAGGTTATAGGTTGATCTACGTTATTATTGTTAACAATGGAAGTCTTCTCGCGTCACGCGCCGGATGTCCTCTCGATGAGTCTCTCAATCAGACACGCGGACATCGACAAATATCCAGGTTGGCACCTTACATTGGATCCGATCATGTATCACCAGAATGCCTGTGTATGTATACTGACCAAGAAATAATTAACCAGCAAAGCAACATGCACGAAGAGTTGCATCGAAACTGGGCCGTTCCACTGGCTTGATATACCTGATTGGACAGAAAACCCGCCTCTCTGAAGACTCTGATCAAATAAGCCCGTTCAGACAGAGGAGATATTTCTTCTACCTGTCCGGGGTCAAAGAGGAGGACTGTCATTTGACCTACGACATTGGAACCGATACTCTGTTACTTTATGTTCCAGATTTTGACCTTAAGCGTGCCATCTGGAATGGACCGACGCTTGGAAGGGAAGAGGCAGCTGATAAGTGTGTCTAGATCTTTATTTTACTATTCCTATTATTTGTTCCCCTTGTGATGGCTGATGGCTGGATTTCCCCAGATATGACGTCGATGAGGTCCGCTATTATTCTTCCCTCGAAGGAGATGTAGTGGAATGGCAGTACGAGAATGGCGAAGATTGTCCGATCTTTGTCCTGCACCGAGATCAAGTACCACCCACCACTACCGCGACGAGCCAACTATGTCTCGACCACGAGTCTCTCGTCCCCGCAACAGATGCGTGTCGCGTAATCAAAGACGAGCATGAAATCAAGCTGATTCAACGAGCCAACGACATATCGTCCGCAGCTCACACAGCAGTGCTACGAAACATAGCGAAGATGACTAACGAGACAGAAATCCACGGCACATTTCTCAACACGTGTGTAAATCAGGGTGCGAAAAACCAGGCTTACGAGATCATCGCGGCGTCGGGCGCCAACGCTGCTACGCTACACTACGTCAAGAACGACGAACCGCTCAAGGGCCGCCAGCTTGTCTGTTTGGATGCCGGTGCCGAGTGGGACTGCTACGCGAGTGACGTGACTCGTACGTTCCCCATGTCTGATCGCTGGCCGAGTCGGGAGGCGCGGGACATTTACCGGGTGGTTGAAGAGATGCAGGAAGAGTGTATCAGCCGTATCCGAGAGGGCGTGAGGTATTTGGATTTACACAGACTGGCGCACAGAATTGCTATCCGGGCGCTGAAGCGGTTGGGCATCTTTCGCGAGGAGGGTTCTGTCGACGAGATTTTAAAGTCGGGGGCGTCATCGGTGTTCTTCCCGCATGGACTTGGTCACCATGTGGGACTAGAGGTTCATGATGTGTCTCCAGAGAGTATCATGGCAGCTGCGAATGGTGTTAGTGAGAAGAAAGAAGATGATGAGGACGGTGTTGGTGGTATGCCGACAAATCACGACTTTACAGGCGGATTGTCGTTGTGTTCGAGATCTGCACCGGCTTTGAAAGCAGGAATGGTGGTGACAGTCGAACCCGGAATATACTTTTCGCGATTTGCCATTGACGATGCAAAGACCAAGGAACTTTCCAAGTATATTCGTATGGATGTGGTTGAGACATACATGCCAGTCGGGGGGGTCCGGATTGAAGACGATATCTTGGTCACAAAGGATGGTTATGAGAACCTAACAGCAGCAGCAAAGGGGGATGAGATGTTGGAGATCATTGGACACAGATCCGAGTTGGTGGAAGGAAAAAATTGAACAGACAACATGCGTGGCGTGTAGAGTGGTAATTGGCTCCCCTGACAGGCATGTTGATAGAATTTTCATCCCTGCGTGCATCTGCATGGAACGATTCGTGCATATGTTTGGATGGCATGATGGGCGATGGGATCGCACCACTATTTCTTGGCCGCGACAAACAGGCCTTAATTTGGATCGTGGCAGCCTGAGTTAGGTTAGCAGCAATAATAATTTTTAATGGATTAAGGATTCTTCAGCCTTCTTGATCCACAGCCAGCATTAACCAGAAACGAACGAAGCATCAGCAAGAACCAGAGCATCAGCAAGAACCCGAAGAGCAACAACTGAACAGGCTTCACGACATCGGCCATCACCACCGGCTTCGGCAATTCTGAACCAAAGTCAGCTCGGCTCTCGGGCAAATCGCATCATCAGCGAAATCAAAGCGCAAAATGGCGTCAAAAAAATCAGACCAGAAAGAAAATCAGACAATTTGGTTCCACCGGCCGGGAAAATCTCGACACTAATTGGTTATTCGGAGGTTTTTTTTGCAAGGACTTTTTTCTTTTCTTTTTTATGCTCCGGCCTGGCGCGGACTTTGCAGGGCTAACTAACAGAGTCTGTCTGTGTACTAGGTGAAAATCTGTTGATATGCACGAATAAAAATAAATAGATGAAGGAATGAAGCAGGATTAAAAAACAAGGAGCAAGGCTAGGGGGAAGGAAAATTTCAACAAGTGTTCAGAACCTGCAGCGTCTTTCTGCTAGTTCATGCCCAAAATAAGTTGCTTGGGCCTCTATATTTTCTTTTCGCTCCAGCGATCTATATTTCAAGGGTTTTTTTTAAGGAAATCCTTGTCTCGCCACGAAAACTTGTGTTTCGTCATTTCAGAGCGATAGTAAAAATATATTTATTTTAACCCTGATTTTCTCTTATATATATTTTCTTCGTTCCGTGTTTTCTTAGCGGAATCGCGTGACGGAGAAAAAGCTACCAGAGTTTGGTTCTGGTGGATGATGAGATGATCTGGTGAGGTGAAGACATGATGGATAAGATATCATGATGATGATGTGACTCACTGCAAGTCGGCCTTATAAAGCCTGACTCTTTTTTCCCCCAGTTAGAGTCATTCTTCTTCTTTTTTCTCTGGTTGTATTCTCTCCCTTATATAAGGTGCCTTTCTCAGGCCCTTGGAAGGGGTTTTTACATGCCATCATGCTTTACCTTTACCTTTGATCGGTCTTTATAAAAGTTATTCTTATTCTTCTTCTTTTTTTTTTTTGGTTCAACTCTTACCTCGCTCTCTCTCTCTCAACAAAAAATATATATCCACGGTTTACAAAAAAAGGGGAATACAGAAAAAAAAAAGTAAATGGGTCAGAAGCACAATCGTCGTCGAAATAGACCAAGACCTCGTCATCGATATCCTCTACAACAACTTCAACTACAGCCGGACAGCACCAACACCAACACCAACAATGCTTCCTACTATACCTACCATAGCCGTTCGTCGTCTTCGTCGTCCTTCTCCTCCTCCACCGCCTCCTCTACCTCCCTGATGACTCCCTTGCTCGGTCCTGCCATGCTACCACACGCCCAACCCTGGCACCATCGGTATATGTCATGGCGGGATCAGGAACGGGAACAGGAACAGGAACAATCTTATCAATCCAAAGCTGCAGCTTTAGAGGCAGAGCAGTGTCGCCTTTTCGGAGGAGAACCCGGCGATGATATGGCTTTATGCTATCGGATGTTGGAATACTTTGGTGGACTGGACTTTATCTCATGAGTCACACCGGCATCTACGCGGAATCTCCCACCTCACTACGCCCTCGGTACTACCTGTGGGTGCTCTCCTCTCATACACCCCGCCGTCGACATGATACGACAACATCTATATCTATATACACCACCGCCGTGTCTCTTCGAACCACTTTCGCTTCTGGATCTGAGAGTAGCTTCCGACTTGCAGCAATGAAGGTGGTAATCCACTGGATTGGTCCGTTTACAGCTTTTAACTCCAGATGTCTGGTTGAGTGAGAATCGAGTTAGCAAGGGAGTGCGAAACATACTCTCCCCAGACAACAAACTTCCCGACGAAAAACGAAAAACAAAATCAAATCAAATCAAATCAGCCAGGTTGGACGCAGAGATAGGGCCGTGCTCGTATTTACAAGCTTGAGTGCATATCATCTCGATATCCGCATTCGCTGTTCATGCTTGAGCTACCTGTGTCTGCGTCTGCGGTGGCTGAACAACAATCAATACAAGGCTCGCATGGGAAGAGATCAGAAGGGGAGAGATCATGGTATTATTGGGTGGAAAAAAATACATGTTTGAAAGAACAGGGGTTAAGGATGGAAAGAAGACGGTGGGAAGACGAGGGGATATCTTAAGACAGAGTCTAGGGGACGTTAGAAGTGCATAACTAAAATTTGTATTCATGTAAATATATTTCGTGTAATTTTTCTACTCTTTTTCTTTTCATCTTCCGGTGTGGCGTGGTGCATGGTGTTGGGGCGGGCAAAACGGTGCATTTTCGATTGATGGTTACACATGGGATGATGGAGCGATTCGGCTTGGTCTGCAGAATAATATACACTCGCCTGAGAGTTCGCTTCTCGCTAATACTCTTTCTCTTCTTCCCTCCTCTTCTGTCTTTCTCTGTAGACTTGATGCGGAGCTTGTCATACATGTATTTTATAATAGCCAAGATAGCTGTGTGATGCTGTCCTGGTCTAACCTGAATACTCATCACGTATCTATACCATTTCGACCTCGAGCCCGTTGACAGTAGATCTGCATCCCGTATAGTGCTTAAAGCCAAGTCCCAACACGTCTGTCGCTTCTGTTCGGTAAGATAAAGCCGCCTCATCCGGCTTTGGCACCAAAGGCAGACGCTAGTTTGATTCCGCATGGGCCGATCAGGTATAAACGACTCACCGTTCATAGATGTCGTCCGAAACTCCCTTCGAGTCACTTCCCGAAGTGGGTGAGTCATGCAGAGTCCACCTCTGTAGACCCGTGACATTTGCATCGTATTTCTCTGGAGGATAGAGTACGCAGTGGGTATAGTCTCATTGATGATATAAGACCACTTCAGGTGCTATGTGGTGGCTAAGTCATTGATCAGGCCCCAAGTTCCGAGTTCGTCCACCAGAGTCCCACTGAATTGGAACGGGGTATATTGATACAGCCATAGAACATATGACTTGGTGCAATTCAATGCCATCTGCTGCTCTACCCATCTGTTGGGCGGTTGACTCTGTAGATAGAGATGAAAGATCCATTGAGGCTTGAGGCTGTCAAACCTAGTTGGGGTTGACTTTATGCCGTAGCAGGATACCCATTGACAAGACTAGTAATGCCACCCTGACTATCCTGGCAAAATCAACAGTTTGTGGTATCTTTGTAGAATATCTCTGGTACTCTTTCTCTTGACATCCATATTGTGCACTTTCTGGTTTGCTCGATGCAGGTACATTCAGGGCACCACACGTGATCAGACGGACCGGAGTAACTATCCTGAAACAGCCTACTATTTGCATGTGAAGGTCGTTGCGCTAGTCCAAAACAGGATAAGGCGGATCTCCGAAAAGGCCACGGATGTTCTTTGGAGTCTCGCTGACGATATATCAAACTATTTTGCTGCTTGCTCGACTCAACTTCCTCACGCCAACCGCAACCACGCTCGATACCCAGCATTTAGGCGATTTGGAACCTCTTACTACCTGGCTTGAACCAGAGTAGAATGCGCCATATACCCCAGTTTTAGAACTCGATCAACCCACTTTTCTTCCCCCCGTTGCAATAAGCACATGAGCTGTCCCTGGTGGTCATAAATTAGCACTGGCGGCGAATTATTCGCCTGGTTTCATTCTGTGAAGATGTCCGGCAGAGACTATAACTACGATGAACAGGTCAGTCCGCACACCAATTCAATTCAGTTCAGCTCAATCGTGCAATTCGGGAGCTGGAGGTTCACGCCGGTTGATGACACCTATACTGACAATGGGGACAATTAGGGCCAATTTTTCCCCATCTTTATCCTTACTCTTACCGGCCTTGTTACCATTCCGCTCACCTACAGTCTTCTTAAACCTACCACTGGTATGTCCCGAGCCATGTCACTTGCTCGGTGAAACGCATTTCAGCTAACCCTGGCCGGCTAGGACTTGAGAATACTGCCCCTCGAATAAAGTCCGATTATAAACCTCAGCATGGAGACCTCGTCCAAAATCAAAAGCAGAAGCTCCTGCGAAAAGAACGCCGGATAAAGCGCATTGTCACTGTGATTCTGGGTTATGCCGTGATGGCATGGATGATATATTTGATTACCGTGACTTCAGCAGCAGCTACTAAGATATGGGATCCTTACGATATTTTGGGAGTTTCAAGGGTGAGATCCTGAACAAGCTTCAAACTTTTTTTTTCTTTTTTTTTCAATCCACGGCGCATTTTCTGACCCTGAGATATTTTTAGAGTGCGGACGAAAAAGCTATTAGCAGACATTATAAACGGTTATCTCTCAAATTCCACCCCGATAAAATTCAGCCCGACCCCGCCAAGAACGAAACCGTTGATTCTCTCAATGACTACTTCGTTGAATTGACCAAAGCCTATAAAGCATTGACTGATGAAGAGATCCGAAATAACTACCTCCAATACGGTCATCCCGACGGAAAGCAGAGCTTCAGCATCGGTATCGCTTTGCCGCAGTTTATTGTCACCGAAGGCAACGGAAAATATGTTTTGCTTGTTTACGGCCTTTTGCTTGGAGTCCTACTGCCATATGTCGTCGGTAAATGGTGGTATGGAAGCCAAAAGTATACCAAAGATGGCGTCCTCGTACCAAGTTCCGGAAACCTTTTCAGAGCATACAAACCAGGGGTGGTAGATGGTGCTATTATCGGTGCACTAAGCTCCGGTGATGAATACAACCACATGCTGAAAGGCGACAAGGCGCATAACGGACTTGCGAAACTCGAGAAGAAATTGCAAGATGCTGGCCGTCTGTCCAAGAAAGATCAGCAGCAATTGAACAGCCTTGACAACGCCAGCAGAAGAAAGGCGCTGGCATTACTATGGGCTTATCTCCAAAGAATAGATTTGGATGATACCTCACTTGAAAATGGTACGAAAATAATATCCTCCTCTATTCACCGTGGGCAAAAAGCTGACACATTTTCCCTTCTTTACAGAAAAATTCGAAGTTGCTCCAATTGCATTGACTTTGAACGACGCATTCACGACGATTTCCCTCGCTTTCAGCAACCTACAACCGATCCTTTCTTCCCTCTACACCTCCCAACGCCTCCTACAAGCTATGTCTCCTGGCTCGTCGCCGCTCCTCCAGCTACCTTATTTCGATTCCAAAATAGTCGAGGCCGTCGAGGGTGATCACTCTAAAACACACATCACCGTCCAAAAATATATGCAAATGTCTGACCAACAGCGCCGAAAATTAACTGTTGGACCTGGGCTACTGACCGCACCTCAATATGAGACTGCAATTTCTGTGGCGAAACAGATCCCTACCTTTGAGGTCGCGAAAGCTTTCCTCAAGGTAGTAGGAGAAAAAGTGATCACCCCAAGCAGCTTGGTTCAACTAGTCGTCAAGGCCCGGTTCATCCCCCCGGGTACCGTGAACGTACCGGAACCCGCAGAGTCGGATCTCGAGGACCCTGACCCAGAGGAAGACGACATTGATTCACATGCCAGCAAACAAAACGCAGGCAAGAAAGAGAAAGACTCGGAAGAAAATGAAATCCAACCTCCGCTTGCCCACGCCCCTTACTTTGCGCGTGACCATTCTCCTCGATGGCATATTTTCCTTGCAGACATGAAGGGAGACAGAGTGGTCGTTCCCCCATTCACCTTCACGAAATTTGAAAAGCCATTGTTCCATGAGGATGGAAAGCCGACCTTTAACGTTCAGACTATGAGAATGCAATTCCAGGCTCCGCCTCAAGTAGGAAAATTCCCATTTGTGCTCCACGTTGTCTGCGACAGCTATGTTGGCTTCGACACTTCGACGGATATTACGCTTGAGGTTGAAGACCTTGCCAAGGCCGAAGCAGTGGTGGCTGAGGACGATATCAGTGAACCCGACGAAGGTACGTTCCTTGTTTTCTTTTAGTATATATTGCATGCTTTTTTAACTTGTCTAACGTACCTTATTCTACAGATTCTCTAGCCGGCCAAATGCAGGCTCTGAAGACCGGTCAACCTGCACCTAAAAAGAAGCGCCCATCTGATGACTCGAGCGAAGATGAAAGTGACACCGATGGTGATGTGGATGACACCAGTGAAACCGATACCGACACAGACTCAGATGAGGAATAGATTCAATGTCAGCTATCAGAATTAAAAATGTCAAAACAACTTGTCCAGGTCACTCGGAGAATAATTCAAATATCACCCACCACCCTGTGATTTAGCCTCAATGGCCGTCAGGGGGAACAAAATACCCACACACCTCACACATGCATCCTTCACTCACCCCGGTTCCATCGACTTGAACCTTTTCATTTCTATCATTGTGCGATGATAATATCTTCCTATCAAGTAGGAACAGGGAACGACCCCTGTACCCTCTATTGTGGCTTCTACCGCTACTAAAAGGGAGCTCAGGATCGAGAATTATCACCACCACTACCACCCTGTGGGTTTGTTTCGATCTAGCGACTTTTATATAAGCCTTTTTTCTCTTTTTACCTCCAAAACTCTCGTCGAATTGTTAGCTGTACCTAGAGTGAGCTTACCTTCGGCGATGTATGTGTTATAGAAATCAAATTTTAGGGACATATCTTTTTATTATCGTTTTTAATATATATTTTTTTTAATTTGGATGAATCACACTCACTCGGCTTGGTAGACAGTTTCATTAGTATTTCGCGAGAATAAACGTCAAATTGGTGAAAATTATCATTATATAAAAAACGCGTCTTTAAGTAAACTGGTTAGCAAGCAAATGACCCTCGCCCCGATTTTGAACTCGATTATTTAAAGCGTTCCGTCAGATCATTAAGTCATTATTTCACGCACACATTTAAAGCCACCGGACCGTTCCCGTCTTCGACTTGCAACGCGAGACAACAAAGCAAACAGAAACAAAAACAAAAACATAGAAACAAGCCGTTATCAACATTAATCATGGGTAGAGCAAAGGGAGTGAAGGTAAGTGTGGGGATCTATATATAGATCTCTCAAGTGTGGTCGAGCGTCATCACGCAAATATATTCACTGGAAGAATCCAGGCTCCTGGGTAGCAAATGGTAACATATCAGGCCCCGCATGCTGACTGATTGAAAGTTCAGGCATATAGATAAATATACCAGCTGGGTCCTTCCCGGCCTTTGTCAACGCGAGTTTGAAAAGGCGGCTCAGACTTGCATATGCCCGGTGAGCAGAATCGCTAGTCGGTGCAAGAGCGTATAGCCAGCGCAGCACTAGACCCGCGTCATGGATGAGATTATCGATTTCCATGGGTACGTGAGACGTGGTGAAGGATATTTCCATCACAAGGACCACGCAGGCTTGAATCATGTAGTGGATGGAGCACCACCATGGCATTGAGCGGTAGAAGTTCACTGGATTAATGTTTGCAGGGAGAAGCTGGATAAGGCTCCGGGCGGATGAAATGCAGCGGATTGCAGCTTCGGTGTCTAGGCGCCGTGAGGATTCTGATTGGGATGGGATTGCCGTGTTTAATTCGTACGGATCGCATAGACTAGGTCGGTTTATGAAGATGCTTGCTGCATAGAATCGGAAGGTGAGATATACTCGCTCCTCAAGGGGGTGGGCTTGCGCGTTGCCAGAATCTGCGTGAATTAAGAGACCGGGGGCTAGTTCTTCGCACCATTGGTTTAATTTCCTGTTCAAGCTGACGACCAGTTGCTGGACACTTGCCCATGTACGGTTAACTGTTCGAGGGCTATATAATGCGGCGTGTGCTTCGTTAATTATTGTATCTAGGCGAAGGCTTGCCACAAATGTGGCCAGAGGGGGCTCGGTTAGGTCTCTTTCTGGGCTTAGGCCAGGTGGAGTGTTTAACCCAAGCCTTTCGAAAGGGGGAGCTGCGAAGGCAGGATCGTGTTTTCTTGGAGGCCTTGAGCTAATGAATTGGTCTTGCAGGGCAGAGGGGAGGCCTGTTAGGATGCATATGAGCCTTTCAATCGAACAGAGTGCATGCCACACCCTGACTTCGAACTCTCTGGTTTCGTCAGAAATATCTGGGGTGGCATTGGCGAGATGGAGCGCCCGAGCATAAGCGTATCTCACACCAAAAACAACATAGAAGCAGGCGCTAGGATTATGAACAGTCAGCGAACCAATGTTGGGGATATTATGTATATCACTGAGTTCTTACCGATTGATCTGACAACTGGCAACTAAATACATTGCAGTAATTCCTGCAAATTGGACATGCTCCATTGTCGGTGTATTAAGGGCGTGCACCGGTTCCTGACCTAGCGTACGTGAGCGAATCCAGTATATAACATGGTTGTCCAAACCGTTAGTTGAAGCGTCTGTATAGTAAGCATATAGTGCACCAAGTGCAAACACGACGTTTAGAGTTGCAAGCCAAAGGCAATCGTCAGTGGGTGTTTCTCTATTTTGGAAGTACACATTGTAGCTGAGCATGAACTCTCGTTTTGAGAGAATGGGGAAAAATGGATGGATAGTAGCAAAGTATGCATGCACCAATAGATCGGCTGTAGGTTTCGGAGGCACTGAAAATGCATCTACAGATTGTGCTAATTCGGCAAATTGCGCAAGATTAAGCCCACTGGAAAAGTATGTGCACTTTTGAAGCAATATGCTGTTAGGCTCGCCAACGTCAAGCATCTCATGTACTTCGTGGAGCGATTCGAGTTGATCGCCTGGTACTAAATATGGGAGGCTAGTATTAGTCGGTGCACAATATAAGTAGCTGCGTTATATTACCGTCGAGTTCCATGTTCGCTGTAGTCAGCTTGATGAAAACTTCCTCCATCCACCGAACACATGAAGCTTTCCCGAGAAAACTAGTCGACCCATCGTACTGCTCCGTGTCTCGCTGGGCACGGTCTCGAAATCGAGGGGAAGCAACCGTAGCAGGGACGGAATATTCGTCTTCGTTTGCCTCATCGCCTGATGGAGTCAATTCCCCAAAGACAAAGTTATCTTCGTCTGAAAAGAGGGGATTCTATAGATGCAGATCAGTCATGCTCGAGCGGGTTCATAAGTAGGTAGGATGTGTTCTCACCTCTGACAGTGCAGTTCTAATAGCTTGCTGTACGTCTTGACTCTGACTCGGTGCAAGCTGAGTCAATAGAGCTTCATACATAGCTATTTTTGCTGCCATCGTGCGAGCATTTCTGTTGGCTCCGGAAGAGCTCTGATCTTAGCTAGGGTTTAAACAGGGAGTATGAATTTTGATAGAATATATTGGACGATATCTCAAGCATATGCTAAGTGTAAAAGGATCACACTGGAGCCTCTAACGTATCGATAAAGCCTGCCAGTGTTGGACACGAAGATGACAATAGGGGGAAGATGAGTCTACCGTTTCAACTTCTCGCGTTTCCCATCCGCATAGAAACAGTGAATCTCCTGATCTTTGCAGCGGGAACATATTGGCTGGATACCATCGCACTTTGATTTTCTTCTCCTGCATGGCTCACAAGCGTGGCTGACTCGCTGTCTATCCGAAGAAGCAAGCTGTTTGTGGCCTGGACGAGGAAGACGGGGTATGGGGACTTTCTGCTCTCCATGAATGGGTGAAGGGACCGTAACACTCTCTCTAGCTAACGAAGTAGACGAGACAAGGACAGTATTGGGCGCATCAGAAGGGCCTGGAGAGGAATTGGGAAGAGTTGCGACGATGGTCTGGCGATGAGGTTGAGATTGAGCTTGATGGAGATTTGGTGGAGGGCGGCCGGCTTGGCGGCGTTTGGAAGAACCGCGTTCCATCTCACGATCGACGCGACGACTTTTTTTCTCATCACCAACCTCTTTCTATGAAGGCCTACTCAGCAGAGAGACTTAACGTTTTCAGTTGAGAGAGACGGGAACCCCTTTGTCTAAAAAGTAATCCGGCTGACGGACTGACGAGGACGTATTTTCCGTCTCCCTTGATCCTCCAGTTCTGACTGTGTCTAGATCTTTTGAGACAATATACCAAACCGCCAGTACGACAAGCTAGCAAACACCTTCAATCAGCCTCCCTGTCCCTCCAGCAGCCTTTTCTGGGCCATCATGAGATAGCCAGACCCATCCTTTCAACCATAAAAACAGTTCACCAGGTGGGGATGCTGCACAGTCTGCAGGGAAGCGGGCTCTGGATCAAAATGTACCAAGGGAATACCTAGCCAATACGTCGCCCCATGCCCGAAGAGTGATATCTCTACCGTCTCATTGGCCTTGATGAGCCTGTACACGAAGGGTCAACGACTTTCTCCAAGAGACTAAGCCTCCAGGTGCAAAAACACGGCAAGCTCTTCGGATTAAGGTTTCGAGATGGGTGACAGGCTTCACTTTCGGGTCGTGAAACCATCATGAGTTTGTCCAATATGATTTTCGGCATGAAAGTGTACAAGCGCGGCGGGTATGGAAAGGCCCAACTTTCGACCACCAGAGATTCTAGAGCAGCGTCGCCCTCCGTGTTCGGCGCAGGTCGTTCAGCGCGCATGTCAAGTCCAGGAAGTAACTTTAGGGAACATACAGGTGGTGCACTGACCCCTGGGGCCGTATATATCGACTGACTATGGATGGTTGAATCTGTTAAAATGCTAATCAGTTTAGACAGCCATATTTTCCAAAGCCGTGCACGCCCTGTCGACGCCGAATGATCGGTAGAGGAGCAATATCCTTCTTCATCTACGCACATCAACTCGCACGCAGCACCTGATTTTCTTGCGCGGCTTAACTATCCCGTCAAATAGCAGCCGGTTCTGTAGTCGAGCAGCAAGCTGCATTTGTTATGGTAAGCATGCCGCATACTTGGGGCTGAAAAAAAAAGAATTAATAATAAAAATGCCTGCTTCTTTCCACTCTAGGCTTCAAAACGGTGAACAAACAAATCCGAGCACCGTCCTTTGAATATTACAACCAAAGATTGGCGCATCAATGGCTTTCGACCTGTGGGTGTCTGCATATCTACCCCACACAAAATCCAGATACGAGAATATTTAAGACAGCTCTCGCAGCTTGGGTTCGAGAAAAGAATGAGCTCAAGATGCTGATCAATTTGTGCTGGCTAGGCAAGATTGTTGAGCTGTCACATTTACTGGTTTCCCCCACAATATAGCCCAACAAAAAAGAAATACGCCATATTCAAGGTTAGGTATTCGAGCAATGTACCAATTCCTTTCCTTGAATTCTAGTCCTCTCCAGCATGCCGCATTATATTAAACCTCAAGGCCGTTGAAACCAATGCAGATATACGCCAACTACGTGAATTATGGCCGTTCCTTAATGTATGGAGGCCCAGAATTCCGGAAGATCATGGCAGTGGTATGCAGCCGTTCCACTTACGAGTAATTATCTCTCGAGTCCTCCAATGAGGGATGCAGTCCTGCTATTAATGTGCAAGCCTAACATGCCCTACTTCATTGTCTTACTTTCAACCAGACGCCGAAATGCATGTTATCTACCAGTTTTAAATGGGGATCTTCGACCCCCTCTTTCTCCCGTGTCATTTGCCAGCCTCCGAGTCAGTCGTTTGAGCTCAGGTGGAGAAACTCCCCGGCTGGTAGCCGAACAAAGCCAGTTAAGCCGCCGTTAATTCGTTGCCTTCAATTCTTATTGCAGGCTCAGCTCTCATCAATGTCAAGCGGGCAAGGACAGGGGGTACGAAACTTCGCAGGCACTATATCGCCAGCGATGATGTGTCTGTGTGAGCCGGTGTTTTGGCCCAAGTCTTGATACGGGCCACGTAGGATTACCGTCGCAAGCAAGACTTCGGCTGGAAGACCCATGCCACATGGGAAGATTACTTGCATAATTCTTTGCATTTCAAGTATGGGACCCCCCCCATCTTATGACGATGCTGACACTTTCTCCTTCTGGCGCATACGAGGAAAGGAACTATCCGGGTTTTAATCAAGTGGCGTGACAACTATGTCTTATTGAAAGGAATTCGGCATGCATGCCACCACGAATTGCTCCTCATAGACCTCTGCACGGCTGCATGGGATCTTTGATGAGAAATCATACTAGTTCTATTGTGCAGCAGAATAGCGGCGCAGCTACCAAGCATGTTGGGCATAACTCTTCAGAGATTATACATGTACGTGTATTGATCTTCATAGATATATGGAAGCCCAATCGATTCACAGAACAGAACCAAGGTCCGAGGCGCCTCGGAGATAGCCAATAGCCTAGTGCCTCCATGCAAGTCCAAGGTTCTTTACGAGATTAGCGAGCTGGCCATCCCATCAATTTACGTGGAGTATATATATAAAAAAAAGCCTCAGGTCTCAACCAACTGTTCCAGGTTTGGGCACTGGCGCTTGAGTTCGCCCAGAATTTCATCCCAGGCAAGCTGCTGAAGCCTTCGGCCCTCTTCCGTTCCGGTAAGCGTATGCGAGAGGCTGCCACAATGATTCAATGTTAGCAATAATTCTCGGAGAAGAGGAGATTGAGGTACCGCTATCTTCCCGCCTAAAGGAAATAGACAATAAGAATTAGGAATAGAAAAGGAAAAAAAGGTTCAAATTACTCAGGAAACTCGTCATTCTTCCACAACTTCCCATGCGACTCTTCCCCTAGCAAAGTAGCGCTCACAAGAGATCTGCTCCCTTGCTCTGACGTTCGCATGAAAAGTATTTGGACTATCATCAGCGCCAATCTCTCGTGGAAGGCAGTATATTCTCGCGTCAACTCCGAGCGGCAAAGTCCCGGGCAGATGGAGTTGACAATAACCTCCACACTCCCATCATCACGACGCATCAATCTCGCGAAATTTTTCACGATAAACTCCAACAATGTCTTCGAAATAGGATACTGTCCGCGTTTGAGGAAGTTTTCTCTCGTGTTCAGATGCTCGAGAACGCCAATCGTCTCACGCCCGTCATTGTCCACGGGAGGCCGTATTCGGTCCGCAGTCACCAATCGGTAAGATCCACTTGACACGAAAGAGAGGTGTGCAGGCAAGTTCGTCTGCGGATTACGACTCGCCTTGAGTTTCGGAAGCAGTAATAATCCCAAGAGCGCAGTTGATAGTGCGTTGACTTGGATATCTTGCTCCCAACCTTCGGGTGAGAGGGTATAATATCTCGAGTGCACGCCTGCGTTCAGCAACGCGATATCTAAGCGTGATACCTCACTGTTGACTCTCTCCGCAAATGATTTAACACTTTGATAATCGTTCATGTCCAAGGGCCATATTTGAATCTGATCTAACCCGGTCTCATTCTGGGTTGTCGTTGTCGTTCGTTGCTCAATTATTCTTTTTGCCTCGTTTCCTCGCTCGATACTTCGACATCCGATGATCAACGAGGAAACTCCCAGGTTCATAAACTTGATTGCGGCTTCGAGGCCGAGGCCGGAGTTGCCGCCTGTAATCAGGACGGTTTTGCCCTCAAGTGAAGTTTCGGGGTCGGATGGAGGGAAGAGACGGGCTTGTATGAAGCGAGCTATGCCGGCCAAGGCCATTTTGTCTAATCTTAGGCTTGTTGTCTAGATCTTTCTTGAGGACTCTGAGCTAAGTAGGCTAGGTGTGACTGCATATGAACTTTTGTTGTTACGCTTGGCTGGGCGGAGAACTCTGAATGCGCTACGGAGTTAAGGTTCACCGGTCGAGGTCAAGCTCAGTGCTAGGTATATGTATATTTCGCATCCCGTTGACCATGTAGATCTCCAGAGGTCGAGACTTTCTCTTCCATCACCAGCATTGTTTGGTTGCATTAGTTACACTGTTGGCCGGGGTGGGTCGCCGTCGCCCCCTGTAACCATAAATAAGCGCCCATACAAATCGCTCAGCATATAAGAAAGAGATAAACTATTAAAATGAGGGAGAGGGAGTTTCACGGTGCATTATCAGCTGCAGTGTTCGAGTCGAAGGAAATAGTATTCATTCCATTTATGTGTCCCTATTTTATGCGTACCCAGTTTGGTATATTTATATTGTATAGCCTTGCGTTTGATTCTGCATCATATGGTGGCTCTCGTAGCCTTTGGGTCTGATGTCTTCCCATGCCTATATCCTATCCCTGTGTCCCGACCAATGCTACCGATCCTAAATCCATGCATCCTAATACACTGACCAAAGAAAGAAAAAATAAAACAAAAGCAAGGCGTCGAAGAAAGTAAGAAAGTAGAAACGTAAAGGGGCGTATATAGTTAATAGAAAGATTGACGTGGAAAAAGCTTCATCTCCGACTCGAGAAGCAGATATACGGATCCATCATCTGCGATGGTGCATAATTTTTTTGGCGATGGCGCCCACACAAACCGAATTCCCAACTGTACACAGCGATAGGCCTGACAGGGAAGTGGTGGTTAAGAATATGGGGTTTGCTCTGCCCGTCATCCTCAGCATACCTAGGAAGCATTCATTCTGCAGCGAGGTATCATCGACCGAAGAGGATGTATGAATGCAGCACTAAAGCCGTATGTAACGCAAGGAAAGAATGCAAAAGAAACATAGAGATAGAAAAAATGGCCAGCAGAATGGGGAGATGAGAAAATGGAGAGCACTTTTGAACATTGGGGGGGTTTGTTTCGAACTGCATCTCCTCATAACTGCGTAGCGCAACATTCATATTCCTACAAGTGACCATGTGGCTTCAAACAGTATACAGACCTCTTTCCTGGGCTTCTATACTGTTTGGTATATTTTACCCGCTCCAAGGCTGATGGTTCCAGGAACCCTGCTGTTCGGTTCCAGAGAACGTATTGCTATAGCTCTCATAAACTGCGGGGAAGCTGGAATAGATACCTTGGCAGGCAGGCTGGGCGTATGTGCCAGGTACCATCGTTTGAGGGTTTCTAAATGGCACTGAGGAGTCACAAGAGCTGCGGCCAGCGAGATTGGTCGGGCCAGCAACACTGTACCCTGCCGTTACACCGGGGTTAAACCCGATCACTTGAGGTGCAGCGGTGTCCCCAACCGTGGGCCAAAATTGCTCCTCGCGAGGGTACATGCCGTAGGCCTCATTCACACCAATTGGAGATCGTTCGCATTTTATAAAGCCAGACTCAGATGGAGTGGATACCGAAGGAGAATCACTGGAAGGGGAACGCTCAAGGGAACAAGGTTGTTCCAAAGGCGAATCATCACCGTCCGGAGAATTGGAAATCCTCACGTCTCTTTTCCAGTATTGTGCAGTGTCCAGGATGCCCCCCTGTGGTTTCGCTGTTGAGTTTTCTTCTTCAGCTTCTTTGATCAAGCCAAGTCTATCTAGTATAGCGTGCGTAAGCGGGTACCCGTCTACGACATCAATCGGTTCGCCCGGGAAGCATTTGTTATTGATGCAATGGGTATATAACTGCTGCAGGGCCTTTACCACAAGGGCATGATGGGATTCGAGCATCTCCACAAAGCTATGATGCGCAAAAGGCATAGAATGTCAGAACAACGAGCCAATCAAAATCGTGTAAAGGGAGAAAGAGTTGATTCAATACCCCCTAGAGTATGCCTTGGTCTGTGTTGCTTTCCTTTCACGGAACAGGCATGGATGATTGTAAACAGCGCAGCGATAGCAAGGCTGATTCCCATCGCACTAGACACAGGAAGGTATAAGTTGGGTACCTTGAGAGGAGAGTGTAGTTGGTGTGGCCAAACCTTTGTCTTCTTCACCCTACAGCGATCGCAGGCCTTCAAGACATGCTTTCGCTTAGTTCGATATAAAGGCTGATGGGGATTGGTGTCCGCAACATGTGTTGGCCCAAAGTTTGGGAACGGCACCGCTGTAGTGGGTGCGGATAGAGACTCCGGTAGCCTGGATGAAACATGGAGTTTTGGAAAGATGGTGGGTGGTTGGGGCATTGGGATAGGCAAATTGGGGGGTTAGTGGCGTATGAGTATTCCAATATCAAAAAAAAAAAGTTGGTCACTGAAGAACTTCTTGCGGGAACCTGAAGTCGTCGAAACTGGAATATGGCAAGATGAGATGATCTGACGAGAAAAAGGGAAACTCCTGATATAGATGAGGGGAATAACCTGGGATGATCATAAGAGTCAGAACAGACTACATACTGCTTTTTAGCATGCAACCCGGTACTACTTATGGTTTCTCCAAGGGCTTCTTCTTTCTTGCACGAAGTACGTGACGTGGAGAAAACGATTCTCGTCACTCCATGTATCGGAATGTTTTCCTTTTCTTTTCTTTTCTCGACTTCTCTTTTCTTTTGCCCGCTTGAATACCCCACCCGAGAAGGTTATAGCCTCCCGTTCGGGTAAAGTAAGGGGGGGAAGGGTAAAAAAAATATAAGCTTCGACTTATAACGACATATGAAAGCGTGGGTGACAGTCACTTATTGCTTGGTTACCGATATTTTCATCTTCTGAACGGCGTGACATGGCTGGTATTCAAAGTGGGGTTTTCAAGTCGACGACCACTGAGCACGGGCCGACCCGAGTAAAGGGCTAGGAGTACAAGGATACTCTCCTATGTAAATGAGGCGTGTTGTGAAAGAGGAGTTGGTTTAGGCACCACCTGTTGATAATTTGGGCACCAAGCTGAAGGGAGGGATGGCATCCCACGGAGCGTAATTGCCGACGTTTGAAGGGATCAAGGGTGGTACTTGCTCTCGCCTGTGAAATTGAACAGCCTTATTCGAGTCCAGCGACCAAAAATAAGGTGGCCGTACCTTAGGAGTGGCTGTCACACGAGCAGAACAAATCAAAGGAAACCTGAATCGTATCCTAAGCTGTTCTGGCTCCATGCTAGCAATAGACGCGAGATCTGTATTTGAAAAAAAAAAAGAAAGTAGACGCATGTGGAAAAGATCCTCCGTCTGGGTTGAGAATGTGAACAAAGTACTCCGTAGCCACAGCCCCGGTCAATTGGTTGGACAACGATTAAGCCACTAGCCGGGTATTGAATCCGCACCAATCTCCTCTCCCGAGACAGGCCTTTTCCAGATGATATTGGCATGCACATTCAGTTCCAAAGTATAGGGGGATACTTTGGACGCTCTGTGCGTTCACGTGCATCCATCGTGGCAACTGTGCTGTTTCACTGTATTCGGAGCAGGTAAATAAACCCAGAAAACCTCGTCACACCCTCGAAATCGTACAGGGGGTGCAGAGGTATTTCTAATAGGGAGAAGGTATTGGTAGCTTGGCCAGCAGCAGACAAATCATATTCATATCCTTAATGTGTGTGAAATTCGAGCAATAGACTTGCTTGTCGTCCCTCCATCGTACACCACAAGCAACAGAGAGGGTTCACTCGAGATCGCAGGTAGTGATACTCTGCGGAGCGTTGTAGACCTCAGCAGTTCGGAGGTCAAGGTCCCCAGCATGCTAGTACTCGAGAAACGGAGAATCCTTGTCTTTGCGTCTGTGACGGGAGTTAGTGACCGGGAGAAAGACGTTGCAGTCGTAATTTGAAGTTGGAGAAGTTTGAGGTTCAGTCCAAACTAGGCGTGTTTATACTTGTCACGTGATGTATATAACGAAGAACACGTCTGGGTGCTGCTTACATGACGATAAACAGTGACATCTAGCGTGGTCCCCGACATGCATCGCGTCAAAGAAGCAAAAAAACGATGCATAACGCCCGAGTGTGGGATATATATACACCGAGCCAGTGTCATTTTGTCTCCGGCTGTGGCTGAAAGAGTCCCTGAGAGAATTAGATGTGATAGACATCTCTGCGAGGGTTCATCCTAGAAAACCAGACGCGGTGGCTTTCTCCTCTACATCTGCATGTATGTACCCCCAAGCCATCTCCTACAAACAAAGACAAACAAAGAATGAACAATAAATCTGGGGAGATTTCCATGGCGGTATCAACCAGACAAACAATAATCCGCTGGACATGTCCGGGCTTCTTCCCATCATCACCTATCACTCCCTAACCTGTGGTTAACCAATGCCAATTCTCGCCCCCTCTGCAAAGGAATACGACCCATACCGAGAAAAGCACAACACGGAGCTCATTTTAATTTAGAAGGGATTAGGATTAACCCAGTCCACACGCCCGCACAGATGCCAAGGACGTATAACAGGACAATAGCAGCCTGGAAAGGGTCCTTGGCACATGCACGACTCCCGTTCTTCTTCTGCTATCCATGCTTTGTTACTTCAGATTGGTTTTTGTTGGTGATCGCTGCAGGCCCATGGATGAAAGATTGCATTATGCACCAAGCTCTTTTCTGTCAAAAAAATATTTTTATGCACCTCATCACGTACCAGAAAAACCCAACGAGCGAGAAAAGCCATCCTCGGATAATTCGGCTGGTAATGAATCTGCCAGAGCGAGAAACCGGCACGTCTTCTGGGTTCCTTTTGAAGTGAAAGAGGAGCCAATATATGAGGCGAGCCTGAGGGGCCTGCATACGTATGTTTACCAACATGATAGAGCCTCCCTTTCTCGGGGATGTTCTAGTTGTTATTGAAGATACTCAGGTGCAGGAACCCCCCATTTCTTTTTCCCTGGCGGCGGATGTAACTATGCTCTCCGCCTTCTTCACACCACTCTGCGTATCTATATGCATAGAGGGTTGAAAAAGCAGATCATTGGAAGTTGTCCTACGCGACGAAGGCTCGGCATTGGCTCTTCCCACGAGCAGGGGGGGTTGGTGGGATGTGGCACTGCGCCCTGAAGTGCTGATGAAAAGGATTCTCCCCAAGCCTCAGGCCTGTCACCCGTGTTTTCTGACGGTGGAGCTCAGACACATCGATCACCCTCTTTTCTTTTTCACAGATTACCCTTTCGTTTTCCTTTCCGAAATACCGTTTTGACCTTTTCTTTTTGATTTCTTCTCAATTTCGAGAATGCATGACGCAGAACTTTATGGCGTTATCGATTGCTAGGCACACTCGCTTTGGCATGCAGCCATTACTGCATGGGGGAGCAGAGTGCCGGGGAGAGTTTGTGCAACACAAGATGACAAGCAGGGGTTATTAGAAACACAGCAAAGTAGGGCGCTGTTTTCAATAGCCGTCATGCATGCGTGTAATGCATAAATGGACACGGCAGTCCAGTAGCAAGTCTACGTCGGCAACGGAACCAGTATTCCATCCATCCTACTCCCGTCTTCCCTTTCCGGTCATGCGGACGCATATCTGGAGTGCAGACTTGCATCTCTCGTTGACGTGAGGAGGGGTATGATTGTTAAGCGAAGGTGAAGAGGGGCAACGTCCTAAGCAGTCCTTACGAAGCATGAAGAGCGGAGTTGGCAGTTGACTCGGTTAACGTGTCAATTGGAATATTATGATGCTCTTGGTACACTGACGACGCTATATCTCCTCGATGCTAGGCCAAGCGCATGTGAAGCGGAGAAAATAATCATCCTTTACGGAAATATTGACAGAGTTGAGATTAACATGAGTGGAAGGACCTGGCAAACATGCATGGGAAATGGGTCGAATTGACTCTTTTTGCCCACCAAACACAGCGCTGCAATCCTGCAATGACGTGACCCTCCCACCGTTACCACGGGCGTGGACACAGACCCCTGATATCTATTCCTCCATTCGAACTTTTTAACGTACACTAGGTGAATCTTCTGGGAGGGGTTTACCCGCCAACGAGCATAGGCGAAATTACACGATATGACACGAAAAGTCAAGTAATTCTCAGCTGTCGTGCTGCGGTGGAAGAGTCATGCTTGCTTCACCAGATGCAAGATGGTCAAAGCTCTCCTGGCTGGTTGAAGTCTCTAACGGGCTTGGATACGAGTCGCTGCTCTCATAAGAGGTATTAACAGTCAGGCCTCCCTCCTGTCGGTGATTCGTCCCATGGATCTCTCCAATCCATTCTCGTCCATCTCCGCTTCCACGTTCCGCGAGAAGTCGCTCCTCTTTTCGTGACTCTTCCATAATGAAGGCGGAATCGTCTGAGTGTTCAGGGGGTTGCTGCGAAAGCAGATTCCTCCGATGCCAGGCACCGAGAAACATCCCATCCGGATCTGCGTCATTTCTTACTCGAACCCACTCATCAAGATCTGCACCGTACATGTTTTGGAACCCTTTCTGACCAATTGCGTCGCTGAAATTCTTCGCCCAGTGAGGGCGTCCTCCGAGGTCACGCATCAGCCACTCAAACGCCTCATAATATCTTTCTCTACAGGGTGGGTCGCGAAGGTAAGGCCGATAGAGCGTTGCGTTTAGAAACAAGGTAGGCCCATCTGGACATGTGGGATCGAGATAGGGGCGAGGCGTCTGTGACTTTGAAGTGTCTGAAACGCGAACTTCTACGGGGCTGTGCACCCAGACTCCCTTGGAACTAAATGGTATCTGTGCAGCCTCTTCATCGCCATGAATCCAAGCTGACAAGCGGGTGATGGCTTCCGGTCCTTTCTCCAGTGGAAGTGCCCATTCGTTTACAAACTGAGAGTATAGACAATTCATCAGCAGCCCAGAACGGGCAGGCTGAATCGCCTCTGTAACCATACTCCCGGGTTTGAAACCATATTGCATCCCGAAAACGAACCACTCAACCCACGGCAAGATCCTGGGAACGTAATTGGCGATATATAACAGATTGTGGTAGACGTGGTAACCCAAGGCGCCGCCATAAAAGTTAGCCGGTGGCTCACGGGCAGCAAGTTCGGTTCTATCAGCACGCCATACAATGGCGCGCTTTAGATACGGCAACCACCACACGCGCACATACTCCGCCGAAGACCACAGGCCAGACTCCCAGCTGTCAAAAACCTGGGGAAGCGCCACCATCGATTGATGCCAAGCGATGTTGAAGGTAGGCACTGTCCTTAGCGTCATCTCAGTGATGATCCCGATCGCGCCCAATGAGAGCAACGCGGCACGAAACAACGACGGGTTGGTCGTCTCATTACACCTTACAACCTGACCATTGGCAAGCAGGACAGACAACGAAGCCACGCACTCCGACAACAAGCCAAACCGTAGCGAACTACCGTGCGTCCCGGTGGATATCACCCCCGCGGCAGACTGGCTGTCAATACTCCCGAGATTAGGAAGCATCAAACCCTTCTTCTCGAGCTCCGCGCCAAGCTGATAGAGCCGTATCCCCGCCTCGACCGTCACGATGCCAGTATCCTGCGAAAACGAAAGGATGCGACGAAAATTATCCAGGTTGACCACCCATGATGACGTGCAGGTGAGATCGGAAGGCGAGTGGCCACTGCCCACCAACACGATACGCCGTCGGCATCTGCGCGCAAGAGTAACGACTTTCTGCAGCTCGGCAACTGACTCGGGTTGGATATAGAGTTCCGGTCGGGAGTAAAACGTTTTCGCCCAGGTGTGATGCAGATGTGACTTGGTCGCTCGAAAGGGGACAGAAGCGTCTAGTTTAGCGAGTTCAGCGTCCAGATGTGCGTCCATCTTGTCTCTTCTCCGCCTCTCTCTGGTCTCTATTTCTTCGTATCGTATGTATCTCTTCGGTTATATGTTAATTGCTTTCTCCCGTCGGGACTTGTTTCTTTTTTCTTCTTCTCCCTGCCTTTGGGGGCCGTTCGTCTGGGTATGACACACAGCGATGTAAGTATGTACCTATGAGTTTGAAATCCGGTAAAAAAGCATTTTCCTTTTTTTTTCTCTCTCTTCTTTTCTCTCTTCTCCTTTTAGATATTTTCTTTTCTTTTTCTTTGCTTTTCTCCCCCTTCAGCCACGAGATAGAGGCAAAACGGCCATGGTGGGAGCTTGTGTGAGGTGTGAAGATGACGAAAAGAAAAAAAAAAAGGCCGAGATGCGGGAAATCGATGAGGTTTGAGTTGAGTTAGTAAATAAGTTTTGAACCTTGTGCAAAATGCTATTATCACGCCCTTTAATTCTATGTTTTAATGGCTCTTCGATTATGCTATTGGTTTGTTAGCTGCAGGCTGGTTTATCTTCAGTCAGTTATTCTGCTGGAACATTTGGATTTTCCCTTCCGAATATTTCTATTTCTCATTTTCTTTTAAATGACGACATTGTGAGGATTCACACAAGGAACTGGACTATGAACACTCTACGAAAGTGCAGGGAGAAGCAGATATTTATACAAAATGTTCATTTCATAACTTTGGTGATTCCGAAAAGCTGGATACATCTCTGTTGATGTGTGCAATATACAGATTTTAAATGAAGGGACCCTAATTTTTGTCCCGGGCGTCTGTATTTGCAGACTCTTGAAGCTCAATTGACTGACCACCCATACTATTGGCAAAGTCGTCCATCTCTTTCGCTCGCCACCTCACGGAAAACTCCTCCTTGAGTATAATGAACCCGCTACGAGAAGAAGCCTCCGCGATTGGCAAGTCCGAATCAGCAGCTGCGCCTGGCCGCTCCGGTTCGGCTTGATCAAACTGGATGCCACGCTCGAGGACAAACTCATTTTGCGTTATGCGGCCTATGAGTCTGACAATTGCCAGGAAGCCGAAAAACCAGATGGTCGAGACGGCTAGTACGCACCATGAAGCAAGCGGTACAACGTACCAGGCGACTCCTGTTGAACCGGGTAATGGTGGCACCCAGTACATGAAAATAGGGTAGAGGCTGCCCGCGAGGTACAGAAGCGCGCAGGCGATGCTAACTTTTGCATTGACGGTGTCCTTGATAATATCGCCCCAGGGCTTATGTATGGGTCTCCGCTCTGAGGCACCGTGGTGGGTTCGCCACTCGACTACCTCTGTCGGGGGCGGGCCGCGAAAATGCAGGATCAAGATACCTAATGAGAGGAGGACGCCGAAACAAGCCGCTATTATGTAGGTGAATATCCTAATGAGTACGTTATAAGCGTCTTCAACCCCGATACCCCACGTGGCGGCAATAAGGACAAGGCAGCTTAGAAAATGGAGGATGAGTGCACCGACTGGTGTCTCCTCTCGATGGTTGGCAGGATTGATAAACCAGACTCTGCGACGTGACTTATTCTCAAACCAATCCAGAAACCTTCCTAGACTGAAATCCTGGTCATGGGCGAAGAATTCGGGAAATGGAATGAATCCTTGCTTCGCAATCTCCCGCTTCATTCGCGCCGCTGTAAATGTCCAGACGACGATGTTGCCGAACGACGAGATGGCTAGAAACGCATTGATTGCTTGTTTGCCACGGACATCTGATTTACAGATAATATTAAAGAATTCTATGGCCACGTTATTTACCATCTGTGAATCTGTTGGGACGATGATCATCTACGGTGCACACGGATTAGTCTCGGACTTGTAGAGATCAACCGCACTAGGACTGGACGACGTACAAAACAGATGTTGACAGCTATGTAGAGCACAGAAACGATGCCCATGCCCCACCACATAGACCTAGCAAGGTTCTTTCGCGGATTTTTGACTTCTCCCAACACCTTTGGGCTACAGTCAGCGAGATCTATACCTATTGAAAGAGGGGGGGAGGAGCGGTGTTGATACAACTCACATGGCTCGGTTGATCAAAGCCAAAAAAGGCAAAAGCTACTTCACATCAGCCTCAGAACTCGCTTCAAAGGGAGAGATTTTCACTGACCGACGGAGAGAAACGCCTGTGGAGCTCCGATGGGCTCGCTATCCGCATATGGAGTATTATTCGTACCAGTGGTTATCTCGACACCTCTTACGCCGGATTCCCGGCCAGCAACGACCCAAGTAGCGATGATGATAGACAGCAGGATCAACACCTTGACAATGGCAAAGGCATTGTTTAGAAGAATGCCACCACGTCGAGAGAAGGCGTGGATGAAGCATGTCCCTCCTGCGATTAGAATTGCAATTCCACGAATAGTTGCTGGGCCGAGCTCTTCGGGTGTCATGTCCGGCCGCGCTGCCTGCATGAGGTGTTGAGCGCAGTGAATGCAGTTACTGGCCATATTTCCAATGAAAATGAAGCTGATGCCAAACAGGACACCGCTTAGCATAACCGTGCCCCCTTTGTAGCGTGGCCAACTGAAGACATATTGAAGATAATGGAGCTCTCCCCCAGATCGAGGGACCGACTGCTCCACTCCGTCGATTATGTAGCGAGGCACATTCAGTCCGTATTCGAGAAAAACGTGTGTACCGGAGAGGCCATAGATGCAGCCACAGACCCAGAGGAGAATGGCAAGCCCAGGGCTCTTAACGCCGTTTATTACACCCTGAGGGCCGTTAAAGACTCCCGTCCCTTTCCTAAAAGTCTCAGTTCTAATGTACTCGACATCAACGTCGGTCGGCTGGTTAGGTTGGGAGGGATGACACACCGATCGTTCTGTTTATTACAAGGCACGTCACATCGGTAAAGTTCAGACGAAATGGCTCGCTTATCGCTCTGTTGATGGCCCTATCTGGGTTAATCATGTTGTCCATGCCATTCCAGCCATTTTGTTCACGAGATTGGCGTGGCTGGTGGCCATCATCGGCGGAGGCTGAGGGGTTCATCTTGTAAATGCCAGGCAGCAGGGCAGCCTAACATAGATGGTAAATTCTTCCACAAATGTGGGCAAATTATGGCACGCTCAAATGGGGCTGGAGGGCTTAAAGTAGGTCCAAAAAAGTGAGGTTATCCTCTAAGCAATATTTGGAGAGAGATATGGATTGCAACTGGACCGGCGAACCGGACGAGGCGACCATAAATACAATCCAAAGCCACATTAGAGAAAACGATTGGCTGATCGTGACGAAGCTTGCCTAGTATATTGAGGCTGTTTGCATGGGTTGATGGGATGGTATTGAGTATCCATGTCATTGAACGAGGCTGGAGATGTAAGGATATGGCTGCACTGTCAGGGGTTCACCCCTCTGCTATTTCAGATTCGATGCGATGTTGTCCTTTGTTTCTCTCTGCCGCATTTCATAATCCGTGTTCGACGCGTATATTCCTTGTTCAATACGAGGATCTCTCGCCCCCCAGCAGCTGAAATTGATATATGTAACCCGTGACATTGATGCGGCTTTGAAGCCCTGGGAAACCGGGCGTCTGGATTGGTAGAATCTCATCGACCAAGCGAACGACTTTGCCACATTGAAACAGATGACCCTTAGCATACCAGGCAGACAGGCTTCGTTGCATAGGAGATTTCCACCGTACATACCTGTGGCATACCCTCACCGATCACGCTTGCTCTTGCGATCTGTACCACCTTTTGGATACGTAGATTGTTCGCTTTGTTGCTATGGCTGGTGCCATTCAGATAGGAGATCTTGTCAAGCTTTCTGAGGTTGCCTGGACCGTCTATGAGTATGGCTGGGCAGCGGAAAATAATGCAGGTTAGTTAGCTGTCCCATGAGGGTTCGGTTCGGGTCGTTTGTCGGTTCCATGAACCATAGAGGCTGCCCAAACGCAGCGCCCCACCGGTGATCGAGCCATTCAGATATTAAACAACCAGCTACCTGCGCATTAGATGCATAGCTCCAGCATTTCTCATCATGCTAATCATGTTTGCAAGGTGATAACTACCGCGATTTCGGTAATGACGTCTACACTCTCTTCAATGGCCTGAAGCAACTCGAAAGATCTATCGAGCAAGCCCAAACGTCGCTTCGAGAGCATGGAGCTCGAAAGGCCGACGTACTGGGAGGCAACCGGGCATCTCTCGCAGAAATCATTGGCGATTACGAAAAGACGTTGGATGATTGTAGAGACCTTCTTGACAGGAATCGTCGATATAACAAGACAACGGGCCCTATCGCGAATATCGATTGGAATGTCAATATCATGCCCTCAGTCGAGCACCTGCGACGGCGCATCTTTATGCACAATTGTCGCATTGAGCAAGCTATAAGACCTTTTCAGATGTGAATTAACCCCTGAGCAGATCTTGTCTTTCCTTTTTATCTTTCTTTTGCCCTTGTTAAGAAACAAGCAAGTTCTGGTACATGGAATCTGACTTGTAACCTCCGTTAGCGACCTCATCAAGCATATCCACGATGATTTAGCTCGGAGGCTGACCAGCGTACACGAGGATGTCCTGAGTATAAGGAGGACTTTAAATATGCTCCTCATCCACTGCTTTCCACATGTTGCCGAGATAATCGAGCAGCAGTCTGAGCAAAGGTATCGCTCTCTCACAATCCCAGACTCCCTCCGATCCAGGTTGGAGCTCATGTTTAAATGTCGACAAAATGGCGAGTTAGGTCGGCCCCGAACGCTCCAGGAGTTGACAGACTGCTTCCTGAGCCATCATAGAGGAAGTACTGTAACGTTTCCCTTCGACCCAGAATACTCTGGACAATCCCCGCCTCTTGTATGCTACGTGGAGCTCCTGAAATGCCAAATTATTATGGATGGAATAGAAAACTCGAGCGACTTTCAAAGCCTGTCACCTAGGTCACATTGGCATGGTTATGTGAAGTCTTTGAAAGAGGTCAGTATTTCCTTATTTAGTTCCGTTTGGCCATGCTATTGCTGACCGTTCTTCCAGAAATTGTCAGAGCAGTGCTCTCGATTTGATACCGAGCTAACTGAACCTGACATTTCGGAATGTCAAGATGCAATGCTCACATTTTGGGTTGGAGATAACCAAAATATAAAGATACTCCAACCGCCGATAATGGAACCGCTGTATGACCCGTTATTATTAGTGTATGTCTTGCGTTTGCGTTTGATGCGTCTCTATACTGGTGCTAACATGCCTGGAACAGACCACTAGCACCTGAACCGGATATTGGAGTTTGGAAGAAGTATATGCGACTATCGCGGAAGAGCAGATCTAAACGAGAATTCCAGATCCTTGAGATCTGGAAATACAATGACCCACCAAAGGAGGAAGAGCGCGACGAGTTCAACTTTCATATTGACGCCGCCAGCCTGATACCCATCTATGCTGACCCAGTAGATGAAGAAGCAACACCCGCCCCGCTGGAGATTATCCTTCAGGAGAAAGACACGTCCCACCGGTATACTTTTTTGGATATAGAGGATATTTTGTTAGTCCAAAGAGAGATCACAGGCTTCGAGGTTGCGGCCAATTATACGGAGTAAGTTGACCTGACCCCAGGTCCTATTTGGCGGCGCATCTGACTGTTCTTAGACCTGCCATAACAGCAGCCTTTGTCAAGCGAAGACTGAGTCACCCGCGTAAAGAAAATGCAACGGTCCAACTATGGGTACCTTGGATGGGAGGTGATACCAGTTCTAGACGAATAGGCTCATTATCACAGACTTCAGCAGCCTCGACCCTCAACAGTCCAAGTCAGGCCAGCAGCACCATGTCATCCCAGTTGGCTGCGGCCATTTCCTCCACGAACCGCAACAACTCGATCCCCAATGCCACCAGCTCTACCAAAGGTGGTAGAGCCGCTGTCAGTACTAGCTTTGCCTTGACACCGCCGCGCCCAAACAATCCGCTACTAGTCTTGTTTACTAGGGACCCTAAATCGTCCATCTACTCCATTTTCGCGGTAAAAGTCGATGAGAAGACAATACCTAACATGAAACGCTGTGATTGCCGCCGCAAAGATAGCAACTGCCGCTATGTCGTACTCGAACCACCCCACGGGCCACTTAGCGCTCAACGACTTGAGAATCGCGTAAAATGGGACCTACTGCCGCTTGTGATAGCACCTAAATGGGATGACCTTTTACGTGTTACCATAAAATTCCCTACAGCAGCGATTCGACATAGGTTTAGTGGTAAATATTGCGAGTGCAGGCCTAGAACAGAGGGGGAAGAGACTAAATGTTTGTCAATGGATCATCAGGGAGAGTTGGGTAAAATAAGGGTTTATCACAGGAGGCAGCTGGTACTGTGGGAAGAGGAGAATGGCAAGCGGAAGAGGTAGATGTCTATTTCTCTGCCACCCTGGTTGAGTCACTGCGGGATATCCCATGGCCACCGCAATGGAGGCTCGGGTAGTTGATAGTCATCAGCCTTTCCGTGCTGCTCAGGTCTTCTCCTGAAGGTCTTCATGCAGGATCTTTCTTGTGGTCTGTATATCGGGCGATTGAAGAGAGCGGTCTGTGGCTTTGATAATTCGATATGTATGTAGTTATATGATTGACTGACGAATTACGGATTTTTTTAATTCATAGAATAAAAATGATCTCTGCGCATACGCTAAAAGACGCAAAAAGTATGACATGCTTCGTTTTGTACAACCTAACACCTTTTGGTCTTAGTAGGATGGAATTACCCGCTTGGAATAGATGCATGTGCCAGAATATCCCTCAATTGAACTAAGTCTATACATTTTATCCCCTGTCCCCGCCACCAGCGTAGCACCAAAATGGAAACAAAGATAAAACTACCGAATATCGCTAACAGACAGGAATATGATGGATGATACAGACAAGGCCCAAGGCCGAAAAAATGAGCACCAAAGATAATGATAAATGGCTAAACCAGAGGGGAAATAAAGGCGCGGATTAGTTAGTTGTGGTGTGGCTTAACGGATAGAGTCGATGGCAGCTCCTAGAGGAATGATTTGTGGCGTTATACCGCGGTTCCAGCTCAGTTTTTCGTCCCATTTTCTGAATGCCCGTTTACATTCGTCTGGTAAGCTGTTGAGGATGACGCTGCTCTTGGGAAGGGATGGTCGGTCTTGCTCGGAGACTGCTAGGATGCCGTACTCTTGAGCGAAGACAAGAGCAGTTGCGAATTCCGCTGAGCGGGCGTGTGCTCGTTCACCAACGATTCTAAACCAAAGCATTTGGTTAGTTGGTTGTAAGGAGAGATAGGGATGATGTCAATAATATGGATGTAACTTACACGTAGATCTCGAAGAAGGCATCGAGAACATAAATATGGGCCGGGTCGAGATCTCGTTGACAGAATGGCTCTATCTCCTGCACGGTATCGTTGGGCCGTGCCACGGGGGATCCATTTCGTCGATTCCAGAAGCTCGCTCCAAAACGTTGTCCAAGTTCGTGATCTACTCGGAATAGTCGACAACGGTACCTACTATGGTTTGGCTTCAATCGCCACTGATCCGCGGACTGGTAGGCCGGGCGCGGATTCCTTTCGGGGAAGGCGTCGAAGAACCCACTCGGCTCCCGGCCCTCTGTGACCTCCTCGATTTCTCCGGTGAGTCCGATATCCATTCCAATTAGTCTAGCACACCCCAATTCATCCGCCGTGCTACCCTTTCCTTGCCAGAGGTAGAGTTTGCCGAACTTTGAGGATATTATAAAAGGATAGCCTGAGCACAGGCTGGCGGGAGACAGATCGACTTCATCGAATGTTATCTGGCCCATGTGCCTTCTTCCACAGAGCATGTATAAAGCAGAGGATTCAGCTCGGTTACTCGATCCGCGACGTGTTATGATGATGCCTCCAAGAGCTTGGATGAAACTCGTCGTTTCCTTGCCTTGTTTCAATACCTCGAGCTTGCTATTATTTTCTCTCGCGACCTTTTTAGCGAAGAGCTGGGCGTCCTCGATACTAGCTTCACCCACTTCATCACCGCACCATAAATGAACCTCTGTGTGACTTGATTTACCATCTTTCTCAAAGGCGTGCACGCAGAGGTACATGCTTTCTTCGAACAGGATGTATTCTTGGCTAGCTGGTAAGTCTTTTCTCTTCCCGTCACCACTAAGCTCCCATAATTGTTTCCTGAGCGTCTTTATCTTTGGAAAACCCTCCTGCTTAGATAATAAAATCGGCTCAGGGTTAACTTGAACCTTCATACTAGCGCTTGGGGGCGCATCAAAGAAGCCGGAGAATAACCTAGCTGCTTCAGAGGATTGTGGGAAGGGGGATGCGCGGGCCATAGAAATCGGGCGTGCTGGCTTGATGGAGTTGACAGCCGCAGTCTTGGAGGGGACTGGCGGACTCTCGACGGGTTTAGAGGAGCGGATTTCTGCTTCAGAGGGCGACGGCAGTGGTGAAATAGATCCCGGTTTATTCCTTATGATCGGTTTCGCCTCATTTAATTGGGGTTTCTTTTCGAAGGCTACAATAGATGGTGGCTTCTGTGAGGTTTGGGGTGAGGCTGCCTTATGCGTAGCACTGGGGGGTCGAGAGGGTATGGAGATACTGGGTTTTAAAGGTGGACTCGGCTTAGATTTAAACGCTGGCTCATTACTCGAATCCGCTCGCGTAGCAGTGTCCGCTTTTGAGGATAATTCACGTTCACTCGATCGTTTTGGGAGTGTGATTTCTTCTGAGTTACGAGTCCAGCCGGCACCATTACTCTGCCGGAAAGTCCTAACGGTGTCTTTTGCAGATGCTCCGGAGGTGACTTTCTCCTCGGGTTTGGTTTGTGGTACTATAGGTTTAACGACGGTGGAAGCTGGCCCTCTGACAGTTTTGTTGAATTCAGATTGACTTGGGTTCTGCGGCTTGTCTGGAAGATTTCGCCTACCAACACCAATCTGGCGTTCCGCAGTGGGTGGGCTAGTTGATGATGGTTTAGATTCTTCCTTCTTCATCTCCGGCGACGTTTCTTTCGCCTTCTGGGGTAATCGCCTCTTAGGGCCCTTGGCGCGTGATTTTGTCATGTGGGTGAGAGTCTTGGAGGTAGTGTCAGGAGAAGATTGTGACGGAGAAGGGGTAGACGGGCCCTTAGAGGAGGCAGTGGAATCAGAGGGAGGACCTCGGGCGATAAGATTTGCTAATGCAGGATTCAGGCGCCCTGCAAGTCCTTTGTTACCACCAACAGGTGACACGGTTTTAGTAGGAGATTGTTGTTCAAGTGGTGGTGACTGAGGTTTTGTTGGCGAAGCCGGCTTTTTAGGCTGCTCCGTATCTAATTTACCCGGCTTGTCTGGCTTCTTTAGAGAAATGCTTTCTTGTGGAGGAGATCGTAGGGTCTCAGGCTTAGGATTCGGTTTAATCCCCGAATTACTTTCGGATTTTGACAGATTATTCCGCTTAGCGATAGCTTCAGGGACAGGGGTGGAAGAAGCACTGCTCTCCTTCTCAAGTGAACGATCGTTTGCACGTCGCCGAATCGACCCTCCACCAGCTTTCATATCTTGTTTCCGCTTGAGAATATCTTCTTTGAATTCATCGAACCTAGGTGTTTTCTGAGGACCACCAGAGTTAGCCAGCGCGGCTTTGCCCTTGAGTATGTTGTCCTTAAGTTTATCGGGGGCCACATAATTCTTAGTTTCTGCCCGTCTAAGCTTGCCAAACACGGCTTTAAATTCTGGCTCTTCACTGGTAGAGGTGCTATTTGCGTGCCTGGAAGGTCTAAGATTGGCACGTAGATCAACAGCCGGATTATTCGCTTTGCCTGTAGAAGTAGGAGAACCAAAACCACTCGCTTTCTCTGGTGATGTAGAGCCACGGCGTACACGTTCAGCGGGGGAGTTCAAGGGTGACGACGGGGCCACGCCTCTCGAGCTCGGACGGATGTCCAGTTTCAGCGTATCGCTTTTCAAGGGTACTGGGGGCGATTGCGTGGAAGCCTTTGAGGTAGCTGCTTGGGCGGAGTCGAAGTCAATCGTTTTCTTCGTTTCCTGTGGTGTCCCCGGCGTCGTAACAGCTGCAGGCTCATCATTCTGCGTTTCAGGTTTGGCTACGGGCTTCTCTGGTTCCGTGGGTTTCGGACTGTCCAACGACGGGCTAATTTCAGAATTCGAATCTTTTTCTGTCGAGGCAGGTCCTTTTGCCTTCTTTAGTCGTTCGGTCAAGTCTCTCTTCCACTCCGGCTCTTGAGCAGCACTAGCTTTTAACTTGGGGGAATCAGGCTTGCTAAGTGCACTTTCTAACCAAGAGGCTTTCGTTGGACTCCACCTTTTTGGGTCCATTGTTTTTGATGGGCTCAGAGGAAGGTCGCCATCCTTCACACTTCCAGTACTAATTGAACCATGCCGCCTGTGTGATGATGGTGACAGAACAGGTCTCGATAAGCTGGCATGAGATGTGCTCTCTCCTCTCGGTCTCGTCGAATCCATGTAGCTTGGCCTCTCCTCCCCAGCATTATTACGAACAACTGTCATGTCACTATGGCTAGAGCCTGGGCGCGAATTAGACAAAAAACTGGGCTCTTCCAATGGTGTCCCTGGGCGTGATACGTGGGGTTGTTGGGAAGACCGATTCACTGGAGATTCGTTTCGAGATACTGGAGTCATATTCCCCCGCAAGGTGTTAGGACCAGATTGGGCACTCCATCTTTTTGAGACGCTATCAGACCGCTTCAGCATTGCGCTTTGAACGAATCCCCCGAGACCTTTCGTGGGCGACGAAGGGCGGTCGTGGGAAATACGTCCCTGGGATGGTGACATGGTTACTTTTTCAGCCGCCTGCGGATTCTCGTATATAGATGGAGGACGTGATTCCAGCTTGTGCGCCGATAACGGAACAGGGGAACCCAGCCCTCCAGTCGATATTGTCGATACACTCGAGTAGCGATTCCCAAAGCTACTACCTCCATACACAGAGCTCGTTCGCGAAGGAGAGCGGGATCTCTCACCACCCACTTCTTGATTCTGAGATGCATCCATATCACTGGATTCCCTGCTGAGTCCAGGCAGTTTTATATTCCCTGCACCAACAGTCGACTCAGGGAATGTTGAAGTGTGAGATTTCCTATAAGCACGAGACTCATTCGCTCTATCACTCGTTTGTTTAAACCAGGTAGGATCTTTTGAGCCAAGCGATTGCGCAATCTGGGAGCGCGAGACTTGCGGCTCTGTATCCTCTGTAGAGGTGACTTCAGTCACTGTTGTCTCCGGCTTGTTCTTCGGTGATTCATGCGGTGATTTATTAGAGATGGAAGGTTTGGCAACAGAATCCCGAGATGATGGGCGCTGTTTCCATGACAATGTCCTCGACAATCGCGTTGTGTCAACCTCCATTGCGGAGTTTGTAAATGGCGGGGACTTTTTCTTCGGTGGTATCTCCGGCTTCGTCGCGTCAGCAGTATGCGATTCTATCTCGGAGCTTAGAGGTGTGAAGGATAATGTTGGGAGGAGCTCGACGGGAGGATCTATAGATTGCGATCTCGAATGTGAGGGGGAGTCTTTAAGTGGGATGGAACCACCCAATGGAGTGGGAGAGTCTTTGATAGGAGATATAGATCGAGCGCGTTCTATTTCGTCCAGAGTGAAAAGTAAACAAAGTAGTTAGCGGAATGGCTCAAGTCTGTAGCGTGTTGTTCTGCTTGTGTTTGTGTTGATTCATGAGAGGTGACACAGGGCAAATAAATAACAAGGCAGAGGTAAACACAGGTGGGCGTGATATACCAGCTCTTCTCGCCTGCCTTTCTTTTCGACCTTGTAAAATCTCTTCTTCTAGCTTCCTCGTCCTCTCCTCGTCTTCCTTGTCTCGTTTATCACCGAGCTCCCGTATGCGGACAAGGAAATCGTTGACGTCCTCCGAGGCGTCGGCGTCTTGCTGGGCCATGGTTGTTGCGGTCTGGTTGCGCCAGGAGAGGGTGAGGGGGTAGTTCCGGCGGGCAGAGTAGGCCTTTTGCTTAACGCAAGCAGAGACTCCGTGATGTTAATTAATTAATTAGTTTTTATATTCCAATAAACAACGAGGTGAGCATCGGCTGCGCGCGCTTGGGGGTTTTTAGGTGCTGGGCGAACCGCCGCCAGCGAATAGCCGATTTGGCGACGACGATCCATGCCTTTCTTACATAATAACCAGGCTCAGCTGCGTTTATGCGCCAGTAAAAGCTCGCTGGCCTTGAAAAAGCAAGCAGTTGCGGGCGTACAGAAATGCCATCTTGCACGCTGTCTTTGTTTCCATTTAGATGTAGCCGACGTTATGCTTTATACAAACAGCCATCAGCCTTAAGCCCAAAAATGCAGCGTTCCATGGTCCATCTCCGCCCGCGGTTCCCGTCTCAATGTCAAAAGACCCTGGTAAACTCCCGGCTCGCTTTCAAACAAAAAGAATAAAGAAAAAGAAAAGAAAAAAAATAAATAATTCAGTAGAGGAACAGCCTCTCTTTGGCGTCTTGTACCACCCACGCGAGTCCCTCCGTGAGATTTAAACCCGTCATCGCACTGCATCGAAGAATGGACCATTTATGCGTTTTTATCATGTCAAGCTGCAAGCCCTGCATTTGATCAAATGACATGTTAGCCTGAGCGAGCTGTCTCCGTAGGGATAGACGCGTATGAAGCATCGTCTTGAGGCTTACCTCTTGTACTTCGGCTTCATCCATGCAGCCTTCAACATCGGTTTTATTCAAAAAGACCAGCAGACTCGCCCCCATCAGTCTCTATTTGTGCGTCAGCCTCAAGCAGCAATTAAACCCGTAGCCTCCAGATAGAGCAAATCGTACCTCTTCTTGGAGAAGTCCAGCAAGCTCTTCTCGACAGTCGTCAACCCGAAGCCTATCAGTAGCATCGACAACCCAAATCAATGCATCGGTCTTTTCAAAGTAATTTCTCCAGTAGGACCTCAGGGTTTTCTGTCCACCCACGTCCCCTTACCGTGAAAAGCAGAAAGGGTAAGCTTCGCCCTCAGTCCGAAAGGATTTTCAGTGCTAAAACGTACATATGTTCAATTTGTAGCTGTCCATGACCCGCGTTAGCATTCCGATATATATACGCTCTTGAAGAAGAACCTACCCATCGAAATCAATAGTCTTTATGATAAATCCAAGAGTCGGGCTGACGGTGGTGACGTCTTCTCCCATTATCCTCTTGACTATCGTCGTTTTTCCTGCATTGTCGAGTCCGCTGTCCACCATCAGCATCACGACCTCTCTTTCTGAGCTGGACAAAAAAGGGTGGAAAAAAGGTACAGCATCAATATTCTCATCTCCTTGTCCTTTAGTCTTGCTTTTCTTAATATAGACAGCATTTTCGTAGATTTAAACAGCACCTGTGATGATGGTGGTGGTTTTGGGTGTCGAACCTCGAGAATTGAAAAAGCGTTGGCGATGGAGAGATTCGGACGCGACAACAACACCAGTCATAACAACTTGTACATCTACATATCCAACAGGAATTTGATATCAAAACTAATACTCCTTTCAGCTGAATTTATCTATTCTCATTTCAAATATTTCTTGCATAGTTTTACTACAAGTCCCAGAACTGGGGGGCCTACCAATTTGAGCTGTGAGGCAGATGTATATCAGAAGCTCCAGTGCAAGAACACATCAACATCAGCTAACTTGAACATTCCATCACAGAAATACAAGTGACGAGGGAACTGCCATCAAACTTGTCACTCTAAGTACAGTTGTGACACTAAGAGCCCAACAGTGAGAGTATAATTTTCTCTCTGAGTCTTTCCAGTCAACTACCAAGCAGGATAAGAGCAGAGCCAACCTTCCTGACACACTCTTGCTTTTCATCTCCCATCTTGTCAACAGATCTTTATTTTGACTCATCTACCTTTACAACTATCTTGTTCAGCAGTGGTTTGATAACTGAGTCACAGATCAGTTGAAAAGACAGGTCAGAAAGTCCTCTTCTCGTGTTTGAATACATAAAGAACTATATGTCCAAAACATTCTGATCTAGTTTTCATTCATCTTTTGTTTTGATACCTTTCATCTGTTATTCGAAGCTGACGATTAAGAGTTAAGACACAAAGATCAGCCATGACAGCTGGGATCACCCATGCTGCTTCGGCAAAGGATGCCCCAGTGGTTGATTGGTCAGAGTATCTGTTAGCCATGCATAGGTTTCAGGCCGCCTCGAGCAGCAAATATACAAGACACAGCAAAGAAAACAAAAAAGATGATAAAGTGACAAAGACTACATCACAAGAGAAAGAGACTGAAGCACTCAAAGCACCTGCAGTTGTCCAGCCTGATGTTATTACTCACCAACACTCACCACCAGATGATAAAGATGGACCCCAGCCTGTCACTTCTGATCCTGTGAACTTGCCGGAATCATCTGGGGCACAGGTGAACGACACAATCGCGGAAGCTTCAAGTACAGTGAATAACTATAACGAAGGTAGGACAAACATTTCATTACTGTCTATCGTTTACTTTCACTCTTATTCTAACTCATCTTAGACGCATGTTGCGAGGCTTCAGCCAATATCACCCAACCGGCCAGCCCTCTTTCAGTGGAAGAAAGCATGGCTCCTCGAAAGAAGAAGGCTTCTGTGCCTACAAGCCCTCGGCAACCCGAAGAAAAAAAGGGGTTGGGCAACAGTGCCGAAAAGCAGTCATGCATTGATGAAAAGGAAATAGAACCTGAAGAGAGCAAGTCCCCAGCGATGAGAGCTGATACTAAAGAAGATTTGTCCAGTAAGTTGTAGATCTTCACCGTTCCGCTACCCCTGTCGATGCGCAAAGTGATAACCTTTAATTTAATTAGGCGACGAGTCCAACGGCTCAGACGAGGTCATCTTTAGACAAGACGAGCTGAATATGGTTGGGCCTCGAATCAATGCTTCGGCATTTAGGCATGGACGAGCACGACTAGCCAATGCTTCATCTGCCGAGCCCCAAAAGGAAAATAAACCATCAGTGAAGAAGGCCCTTCCTACCAATGGATCAACCGCTGCTAGGACTCCAGCAAACAACCATGGACGTTCTAAAGTCGTTGCTGAAAGAGCTACAGGACGGAACCGACAGCAGATCCAAACTCCTACGAAGGGGCCTAAAGATAAGAGAGATTTGAAGGAGGAGCTCAAAAAGCTTCAGGAGGAAGAAATGAAGAAATTCGGAAGGAAACAGATGGGACTAGACCCGGAGGCAAACCCAAAGACTAGTCCACTACATCTCGCACGCCAGGGCCCAGGAGCTGACCCGCATTCCCCATTTATGCGGGAACTTGAAAAACGGATTGCAGGGGAACCAGACCCGCTGCTACTCAAAGGCAATCAAGAAAACGGCAATAATGAAGCAGGTAGCCCTATGCCTTCCGGAAGCAACTCTTCGGAGCCCAAGCGAGTTGCTTCTGGAGCCTCCAGAACTGGTGAGCGTTTGGAAATCAAGAAATGGGATACGGATAAGGGTAAGGAAGGGTTCTCACCTGTGGTTGTTGATTGGCAGTACCGGCCATGGGAAACTTATGGCGACGAGCACTTTGTTCGGAACTTCAGGACCTGGCTCGAAAATACAATGCGGCTTGGCTATCCCGTCGATATCCAACACGAATCATTTAAAGACGGGACCTCTATTCCAGATGGTATCAACGGTATGACTCCCGCACTGTTTGAAGTACCCGAAGCACGAGTCAACCCGGATGACCCAGAAAACCTGTCCCATGCCCACGAAGCTGCGGCCGGATACGTCCACAATTGGAACCTTAGGATAGAGCAGGAAGAAGCCGAGAAGGAGCAGCAGCGTGTATTGCAGAAAAAAGCAATTCAGGCCCCCAGCATACCCGTAACCGTGGAGGAAGAGCCAAACCCATATGCGCCCAAGGCCAAAGTATACCTTCGCCCAGTTGAGGACAAGGATATTCCCGCCCTAGTTGCACTTTACAACTGGTATATCAGAAACACCGTCCGGCGAGTCGACTTGGTCGAAATTACACAAAGCGAGATGAAAGAGCAAATCCATGATGTTGAGGGTGAAAGATTGCCCTTCGTCGTTGCGGCCGAGCAAAAACCACACCATGGTCATGCCATGAACGACCAGGAGGAAATGGTTTATGGATACGCTTCAGTTTGTGATTTCACAGGCCCAAAGTCAACCCAGCGCTGCTCAGGGGAAGTAGAGGTGTTTGTGCACCCAAAGATGCGTCGATATGGGATCGGGAGATGCCTGCTTGACAAGGTCGTGGAGATTTGCGATCCCAAATACCCTGCCAAACATGGATATTTGTTTGATTGCGCACCGGATAAACGACACATATACTGCGCTGGGAATAATCGACTCTTGTCGAGACTGATTTTCATAGTCCATCATCTCGCAGATGACCCGACAGAGTATAAATGGATCAAGTCATGGCTCGAGAAAGAGTTCCGGTTTGAGGAGCAAGGTGTGCTCAAAGGTGTCGGCGCGAAAAAGGGCAAGCTGTAAGTTATCTCTCTGATCTATATCATCGCATCTATTCCCGATATATATGCTAACCACCATCATTAGGCTCAACTCTGGATACTTGGTGTACGATACCAGCGTCAAACATAGGTGAAATAGCGCATTGGCTAGATAGAGACCTTTGTTTGACATCGAGCCGTGATGGTTTACAGGTTTCACACTCGGGATAATTTCATGTTTCTATACTACTAATCTTCCTTTCTTTGGCTTTTTCAATCTGGTATGGCGAGCGCAGGATGTAAGATCACAAGAGCTTTGTTCAGATGGACGGGACGATTTAGTTTTCAAAAAGTTAGCCAAGCCTAGAAAGTTCAGATAGTGATAGGTGTTTAGAAGCCGAAAAACAGCGAGCACATTGATCCCTTGATACTCTTCGGAGAATCTTTAAATATCTTAATATTTTTTATTGTTGTCGAGATTAAATGAAATTTAGTTTTGGTCCCTTTTTCTGCCAAGACTAACCATCGCTCACCGCCTTGGGAGCCGAACGGCAGAAAAAAAAAATATGCGATTTTCTCCAAAGCTAAAGAAACGATCATCGCGCGTTGATATTCTCATAAATACGGGAGGAGAGTCGTCGAATAGCCATTTTACAACGGTCCATATTACGGAGTACTGCGCGTACCAGCTAATATAGTAGCCAATGGCTCCCAGCTCGAAAAAGGCTGCTGCCAACGACGATTTCGTCCTTACACTCTCAGACGACGAAAACCCTTATGAAGAGGAACTCGAACTGGAATCAGAGCTAAAATCTTCTGGAAAAAAACGAAGAAGAGACGACGACGATGACGAAAATGCCGATGATGGAAGGAAAGTGAAGTCCAAAAAGCAAAAGAAAAAACAGCAGCAGAAAAAAGGAAAAGCTGCACAAAGAGATGCTCAGGATGGTGAGGATGAATCTGAGCGTGATGGGGATGAGGATGGCGCATTAGACCCGGATTTCGAATTCGATATTGGCGGCGCTGGATATAATGATGTCACGGAAGGGTTTGACGGATGGGGAGAAAATGATCGAGTCAATGGAAAGGGAAATAAAAAGGGCGTGGATCTCGACGATATTTTGGCTCGAAGGAAGCAAAGGCAGCTGGAAAAGGAAGAGCGTCAAAAACGAAAGGCTGAAAAGAATAAGGAGGTTGAGAGTGAAGGTTCAGAGGGAGAGGAGGAGATTGCATTGGACCTTGACGATGATGAGCTTCTTGCGCCGGATGCGTTTGGAATGGGCGATGTCGAGTCGGAAAGCGATGAAGATGTGGAGATGAATAAGGGTGACGAGGGTGAGGAACAAAGCGATTCAGAGCCCGAAGATGGTGAGGGTGAAAACGACGACGACGACGATGATGACGATTCGGTAGCAGAGCCCATGGCGCATCCAGACGACTTGCGATCGGACGACGATTCAGATAATGATAGTGAGGAGGACCCTGAAGAGATTGAAAAGCGCAATGCTTTTTTCGCACCGGAAGAAGAACAAAATACCGAATCTGCGGCTAGCTCTGACCCGAACTCATCCTTCCAAAGCTTTAACCTCTCTCGCCCTATTCTGCGCGGACTTGCTGCTGTCGGATTCTCCACGCCTACCCCTATCCAACGCAAGACGATACCGTTTGGCTTAATGGGCAAAGACGTTGTTGGTGGTGCAGTTACTGGATCTGGTAAAACGGCAGCGTTCATCCTTCCGATTCTCGAGCGTCTGCTTTATAGACCGAAAAAGGTCCCTACTAGCCGTGTTGTCATCTTGATGCCTACGCGTGAATTGGCGATACAGTGTTATAATGTTGCTACAAAACTGGCTACATATACCGATATCACCTTTTGTCAGCTGGTTGGTGGTTTCAGTGTAAGAGAACAGGAGAACGTACTGAAAAAACGACCCGATATCATCATTGCTACTCCCGGTCGATTTATTGATCATATGCGAAATTCAGCCAGCTTTACGGTGGACACGCTTGAAATTTTGGTTCTGGACGAAGCCGATCGAATGCTCGAAGATGGGTTCGCAGACGAACTAAACGAGATCTTAACAACTATACCCAAGTCGAGACAGACCATGCTGTTCTCGGCCACCATGACTGGGACGGTAGATAAGCTTATCCGGGTCGGTCTTAACAAGCCGGTCCGATTGATGGTTGATGCAAAGAAGCAGACCGTCGGAACCCTTGTTCAGGAGTTTGTGAGGCTGCGCCCGGGCAGAGAAGACAAGCGATTAGGCTATCTTACGCTGCTGTGTAAGACTATTTATAAGGAACGTGTCATCATCTTCTTCCGCCAAAAGAAGGAGGCACATCGAGCGAGAATCATCTTTGGCCTGATGGATCTGAAGGCGGCTGAGTTGCATGGAAACATGAGCCAGGATCAGGTGAGTTACCACAATCTATGTCCCATCACATTACACGTAGGTGCTAACAGCAATTGAATTTTTAGCGTATAAAAAGTGTTGAAGCTTTCAGAGATGGAAAAGCAGATTTCCTCCTGGCCACTGATGTCGCCTCTCGTGGTCTCGATATCAAGGGCGTAGAGACGGTTATAAACTACGAGGCACCACAGTCTCATGAAATCTACCTGCACAGAGTTGGACGAACAGCGCGTGCTGGACGTTCCGGTCGCGCATGCACTATCGCCGCAGAGCCAGATAGGAAAGTAGTCAAAGCAGCGGTGAAGACTGGCCGCTCACAAGGAGCAAAGATTGTCAGCCGTGTCATCGACCCAGCAACTGCCGACGAGTGGGCTGCCAAAGTCGAAGAGATGCAATCTGAAGTAGATGAGATTCTCAAGGAGGAGAAGCAAGAGAAACAACTCGCTCAGGCTGAAATGGAAGTGGCTCGAGGAGAGAACCTTATCAAACATGAAGACGAGATCAAGTCCAGGCCTAAGCGGACTTGGTTCGAGACTGAAAAGGAGAAGAAGGATGCAAAGAAGCGCGGACTAGTTGAGTTGAACGGGCCTGGGCTAAAGAAGGAGAAGAAGAAGCTCAGCGGGAAGGACAAGAAGAAGCTGGATGATAGTCGGTTACGTGAAGAAGGGAAATCGTGGAAGAAGGGCAAGGCAGAGCGTGGGTCGAAGGCGGTGAAGCCGAAGAGCAAGAGCAAGAGCAAGCCAAAGAAGGGGAGGAAGTAGATCTATCTTCTACCTGTATTCAAACGTTTATACATATACCTACATCTTCATCTTCATCCACCTGTACATCCCAAATATCTACATCATCTTCTCATCCATCTATATTTATATCTCGGTTAGGGTCGGCCGGGATTGGCCCGATGTCGGCGGTGGCCACACGCCGCACATGTGACTCAGAGCTTCGACTTCAAGATGAACTTCAGCTTTTTTTTTGCTTCTTCATCTGTTCTTTTACTCATAAATCCTTCATCTTCTGCGGCTTGTTCGCTTTTCTCTTCTCAATTGCGCTGTGAGCATACAATCGTATCCGTTTCTCCAGCATCTTCAACCCCAGGTGCTGCCCAGGAAGCTCCCTGTCACCCCGCCATCCCACGATAAGAGCTCTGGAGCTTATCACACGCGAGTTTCCCTCAAGCAGCCAACGATATTCACGGCATAGTAATACACACCATACTCCAACAAAATGACGATGTATGTGTTTCTCTCCTCTTCGATTGACTATACGCTTATTGGGTAGGAAACATGAGCTAACATTACTGAAACTAGGCTCAAAGACCCCTCCACGAAATACAGGCCGTTCAAGCCTCTAAATCTTCCAAACCGCCAATGGCCAAACAAGACCATTGACAAAGCTCCCAGATGGCTGGCCACTGACCTGAGAGATGGTAACCAGAGCTTGGTAGATCCCATGGTATGTTTGCTCCAGCTGCGCTTCAATTGAGGAACATGCGGCATTTCTAACGGTTTGTGGATACGTAGGACGGAGAACAAAAATTTCGTTTCTTTCGCATGCTAGTCGAGATTGGATATAAGGAAATTGAAGTATCATTCCCCTCAGCATCTCAGACCGACTTCGATTTCACTCGACGCATTGTCGAGACACCTGGCGTTACACCTGATGATGTCTGGCTCCAGGTCCTCTCTCCATGCAGAGAAGACCTCATTCGTCGCACAGTTGATTCCCTAAAGGGAGCAAAAAAAGCTATTTTACATTTGTACCTTGCCACAAGTGAATGTTTCAGAAAGGTCGTTTTCGGCATGTCCAAACAAGAAAGTTTAGAGATGGCAGTTCGCTGCACGAAATATGCCCGGTCCATCACAAAGGACGACCCTTCCACTGCAGGAACAGAATGGCGCTATGAGTTTTCGCCTGAAACCTTCTCTGATACTGACCCCGACTACGCAATCGAGGTTTGTGAAGCTGTCAAGGCCGCCTGGGAGCCAACCGAGGAAGCTCCTATCATTTTCAACCTCCCCGCTACGGTGGAAATGGCGACACCGAACGTATACGCCGACCAAATCGAATATTTCTCCACTCGCATAACTGAGAGAGAGAAGGTCTGCGTTTCACTGCACCCTCATAACGACCGTGGCTGTGCCGTTGCTGCTGCAGAACTAGCCCAGATGGCTGGCGCCCAGCGTGTTGAAGGAACTCTGTTTGGAAACGGAGAGAGAACAGGAAACGTGGATCTGGTCACCCTTGCACTGAATCTATACACCCAGGGTGTCTCTCCCAATGTCGACTTCTCAGATATCAATTCCGTTATCCAGGTGGTTGAAGAATGCAACAAGATCCCAGTCAACGAGAGATGGCCGTACGCTGGTAAACTTGTCGTCTGTGCTTTCAGCGGCAGCCATCAAGACGCAATCAAGAAGGGTTTCAAGGCCCGCGAAGCCTCCGGTGCCAAAGACAACGAGTTCTGGCAAATGCCATACCTCCCCATCGATCCACAGGATATTGGCAGAACCTACGAAGCTATCATCCGTGTCAACTCACAAAGTGGAAAGGGTGGTGTCGCATGGGTTATTCTCCGCAGCTTGGAACTGGACCTACCTCGTGGTCTACAAGTCGCATTCAGCAAAATCGTTCAAAAGGACGCAGATCGTCTGGGCCGCGAGTTGAAGCCCAGCGAAATCGTCGCCCTATTCGAAGATGCTTATCACCTCAAGACAAATCCCCGCTTCAGCCTTATCGACTACAATATCAGTGCTGATCGTTCGCGATCTCCCGCACCACCTGCTCCAGGCAAAGCCCTCAACACTCAAAACTTCCAGCGACGCTTCACCGGTATCATCGAGATCGATCATATGCAGCACGGCATTGTCGGTATTGGAAACGGTGCCATCTCTTCCCTTGCCAATGCACTCAAGTCTCTAGGCATTGATCTAGATGTCGTCGACTACAAGGAGCACGCTATTGGTAAGAATAGGGATGTCACGGCCGCTACGTATATCGAATGCACAGCTGCTGGCTCCAACCAAAAAGTCTGGGGTGTTGGAATCCATCACGATGTTGTTCAAGCCAGTTTAATCGCCCTCCTAAGTGCTGCTAGCTCCGTAAGTTTACCCACCACCTTTCCACAGGTATCCCCACTTCAGTTTGGAATAGAAAACGCTAACATGGGATCCCCCAACTTAGTTCCTAACATCGCGTGCTTCAACCCCATTCCGCCCTACGCGATCAAGCGCGCTCACACAAGCTGATATCGAAGCCTTAGACAAACTGAACAGACTCGTACCTGATGAGGATGCAGGCAAGAACAAAGTGAACATTGGAGCCTTGGAAGCCGCAGCTGAAAATCTATAAATGGCGAGCTGTATCTTTTTTTGCTGGTGAAAAGTATCTAGCTATTCAATTTTTCGGCTGGATAAGTGTCGATAATAGAGAAGACGCGGAAATGAGGAGTATTTAATAATTAAAAATTCAATATTAAAAGGCCAATTTCAAAGGGGTGGAAATGAAGGGATTTAATTTCAAAAATTTCAATTTTCTCTAATCTTCTTCCAACATCGTTCTATAGTCTATATTCATATTTAGACAATTTACGCCAATTCAACTGAAATAAATTACTCTTCCTATTTGACATCACAGTCATACATGAATGGTATATTCATAGCTAAAGAAAGGAAAGAGGTTGAAAAAAAAGTGTCATGGAAGCCAACAAGGAACGGATGGGGGTAACCCATTCAACGCGCCGCTGAGGAATTTTCTTTTATAACACCTAGTAATATCTTTTTTGAAAACAATGGGTATGTGTGTTACTTTCGGACGTAAGGGGATGGGGAGGTTGGAGGGAAACTAAGGCTTATAATTCTTTGTGTGTTGGATCTGAAGTACAAAAATGGCAAGGAGATCCTGAAATTTTCTATAAATGGGAGAAAAGAAGGGGAATAGAACGGAGAAATGGAGATGAGGGATACGGTAGAAATGAAAAACCGCTGGCCCAGCTGTATGCATGTATGTACATGTTAAGTCGTGAGAGATTGGTTGATTATAAATTTCGAGTATGATAAATAGCGGCTTCTTCCGGCCAGTCGCTCATGACATCAGTACGTTGAGCTGACGAGTTTTCACCATAAGTTGCAGGGACTCCTGGCTGGTTGTAGGCACTTGCAGGTATATTGCTAAGACGCCGGTGTTGACTTGGTAGTAAATCTCGCCCATGTGGTTGCGGAGGTGGGTGGGAAGGGTCAGCAGGATAGGACTGCTGTTCCCCGTAGGCGGAGAGGTGGGGTAGGTCGCGTTCGTAGGATGGGCTATTCGGGCTCAGAGGTGGATATGCATGGCGGCGAGATTCATTGCCAGGGTTCATCGCAGCAAGGCTGTTGGTGCGGGCGGGGAAACCTGAGACTGGACCAGTTGATGGAGGCGGCGGCGACCGAATGGGGGGCTTATCCTTGTCATCGTCACTATCGCCAGGATTGCTGACACGAAGGCGACGAATCTGCTCCAAGGGTTCTTCTTCCGGCTCAAGAAAATCATGGTCGAAGTAAGGATTATGGTGTTCAGGGTGTTGCTGCTGCTGCTGCTGGCCTAAATGCTCCAGGGGTTCATGCGGCTGTGGCTGCGGTTGGAATTCTTCCTCCACCTGCTGTTGATACTGATGCTGCTCATAATGATGGCTAAAAGTGTCCGCCTGGGCCTCTTGGGCATTGAAAGGCGGGTGCTGCTCGGTATTATCTGTTCCTTTGAAAGAGAGTGTTGGGTCCATGCGATCCATGTGATCCTTGGTACTTTCAGGGGTGACTGGATAGTGCTCAGCCGACTCGCTAGTAAGCGTCCCAACCCGAGCTGGAGGGAGTGGTTGCAAGCCTGTATACTCTTCAGACTCTGTGAATGGGCTGTGTTGCCTATTAATGCTGCCGTCCATTGTACTTGCAGCCTTGGACATATTGGGATCAAGAGCTGGGTTAAGCTTAAGGCTCGGCGCGTCCCCGTCCCGGATGCTAAATTGGGCGATGGTTCGCAGCTTTCGAGTAATCCACGAGGCAAGAATCTTCCCGCGTTGCTTCTCACCTAGGCGCGAACGAGGGAAGCTTCCGCGTGGAACAAATGCGACGATGTCGGTTATGACCTGGTGCTCATTCAGCACGCTGTTTACGATTACCGGTACCATGGAAGCTAGGTAAGACTTTCTGGTAACTTCAACCAGGCCCACGACAAGGCCGCCAGCTTGGAATACCGCACTAAGGGCGATTGTTAGCACAAGTAAATTTACGGAGAGTAAGGAAGGGAAATATTCTCACCTTCCCCCGGGAACGATACTCCTATGAGACCGTTCAATAGTAAGCTCGATATCCATTGGGAAGTGGTTAAGACCGTTGATCTCGAATGTTTCGCCAATGCCACCCAAAACGAAGAGCACTTGCATTTCGACTGGCTGGCCTCCTGGTCCGATGGGTCGGGTAACAGTATGCAAAAAGCCTAGATCTCCGGTACGAACATAGACTGCATCTGGGTCACCATCCATGATCCTTCCCCGAAAGCGTTCTAGGTCAAACTCCTGTTTTGAGCCGTAGAACCCTTTCGCACATGCTTCAGATTGGACCCATATCTCCCCATACTCTCCCACGTGGGCTAGACAGCAGGTCTCCGGGTTGACCACTGCTATTTGAGTACTCACGGGTACCATTCCAGAATCTTGTAGGTGAAGGGCGGTGCTTGAGGTATCTGGGTCGACCGGATATACATATCCTTGGCGGAGCAATTTAGTGTCGAGCCACAACTCAATGGGCTCGATACACATGTATGACCTTGAGGCTACCATGGGATTGAGAACATGGGAATAGACAGTATTAATTGCAGTACGGTCAAGTCCAACCGCAGCAAAATGCAGCCTGACTTTTTGGTCTACGCAAACGTTAGAATTGGGGCACCTTATGAAACTGGGGGGATGTAAAGCTTACAAATATCGACTCTGGCTCTCCCATCTGAGGCTATCATCAAATTTTTTAATTCACGGAGTTGGAAGCCCTTCGCTACCATTTTAGCCATCGCAAAGTCCAACATTTGAGCTGTGGCGTAATTGTCCTTGATTTTATACCTGGCAAGCGCAAGGAACAGTGACAGCGGGTTGGCCGTAAAGTCGACTGGAGAAACTAAATACGTCGGTGCACCTAAAAATATATCAAAATTAGCAAACTGTAGAGGCGGCCAACGTGGTTGAGATCTAACGGGTAGGATGACATGAACTAACGTACCCACGTAACAACCCATCAAACAAGTATGGATAAAGCCGAGTCCCATAGTACTTCGAACACTCCCCAACACTGGCCGAGAGCTGGTCATCTGGCATGTTTCTTTTTGAACTTTGCACATGCCCATAATCGTGTCGTGCCCAATGTGCACAGACATCCTTCTTTGATCTGGTGTCCAGTAAACCCATACAAGGGCTGGCTTGTCAGACTTCACCCATGTCTCGTTCAAAGTAAGACCCAGATGGCGGCATCCATGTGACTGTTTAGGAGATTTGGCCGTGTTGTATATCGAAGGTACGCCGACACGAAGGACACCTGCAGACTGCTTAATATGCTGTGATACCAGCTTCTGTTTCAAGAGGTCATTAGAGTCGCCATTCACGAGCACGGCTCGAACTTTGAAGTCTGATATTAGATGAAGCAGCGCTGGAGCATCTTCTGACAAGCGGTTTTGATCGATAAGTGCCACTGGTATCGCGATGAGGCCCAGGCAAAAACATGCATGGATAGCGAAAACGAAGTCTTCTGAATGAGTGTACATCAGAATCACATGGTCCCCTTGCCGAAGCTTGACTTTGTTTTTTAGATACATCGCGACGGCGGCGACCTTGGTGTCGAACTTCTTCCAGGTAATACCCTTGCCTTCACGGCCACGCCCATCGATTGAACAGTACGCCAGCTCCTCTGATTGTCTTGAAACCCGCCATTGAAGGAGTCCAACGATACTTGAAAAGTTATTTAGAGGAGTCGAAGTGCGGTCATCCATTATAACATCACGCAAATCCACACCAGAATATTGCTTCTCTTGCATAGCAAGGGCATCTTGGCGCACGACTGATGAGGACGGCGACCAGATCCCTCCAGCTGGATCGACGCCAATGGGTAGGTTTAAAACGGATCTTGCAACACCAAATTTCACATGAACACAAGGGAGGGACCCGTTATCGAATTCTTTTCGACAGAGCATATTGCCGATCTCTTGTCGCCCATTTTTAGTAATGCGAGGAAGGGTATTGGGAGCTGTTATCATGATGCAGTATACCCTCAAATGGTGTTCTTGGTACAAGAGTTCCATGCATCGTTCTGCTAGTGAATCCAAGAGCATGATATCCAGTTGCTGGGGAGGGCCCCCGGAAACCGTTGGCGCTGTTGACGCCGCGAATGTCTCCAGAACAACAACAGGTAGATGTTCCTCGTTGACAAATACATCGAAAGCAGAGCAGTCATGTACCTTTGCAATATTCTTCATGATACTGATGATTAAGTGTTGGACAAAGAAATAGCGGTGCTCAGCAACTTCAACGCCATGCTCAACCCACTCTACCTTTTGTCGTAGTCGATCCTCGTATAGGCCGAGGACGAAAAGTTTGCCCTCGATGATGCAGCCTAGTAGACCAGTACGTAAGAATTCTGGCTCGACGATAATAGGTGTAGGGCTGCCTCCCAAAAATTTATACGGGCGTGCATGAAAAATAGTTTCCGTATGCTTCGGTAACGCCCAGAACCCGCCGGACAGTGAAGGAGAGTCCACCCATATCTCGCCGACAACATTGGGAGTGCAAAGAAGGCCGGTTTCTGGGTCTACTATTGCCAGTGTAGCATCTGGAATTGGGTACCCAAATGCCCCAACTCGGACAGAATTCGGCGTGGTTCCCGCCAGCCTTCTTGCTTCTTCTCCTATAGCCAAAACAACCACCTCATTATTCTTTAGCGCTTCCTTGTCCAATAACACCTCACCGAGCTCGTTTCTCGATGTTTCTTTCTGCGTTGTGGCAGCAGCGCCGCCGCCGCCAATCAAACTACTACCAAACCCAGGCTTGGGTTCATCGGACTTTTCTTTCTTTTCATCCTTCTCATCCTTGCCATCATCTAACTCATCATCTAGGCGCATTTGATGCGAAAGGGGGCAACCCATTCTTTCCTCACCCCCAAGCCAGTCTCTCATAGTAACAACCATTCCTCCATGTTCTGGTAAGCAGAGCATTGGAGTAGGTAACTCGCGAGCCCTCGTGTTGCGTAACGGACGAAGCCATCTATCGGCTAGTATTTCGTGGAACTCACCGTCTACCGTAAGAGTGTCTATAAGGCACATTCTCACACTTGAGAAATTTGGTTCGTAATTTTTTTTGAAATTTCTTGTCGCCATAGGGTTTTGCTGGTAGTTGTATACAGCTGTCTTCAACCCTGGATAATCGGCAGCCATGAGTGTGGCTTTATATTTTGTAATCAAACTAGCGTATAGGCCTGGGGTTTCAACAGTCTGGGATTCCAGCCATACCGTGGTGTGGCCCCCATAAACCGTAAGAAGCACGCCTAGGATCAAGCCAATACTCTGCCTTGGGTCAAGGTAGCTCATAAGAATTTCGCCTTGCGATCTAAGGAATTTCTCGCGAGGATTACTATGGTTGCTTGGAACGGTGGCAATGATTGCACTGAGACAAGCCATTTGGTGCATAATTGTTCGATGGCTGAGCACCACGCCCCTTAAATCTCCAGTTGGCGCCCGCGAGAATTCGATATATGCAAGATCTGGCACAATAAGTGGAGGCACCTCCTCTTTCTTCTTTGGATGGTAGCTTCCGAACTCGTTGGTTTTCCACCATTCCACGCCTCTTGGCCAGGTAAGCTTCTGGGTGGTGATGTCCCTTTGGAAGTTCTTCAAGTTATTTTCGGTGGTAAGGGCGAGATGGGCTTGTGTAGACGTGAGGATGAGGTTGAGACTAGTGTAATCATCCAAGTTGTTGATAGGAACCGCGACTACTCCAGCTATGAAACAGCCCAAGAGAGCTACGGCAAACTCAATTATCTCCGAATCTCTATAGACCAAGGCAACCCGATCACCACGATATAAATTACTTTTATCGCGAATGACTTGAGCCACTTTTTCTGCGCGACTACCAAGCTTGTCCCAAGTGATTGATGCGATTTCTTTGCCTCGCTGGTCAAGCACCCAGTAAGCTGGTTGCTTTGGGTGTGTTCGGGCACGATGTCGGAGAACAGTTGGCAGATTATCGAAGCGTGACATTAGTGAATTTTGATCGTGAGGGTCGCAAACATCAAAAGGTATGTCTCGAGGCTCTAGCGGGAGCAGATGGTCAACAGCACCCTGGCGTAAATCAGTCGCGGGCATCATGGGCGGTGCCATGTTTGCAGTAGGGGAGAACGGTTCAGCTTGGGAGTATCTATGATAGCTTGCGCCATAGCTTTCTCGGTTGGTATCCGGTTGCTGCTGGCCGGCAAAATCGGAGAAATAAGCCTGCTGTGAATCTAGCATGGTCGATTGGCGCGTACCGGTGTCGTATTCTGCCACCTGGGGTTGATCATACGCATAGTTTTGACCCATTGGTGCTGTAGTTTGAGCTGGTTCATACTCCTGAGTCCCTCTCGGTATGAAAAGAGAATCATAAGAGCCGGCGGAAGGCTGCCTTGGCCCAGGGGGCGGTCCCAAGGAAAAGCCGAGCTCTTGCTCTTGTATCTGGGTCAGTTGACTATTAACATATCCATAGCCCGGTTCCATCCCTCCTGACATGTCGCCTCCGTAATTATCTGCCCCAGCACCAGAAAGGTTTGCGGGTAAATATTCGGACAGTCGGTTCGCATCACTTGGCGGGGATGCAGTGGATAGGCGAGCGGACTGTGGTTCTTGAAATGGTGATGGGTTCGACCGCCGACTCTGCTGGTCGCTTCCGGGCGGTGCCATATGCTGGGAAAGAAGTAGTGTTCGGCGCTTCTGGTATCTTGGGGAGAGTTAGCTGCGCGACAACGAAGAGAATGCCACCCGTCGGACACAATGCATCGGCGGATCGCATTGCTGAAAGTTCCGTAAATTGGTTTCTGGGAATTTCCTCACCCCTTTTCCGTGATATCTCCATCCTATTACAGTAGAAAGTAAGTATCTCAATTATTGAAGCTGTGAGCGGGTGCTTCGGAGGCACAATACTTACCTGCAATTCAACATCCAGGTGCCGCAATGCGGCCTGGAGATCCCGATTCTCCTCCGCCATGACTGATCGACTTCCTATATATCAGGTATAAGGCCTCATGGCAAGGTTAGGTCAGTTAATGGGAGGCCGACGGAGCGTGAAGAGTCTCGCGACCACAGCATGAAGTGAGCGGGCCACTGATCAACTCCATCTCGATGACCTTCGCCCAATGGGGGGGAAGTCGAGGAACAACGTCACGAGACTCTCGGCAAACATATTTCTCCGAGTTCCGTGGATGATATTGATGAGTCAGCCGAGCATCTCCTTTGTTGATGGTGGGCGGTCAGCGCGCGACATCCTTGAAAGCCACGGGGTGCGGACGAAACGCCACGACTCTGCAATCCTGGTCTTGACTCAAATATGCCCTTGCTAGCCCGATGGAACGACCTTGTACCACAATGAAAACAGCCGGGACTCGAATTCGGGTGCTGTTGATCCTGGGCTCTTCGTTTCATCTCCCTTGGTGCTGACGGGCGTGCGTCTTGGTCTCCATGGACAGCACATATATAAAGGGAATTGGGGCTCCTCCCTTGCAACCCCAGTTTCTTCAGCTGGTCCAGAGTGTTATTGCTCCCTGACTTTTGCAACGTTGCTGTGCAGTCAGTAGGTTTCTCTGTACTGCTCTTCACCATGCTTCTTCTTTCCTCCCTTCTCTACCTTGCCACCCATTTGCACCCCGCTCTGGCATGTGGTTCTTGCAATGGAGCACCTGAGGCCTTTGATCATCAGAGACTCGTCCGTCGCATGCAACCGGAGGCGTTGGATGCTGTTACAAAGCCCAAAGGCCCGTTAGAATGGGGTCAAATAAATTTCCTTCAAACAACGGACACTCATGGCTGGCTTGCTGGCCATTTGAAGGAAAGAAACTACGGTGCTGATTGGGGGGACTATGTGTCGTTCGTGAAACACATGCGTGATAAGGCTGACCGGCTAGATGTTGACCTTTTACTTGTCGACACTGGTACGAGGGCTGACCCTTCTATCGCTCCAACACGCAGGGAGTCAACCTTACTGACCGTCTTCTCTAGGTGATTTACACGATGGCAATGGCCTGAGCGATGCTACAACTCCCAATGGTCTCGTTACAAACAGACTTTTTGCTGAAATTGATTACGATTTGTTAACAATTGGCAACCATGAGCTTTACCTGACCGAGATTGCATACAATACTTTTGCCAATTTTGCCAAGGTCTATGGTGAAAAGTACCTGACCAGCAATGTCCAAATTCTTAATAATGCGACCGGAGAATTTGAAGATATCGGCCACAAGTATAGATATTTTACCACGAAAAAGGGTCTGCGAATAATGGCATTCGGCGTTCTATTTGATTTTGACAGAGCCACAAATGTGACAAAAGTCACCACTACGGCAGATATGGTCAAGCAGTCATGGTTCATTGATGCTGTGAATTATAAGGAGCCTATAGACCTGTTTGTTGTTATTGGACATAACCCAGTCCGTACAAACGACACTAGTAGCACTTTTGGCACGTTGTATGAAACCATCCGCAAAGCGCGGCCTGACGTGCCAATACAAGCATTCGGCGGCCATACACACATCCGAGATTTTGTTGTTTACGATGAAATGTCAACCGGGCTGGAAGCTGGGATGTACTGCGAAACCCTCGGGTGGTTGGCCATGATGGGAATCAAGTCGTCAACCTACCACGGGACGATGAAACCCAAACGCGTCCCTAACCCAAAAAGACGAGCTGTGAAGGCCGGCAGCGCCAATGCAGAGAAACATGGATGGTCCCGTCACCGATATGCACGCCGCTATCTCGACTGGAATCGTCTAACGTTTGCTTACCATGCCCCAGGATCCCAAGACACTAAGTTTGACACGCCCCTGGGCCTAGAAGTCACCGACGAAATCACCGAAGCTCGCAAGGAGTACGATTTGACGAAGGTTTTTGGCTGCGTGCCCAAGACATATTGTGCATTCTGTAAGCCATTTGGAACAGAAGGCAATGTTTACCATTTATTGGAGACAGTGCTGGCGAAGACAGTTATCAACGAAGAGCGCAACACTAAGCCACGCTTGATACTTGTGAATACTGGAAGCATCCGTTTCGATATTATCCAAGGTCCTTTTACACTCGATGACACTTTCATCGTCAACCCTTTCAAAAATGGATTCGATTACATCCCAGACGTACCGCATTCTCAGGCAATTCAGCTTCTGGATATCTTGAACGCTGGGCCAATTCAAAAGCGCGATATATATACAGAGCGTAGCGTAAATTCCCAACGAGAAGCTTGCGTCGACCCGCCTTATACTACTGAATTTGTCGAGATGTCTAAACGAGGACAAGAAAACTCTGGTCCCAGATCCCTGGCAAGACGGCGATTGGATAATTCCACGATTATCCCCGGATATGTCACTACCGATGACTTCGGAAGCGATGGGGACGACACTCCCCATTCTAAGATTCCTAAATACGAGGTGCCGAACGACGTGCAGGCGAAGGCTGGATTCCCAGAGGATGGCTCGACTCCAGACAAGGTTGATGTGGTATTTGTTGATTTCATCGGTGCCGCTTTCGTTGTCCCGGCACTCAACACCATTGGGGGAAACTATACGGCTGAGGATATCCTCCCTTACAAAACCTTTGGTAACAGCAGCTATCTACAAGAGTACGCCATGAAGTACTGGCAGGAGAACATGCCAAACTGCCCAGTTGACGGCGAAGCTGCATGAAGAAGAGGTCGAGTTCTGGATTAAGGGGTAGTCCAGGTTAATTCTGGTATATAATTTGCAACGTACATGAGTAGCTATATAGAACGGCACCAAAATAATATCAGTAATTAATGAGTTGTTCCAATCTCGATATTCTCTTTCTGGCTAAAACGGTGTTGGTATTGGGTGTGGCACGTGACTTATCCTTACTCAGCAATTTCTAGGAAGCAGCCAATCAGAATGGTGCCCTAAAGCGCCCACAAACCCAAGAGAAAATCAAAGTCGCTAAGCGAAGTCACACCTCCAATTTCGCTCCTCGACAGCAACATCTGGACGAACTCGCCGACCTTCTTTTGCACCCCTTCGTCCACGACACCCATTTCCTCGACAAACGGTATACGGTGCGAAAATGTCCGACAGCGGGGAGGTCGAAATATCCAGCGGTGCCTTCGAGGTGCTGCCCAAGGAGGTCGCTGCCGAGATGGGCAACGTTAAGCTCTTCAACAAGTGGAGTTATGAAGATATCCAGGTCCGGGATATCTCTTTGACGTACGTCTAAACAATTCCTGAAGTTTCTGTTTGCGAATTCTGTGAAGAGATGGGAAGGATTGGGAAATTCGAGATCCGCGGACTCTGCAGAAGGACAGGAATGGGCAGAGCGGGATGGGAGGATTGATCTCTGCAGGGAAACACCTGGATTGCACGACTCGATGGCTAACGAATGGGCTTGGAATTTATAGAGACTACATCCAAATCAGACAACCCGTCTACATCCCTCACTCCGCTGGCCGATATGCCGCTAAGCGATTCCGAAAGGCCCAGTGCCCAATCATTGAGCGTCTCACCAACTCCCTCATGATGAACGGCCGCAACAACGGAAAGAAGCTCATGGCTGTCCGAATTGTTGCCCACTCTTTCGAGATCGTATGTTTCATAATCCCTTCCCTTGAACAAATCTGCGACAATTCGAGCCTTGAGGAATTCATTATAACTCTGGGGAATAAACTGCGCATGATATACTCTTTCTCGTGAGTTGGTATACTGACAGGTGAATGCTTTAGATTCACATCATGACCGACCAAAACCCCCTCCAAGTTGCCGTTGATGCCATCGCCAACTGCGGTCCCCGTGAAGACAGCACCAGAATCGGTTCCGCTGGTACCGTCCGTCGCCAGGCCGTCGATGTCTCTCCTCTCCGACGTGTCAACCAGGCTATTGCCCTGATCACCATCGGTGCCCGTGAAGCCTCTTTCCGCAACGTCAAGTCCATTGCCGAATGTCTCGCTGAAGAACTCATCAACGCCGCCAAGGGCAGCTCCAACTCCTACGCCATCAAGAAGAAGGACGAGTTGGAACGTGTCGCCAAGAGCAATCGGTAAACGACAAGAAAAGCTCTTTCTTTCCTTCTTGTTTTCTGGGAAATATTTATGCTTTTCATGTAATGGGGGTGGCCCTTCGGTTTTTCCTGGTTTTTTTATTCAGTTAAAAAAAATGAGGATTCGCCTGTTCAATTCTTGTGATTTAAAAGGCCAAGGGACCATGTCTAAAGGGAAGAATAATCCGATAAGGATAGCTTTTCTTCTAATGTAGCCACAAATGCAACTATTATGAATTGTCAAAAATGGGAGTTTTTTCACGGTGGTTTTTGTTACTGAGGGCCTCGAGATTGAAATTGTAAGATTGTAAAAGCTAGCTAATAGATTGCTACCATTAGTTTCTTCCTATATATCAAACAAAATCCTTTCTGCAGCCTTTAAATCTCAAGACTGGCTCGTCTGAAAATCCACTCTGGTGTGGCCAGATTTTTTGCTGCTGGCGCTTATCGTTATCGATACCAAGCAAGCTTGCGCGCAAAGAAAATTTGCCCTCCCAAAGCAGCATCTGTCAACCCCGTGAAAAAAACACCGAATAAAGATGGGAAAACGAAAGTTAGGCGCCTTGGAAAAGGTCGATGCCGATCTGTAAGTTGAATTCTTTTATCCAGGAAGTTCTCCGCCCCGATATCCTTGACTGACACTTCTTTTCTTCAATTCTAGGACAAATCTGCAGTATAAAATTCGGCGAGATCCCAAGTACGTGTAAATTGAAAACCAGACAATGCTTCCCTTTCAATCCCTAACCTCTTGGTAAAATAGATCTTATGTCGAGGATTTCCGCAGCCAGCATCTCCAATATGAGAATCATAGGGAAATCTTCATGGCCGCCCCGTCGACTGCGACTGACAATGGCATCGTATCACTTCGGGACCTGATCGATTTCGTCGCCCATGTAGCTGATTGCTACCCTACAATTACGAAGGACTTTCCTCAAGAACTGATTGAAATTCTGTCATTGCATCATACCGCGCTGGATCGCGATCTGCGAGAAAAAATTGTCGGAAGTTTGGTATTGCTGAGAAAAAAAGAACTGATCGATTCTGCTACGTGAGTGCAATGAAAAAAGAAGCAAGATTGTGCATGTTCTCCTCGAGCTTCTTTTGTTTCCTATATCCTTTCTATCTCTTGTTTGCTTAAATGTGCTGACCGGTGTACTGAACGTATAGGCTCCTACAAACACTGTTTCCTATCCTTGTCACTACCCCGAGTAAAACACTGCGAGCCTTTTTATATCAGAAAATCATTTCTGAACTCCGCACTGCTAATTCAAAAACCACCAACCATAAGCTCAACAGGGTTATCCAGACTGTATTGTTCAACCTTGTTACATCAGACCGTGCATCTCCAAAGGCGCTTTGGGCTGTAAGGATTACAAGAGAGCTTTGGAGGCGGCAAATATGGACCGAGGCCAAATCTGTGGAAATCATGAAAGAGGCTTCCCTGTCTGAGAACGAAAAGGTCATAGTTGGTGGCGTACGATTCTTTCTGGGTGGTGATAAAGAGAGAGAAGAGCTCCAGGACGAAAGCAGTGATGATGAGGGTGTTGATATGAGCCGAGTCCGTCACCAGGCTGGCATCAACAAGAAAAGCAAAAAGAATGCCAGGGCAGTAGAAAAAGCTTTTGCTACTGTGAAGAAGAAGGAGAAAAAGAAGAACGCGCCTCACCCGTTGAATTTTTCTGCATTCCATCTTCTGCACGATCCGCAGGGTTTCGCTGAAAATCTATTCCAGAAGCATCTGCAAAACACCAAGTCGAAGTTGAATTTGGAGCACAAATTGCTGGTTCTACAGCTCGTGTCTCGACTTGTTGGACTTCACAAGTTGACGCTGATTCAATTCTATTCGTACTTCTTGAAATACCTCACCCCTCGACAGCCATCCGTTACATCGTTCCTAGCCTCCCTGGCCCAGTCTACGCATTCACTCGTCCCGCCAGATGTCATTGAACCTTTAATTCAAAAGATTGCAAATGAGTTTGTTTCTGAGGCGTCCGCTGCGGAAGTGGCATCGGCAGGCCTTAATGCTATCAGAGAGATATGCATAAGGCAGCCGCTCGCCATGAGCGATACGCTCTTACAGGATCTCGTGATGTATAAAAAGAGTAAGGATAAGGGAGTGATGATGGCCGCGAAGGGATTGCTAGGCCTTTACAGGGAGGTGGGTGCCGAAATGTTAAAGAAGAAGGACCGGGGCAAGAGTGCTACAATTGGTCTGAAGGCTGGAGAGCGGAGAGGACAGCGATACGGAGAGGAAGAAGCCGGCCAGATCGAGGGTATCGAGCTCCTCGAAGAATGGAAGGAGGAAGAGAGGAGAAAGCGAAGGAGAGAAAAGGGACTGCCTTCTGATGCGGAGAGTGGTGAGGAGACTGACGAAGAAGCAAACTGGGCAGCATGGGATGTGGAAGAGGATGATAGTGACGATTCTGGAGGATGGATCGACGTCCAGAGTGATGCAGAGATCGAATTTAGCGACTCTGACGATGAAGGTCCCGCAGCGAAAAAGACCAAAACAGCCGGTCAGAAGTCCGAGGACGGTACCGAAAAGGAGGAAACTGAAGAGGAAAAGAAAGCTCGAATTTCAAAGCTCGCGACGACGCGGATATTGACGCCTGCTGATCTTGCGAAACTCGCAGAATTACGGACAGCATCAAACGTCAACTCCCTCTTACCTAACAATAAGTCCAAAATGCAAAAAGCTGCTGCAGCTAGTGCCGCGAGACACACCGACGACCCATTGACTGCAGCTGAAATCGAAGGTCTCGCTGCCCTGTCTGCGGCCAAAATGACGCGTGAAGAGAAGGTTGCTTATGTTAGAGAAAACAAGACGGATCGAGCTGAATTCAAGAGCAAGATCGCGCGGAAGAGAGAGACGAAAGAGGCACAGGGAAAGAGTACGACAAACAAGGAGAAGGCCAGAAAGAAGAATTTCCTTATGACGCTGGGCAAGGCAAAGGCAAAGGGGAAGCGAAGTCTAGTAGAGACGCGCGCAGTGTTGAAGGCTCACCAAGAACGAAACAAGGCGGGAGGACGCCGTCGCAACAAGTAATCGTAACAAATTAGCCCTCCTTGCATCTAGACACTGTAGATATTTAGTAAATGATCAGCTTGATGAAGTTACACGAAAGAACATCGTATGAAATATCGCAAGTGGCCCAAAAGGGTTATATTGGAAAATGCGGTTTGGACGTGTCGCGTCGCGTCGCTCCCCCAACCTTCTCAATTTTTGCTTTTCCGCGATTTCTCGCACTTTAAACCCAACAACGTCCTTCTCCAACTTTGATCACAACTCACCAGCTGAAGAACAACTCACCCTCGCCATCCCAACACCACCAACTGAAGAACAATTTCACAACTCATATAATAAACACAACCTCCCGCACCATGGCCTCAGGTCTAGCCACCGTTACCTCACCACCAACCGCAACCTCCTCCAAAAAACGCCGCTTCCAAGTCCCAATCACAAACTACTTTTCTTCTTCAGATTCCCAGACCGACAATGACCTATCTTCTCGATTCAATTACAGTGCTCCCACTTACTCCGCCCATCCTACATTACCACACAAAATACAGTCGTCGCTGCTAAACGTTGGGATGCGGGTTCGCAAGGCCGTTCCAAGTGGTTACCAAACGACAACCGTAAAGCCAGATCCTATACTCTCGTACCATCGGGGTAGCTCGACCACCTCATCTTCTTCCCAATCGCACAATCCCACCTCCACATCTGGATACTCCGAGCTGACACCTATATGCGGAATATTGAAAGTTGGAAACTTTGCCGTGCAAACATACCCCCAGCCTTCGAGAGAAAGTGCCAGCTTCGAATTAGACGACGAGTCAATTCCTTTCAGTAGTCAGGAGTCAACAGATTCTGCACATGCTGCTGTATTCTCGGGAAACCCACACAAGCGCCGTTGGGAACAGGAGGAGGACGACGAAAGCGAAGACGATGATGGAACTACTTCTGGCGCTTCGCCATTCACCGCTATCAACCCATTATTACCCACTGCCCAACCATCGAGGACTAACCAGTCCCGACCGATTCTATATCCAAGGAGTGGTGGCAGGTCACCTGGCAAATTGTCACGAACCCCGAGCTCTCCCCAGAATAGATCGTCAGTCGCAATAAAGTCACAAGGCAATTCTTATACCCATGATTTCGAAGAGGCTCCTTTTCTACGAAGCAAGCACGAAGTTGATGGGGAAGTTGAAATGGGTGGGGTGTGACCTGATGAGGGCTTCATCGTGACTGTTTTGATACGTTTTTAGAGCATTTTTTTTTCTATTCAAATATATATAGCTGGGCATAAGTTTTTGGGTATCAGGAGTCATGGAAGGGGTTTACGCAATTGTTGTTCGGCATTTTCAAATCATAGCTCTACACGTTTTTATTAGCATTTTGTTATTATTGTTATCAATTCATGTGTATATAGCCTTAAACCCCAATTGTTAGAACAGATAGGATATTCTTACAGATACATCGTTCGAGAGTAAGAGAAGGAGATAATGAGTGGGAAATTTCAATAAATTCTAATAGCATTGAACAAGAAGGCAAAAAACTGGGGGGAATAGTATATTTCAATCGCTTTCTTTTTTATAAAAGACAAAGGAGGATGGAAAAAGAAGACCTGATAAATCTCATTTTAATGGCCACCTTTTTTTTCCTGGAGAACTAGGAACGCAGAAGGGTTATTCAGAAATACAAACGTTATCTTATATATACACCGCGTTACAATTCATCTTTGTTTTCATGCTTATTCTTGGGCGTTTCGGTCGCTTGCTCATCTTTTTTAGTGGTGCTTGTCTTTGTCTTTGTCTTGTTCTTTTTCGTCTTTTCTTTCTTCGGCTTCTTTCCACTGCCATCTCCGGATTGACCATTCCACCCGCCTTGGTTTCGAGCGAGTTTGGCCATGATTTTGCTCAAGGATCTCTCGAGCTCCTTTGCCTTGGCGTCAAGGTCGGCAACTGTTAATGCCGGTTCATCGGAAGGGCCGAGCTTCTCTTGGAGCTCAAGTTGGGCGTCAAGCCAGGCTGAGATGGCGTCATGGGTCTCGGTGATGGCAGTAAGGTCCGCAGGGGTATACAGAGAAAAGGTAGGGGAAGGCTTGGCGGAAGAAGATGAGGTGGTAGAAGCTGTTGAAGAGTTGTCTTCCTCTGGAGAAGCAGGGTCGCTAGAAGCTGCTTCTTCGAAGGTGGTTGTTGAGGATGACGATGCTTCAGCATCACTCGCTTCCGAGGCTGTGGCGGTTGACTTTGCTTCGGCAGCGGAGGCTGAAAAAAAGCTCTCTTCGGCCTTGATCTGAGAGTCCATGACTCCAACAAGCATCTTTGCATTTTCTAGACTCTTTTTAAGGGCGTCTACCTTCAATGGCCTTTCTGCATTGTCGGTTTTGCGTTTCAATGCTGGAGCAAAAAGCTCCTTTAACTCACGAAGTTTCTCCTGGAGCACTGGCGTTCCGGATTCGGAGCCATCTTCATGAATCCAGTCGCCCATAATTGAGAGCTGTTTTGCAAGATTATCCAGAGTTTCTGGTGTGGCTGCCTCCTTAAGCGCTTCGTCCTCAAGCCAATCTTGAGCTCGATAGATATAGCCTTCCAGCTCATTGAATGCCTCCTCTCGCCTGATTCGGGCAAGGTCCGAGGCGTCGAACGCCGCGAGGCGATCTTTAATTCGTTTCATCTCCTCCTTGGTAATAACCGGGAGCCCGAGAGGTGAAGATGTGAAGCGGATTGGGATAGACTCGATTCTAGTCTTTACATCCTTGCCAGAACTCTCGGTTTCCTGAGAAGAAGCAGCCGATGCAGTTGAAGTGGAGGCGCTGGACGGGGACTCCGAGGCTGACGCATCCAAATCAATTGGCTGCTCCGCATCGTCGGCTCCGAGTGGTGCTTGGTCTGGCTTTTTAGATCCCAGGCCAAAAAATTCTTTAACATCCTCTACAACACCTTTCTTCTCCGGGCTACGAACCTCACAGCTGACATTTCCACCAACGATCTGGGGTAGTCCGTCAATAGGATCAAGCCTGACTGCGATTTTTGTAGTGATGTTGGCTGGTGCGCATTCGAATTCCTCCTTCAGTTTGTTTACTGAGTCGGTAAGGTTGGCGGTCTTGACCTCAAGAATAGGATATTCGATAGTATTTTCTCCACGGGCAAACAGCTGATAAAGATTGAATGTGAAGTCCACTTGGTTCTTGATTACCAGTTGCTTCTCAGCGCCGATTTCCGAGTAGGGGGTGAAAAGCTTCTGTTGTCGTTCCTTATCTCCAGATTTCCATCGCATGCCAATCGCATAACCTGGGGCATCGTAGCTTCTAATCTCCTTTACTCTGAATAAAGGACTGATGGCAGCACCTTTGAACGCTGCCCCTAGGGCGGCAGCTTCATCGGCATTCACGTTTGTTCTAATTTTGCCTGGTCCAAACTTCTCAAGCGCTTTCTGGACAAATGGAGTTCTTGTACCACCACCGTGTAAAATAATTGAGTCCACGTCATCCAGAGTTAGCCCAGCCGCGGAAAGAGCGTCGGTCAAAGGCTGGGAAAGGCGATCTGCATGACTCTGGGCCATATTTTCGAATTCCGAGCGAGTGATGGTGTATTTCAAGTTGACGTCCTCATTGTATACTCCTTCAAGGTATCCTGTTGCCTCGTTGTTTGCGCTTAGAATTTGGCGGAGCCTTTCTGACTCCTTCCACAATTTTGCCATTGTCTTTCCATGGGCCTTTATTTTATCTGCAGGGACAGATTTTAGCTTAGAATCAACTAGCTTTTCAACCATGTTGTTCACAATCAACTGGTTGAGCGCATCGCCGCCAAGTGTTTTATCGTAGCCTATGCCGGCAACCTGCACTTCTTGGACGGTCTTGTTGAATCTACCGACATCCTTAACAACGCGACTTTGGAATTTAAGGAGAGTAGCACTGGTGGACCCGGCACCAATATCAAACACAATGTGGAATTCTGGTTTGTTTCCTTCCGACACATTGGGAAATTTGCGACTGGTGGCATAATTGAGGCCCACAGCCATTCCGTCGCTGATCATGGAGATGACGTTCAACCCAGCTAGCTCCGCGGCGAGTTCCAAGCTCCGCTTCTCCTCGACGGTAAAATAAGGAGGATACGTGATCACAGCATCCCGGATTGTAGACGGTTGAGCTCCCATGCCCTCAGCGTTGAGCTTAATCTGCTTCAGCTGCATGGACAATAGTTCTTCCACGAGAAAGGGTTCCAGACCCTCTTTCTCTCCAAGCTTTTCAGTTTTGAATCCAACTGTTCCTCGGCTGCCAGGAGCTGGCTGAACGTTCAGCTCCGGAAACCTTGACTTGTAAATTTCAACAATGTTTTCATTACGGTTATCCGATCCCTGGATTCCAGTTTCGATAGGAATGCCTAGAAGCGACTTCAAGTTTACGTATACGTCATTTGGGAATCGAGCAGTTAGCGAGTTCGCATCACCACCGTAAAATCTTTCAGGGAAGGCGGCATTAGCTTCGCGAGCTCGTTTAAAGGCAACTGATGCAGCTTCCTTTCGTTTCGAATCTTTGGTTAAAACGATATCGAGTGGTACGCCGGGTTTAACCAATGCGGCTGTCAAGTATTCTGTTCCAACGTCGATTCCGATAACACCAGCACCTACTGCAGCCGCAGCCGTGGGAAGAGAGGAGGCAAGAAGACATATTATCGTAGAGACACATAGCACATAGAGCAGAGGGGATCCTCTACTTGTGCGCCTCCGTCCTGGCGGCGCCATTGTGAAGTTACGGGTGGGAAGGAGTTCCTCAATCTACATATATTCAAGGCGGTTAGCCGAAATAAGGCAAAAAAATAATATTCTAGCTTATACATCATACCTCTAGATCAAGATTATATATCGCAAGCTAGAAGCCGTAGTGGCAGGCTAGTCTTAAGAGCTATTCGCAGTTGAACCGGGGGTATCTCGAGGAAAACTGGTCGTTAGATAGCTATGCGGTCAAATTCGTCGAGCAACGTGCGGCAAGACGCCAAAGGGAATGGTATTACAAGTAAATATTATACATCGAGAAAGGCAAAAATATGCCCTAAGGACGCTCTCTTTATAAAAATCGACGCTTGCAAAGGCGAGATCTGGTCTTTTGCGCAGACTTGAGGACACTTTGGCATCTGAGATCTGATATCGCCGCTGCAAACATGTTTTGATGCCGGACCTGTTTGCATGAAGCGCACGTGGTCGGAGATCTTGGCATGGACACTATTCACGTGACTCATTATGGTGCCAAGAGAAATTATACCAGCCCTAAATTTCATAAGTGGGGATGTACGAAGGCGCAATTCAATCTTCCATACTACACAGTATGCACTGAGAGGTGAAGCTACATAATGCACCAATGTTACATACGGGGCACCTTTACAACTATGTATCAGGAGTATATCCTAGTAGCCCAGCGGTGAGTGGGATACAAATATCACACTAGGTCCCGAGATGGAAAATTCACGACGGTCGTCCTCGATGCAGACAATGTCAAGGGACATCAGGCACGAGCAACCTCACGGCCTCGAGAGGCAAATGGGGTGATATCAGACATGAGGCAACGAAATAATATCTCTGGCTATGTACGAAGATTGAATTCTTGGTGTAAGAGTGTCACGTTACACAAGGCTCTCGGGACGATTTAAATCAGGATATTTCACAATCCAGGGCAGGAGGCTGGACCAGTGATTTGTCGTATAGAGTGGCTTGCATGTTCGCTCGACGGATTGCCCCTAACTGTCCTGCTTTGGGCGTCGTTTCTGCTGTCCTACAGACATTGTGACAACTCAAGGAGTAATGGAGTACAGGAAGTAAGACACACATTGCAGCTTCCATTCCATGGATAGAAAACTAAGCAAGAGAGTACAGGGTAATTAACCGCTGTCTGAATTAGGATTAATTATAAATTGATCTGAGAGTGAACATATAGTAGGTAAGTATTAAAGTGCCATGTAGTATCTTGAAAAACAGGCCGAAACAAAGAGCTGTCTGGACAGAATAATTCAAACATGGCATCCAGGAACCCTTGGAGCAATCACTCGACAAATTGAAAATGGGAAATCAAAGCATATAAAACAATTCAGAGGCATGTGGGGATTGAGTAAATGGAAGGTGCTTTGTCCTGCCTGTACAGTATAACCCGTGTCCGAATTTCACGGCTCTCACATGAACTTTCTTCTACTGCTTTCTTTCACGTTGATCCAACTGGCAGAAGGATGTTTTCAACAAAAGTATCTTTAGTTTTGCCTTCGGGGAAGGTGAAGAGAGGAATTCAAAAGAAAGGAAGGGATATCAATCAATGATTAGGAAAGGGGTGACCGGGAAAAATCGAACATGTCAGATCTACCTTTGAATCACCGCGGCTTAAGCCAGAGCCATCACGGCTCCCACTACGGCCAAGGCCAAGGCTCCCGTGTTCTTGATAGAGGCACCACCGTTATTGAATGGTGGCGGAGGTAGAGTAGGTTGCTCTGGAGGCGTAGGTGGCTGTGATGGCATGGGATAATAGCTTGATGGCTGGTATGGAGGAACCGGAGGGGCGCCGGATGGCTGGTAAGTTGGAGGAGGTGAGCCAGATGGTCGGTATGGTGGTGTTGGAGGTGAACCAGATGGTCGGTATGGTGGTGGTGGTGGAGGTGGAGGAGCAGGTGGTGCGGGACCAGAAGTTTGAGGAGGTGGTGCCGGAGGAGCCACACTGGGCGTCACAACGACTTGAGTTGTCGAAGTTTCGGTGACCGTAATAGTGTTGGTTGCAGTGGAAGTTTCAACCCAAGTTGAAGTCTCGCTGGAGTGAGTGCTCGTAACGACTATTTTCTTGTTAATACTTCAATCTAAATGCCAATCATACGATTCAGTACTCACCTGGGCACGTCGTAGTAGTGTAGGTTGTGATAACAGTCAATACGCTGGTAGATGGCTCCGGGATAGGCTCAGGCTCAGGCTTCGGTTCTGGCTCGGGTTCTGGAGTAGGGGTAGGCTCGGGTTCACTCTCAGGCTCTTCCGGTTGTTCAGGTTCTTCAGGTTCTTGAGGCTCTTGAGGTTCTTCAGGTTCCTCAGGCTGTTCGGGTTCTTCAGGTTCCTCAGGTTCTTCGGGTTCTTCAGGCTCTTCGGGTTCTTGAGGTTCTTGAGGTTGCTCAGGCTCCTCTGGAACTTCAGGCTCATTTGTAGGACATGGGCCCCCGTAACATGGTGGTAGCGGCTTGGTTACCTCTGGAACAGGAGGGTGCTTGCAGCCATGGCAATCTCCGCCGTCCCATATAGTGATCCGATTACCACCGGCGTCGGCGTCAAGGATCGGAGACCCTCCACTACCGATGTTGATCGAGTTGCTCTCATCATCGTAATCTTCTGGGATAACGCCCCTCTCGATCACTGCAGCCACGGCAGCGCTCCCGAACAACAGTAGATTCAAGACTGACTTCATCTTGATGGTTTGGAAGGGGGAAGAGATATTCAAGCAGAAATCTGCAAGAAACAGTCAAGATCGAATGTATGAAAGGGCAAGGGAACCTAAACGAATGAGTTCCTTGAATTCGCTGACTGTCTGATCGGATAGTAAGGGAAACCGAAAAGTGAACAGGAAATATGGGATCTGGCTCCCATTATGTACTCTCGCCGAAAGCACACCCCCTTACATTTCCAATATTACACAAAGGTCGAGGAAATCGAGCCTAGCACGATGCCATATCAGCCATATTCCAATTGGCGAGGCTAGGGGGGAGAGGGGGAAAAAGCAAAAGGAAGAGCAGAAAATGGTATTATTGCGACGGTGGCCGTCACATTTTTTATTTTTATTTTTTTTCAGACACGGTTCGAGTTATGGTTCACAGAGCAGCAACTTGGGGGATCTAGAACAGTCCCAGTCTATGCCCCGCTAACGCAAGCATAAATGGGTCAGTTAGCAGCGGTCGCATAGTGATCGTATGGCTTCGAGGTAGTGGAGTAATCCCCAAGCACAATGGTACAGCTCATGATATGCATACGTCAAGACAAAAGCTGGTGACAAGCCAACCGCCGCCTGTTGGGTTGCTGGGTATTGGAGCGAGTCAGAGGCGGGACTAAAGAAGCAAAGAGAAATTCGGGTTAACATTCTGCAAGCCAGGGACCTTTTCGGGTGACGAGAGCTCTAATGCCTTGTCCAACAGCCATTCTGGGCATCGCCAAGCTATGGTTGCAAAAGGCGAAGTTGAAATTGCATTTCGTGCGACCTCGACCGGTTCGAAGGTGATACAGAAATTTCCCCTTTTTGTAAGCGGCAGGCACACCGTCTGACTTGGAGTTTATCGCAACAGCATTGAGCAGTGTGACTCTGGTATATATGATTCTTCGGGGTTCTCTTCCGCAAGGATATCTACCAATGAGACCCTCAATCTAAAGAAGTTCAAAGCCCTCAGTTAGCCGTGGATTTTCCTTTGCAGCGGGGATCCTCAACCAAGGGTAAAAAAAAGAAAGGTCGGAAAAGCCAAGAACACTCCTACGTGGTGTGCCTTTGTGCCCCGTAAAATAGCTCTTTGAGGTAAGAATATGCCGACGAAATCACAGCACTGTGGGACTTCGCGGTGGACGGAATAAATTTCAATATATCAAGATACTGACTGAAAATGAAGATTTTGTGTTTAGTACGCCGTTTTCCCGTCGCTTATTGGATAATTGCACGAAAGTTTTTGACCCCTGAGCCATGATATTGAAAAGTCGCTCCTGTGGCACAACACAAGACGGAAAAAGGGCCCAACAACGCATTCCTGCGCTTCTGTGCAACCTTCACCTTGGACTCAGCGTTCAACTCCTTTCCTTAATGAGACTGGGTAATATTTTGTTCTACCACGCAAGGCATTATTGGCTATGTTTCAATGCCACTTGTTATCCTTGTTCAACTGAGCATTTTCTGCCCTGTCACGAGAATACAGAGTATCTCTGACTCTTCTGCTGCAGAGGGTGGAAAGCGATTCATGGCTACCGAGGCCGGCCGAGATGTGTTGGTTCAACTCCAGAGCGTTGCAAGTAGGCCTGAAAAGTTTTAGTTCCTGAGACATTCTTATATTGCGATATCGCTCCCTTGAGGGCCTGGGTTTCTTTCCTCCGGTCCTTCCCCTTCTTCCTATTTAGGCGCCAGAAATGTCGGGGTGTCCTCAGAACCATTAGCACAAGTAATACACAAAGTGCGCCCTTCCCAGCTGCGTCAGGACCGATTCAACTATGCAGCCACATGAGTTCTTGAACGATAAGCCATGACAACCGTCCAGGTAACTTGTAGGCCACATGCTCACCATTCGCTGCAGCATTAGGTTGTTTTCGCCACTGGGTGACAAACAACCGTGGGAGCGAATTCGCTTCGGGTACCCTGCATCACATCGTTATTGCGAAACCGGCTAACGCTGCCAACATATGTATGTACAGTTCAGGTTGATCGATGTCGCTGCAAGACGTTGGTTTATCTGTATCCACAAAGGCGAATTGATGTGGAGCCGCAGTTAGCTTGGTGGAGTCGAAATCTCATTCAGCTGGAGCCACCAATAAGCAAGTCGCCTCGCCGTCCAGGTCGCTTACAATGCCGTTGAGTTCAATATGTCCACGGCTGAAGAGAATCTTCACCCTTTCCAGTTTCATGGGGTCACTGACATTTGGTCTAGCGGAAATACACAATTTCCTTCAGTTGTGGGCGTGTTCGAGTGGAGAAATATCACAATGACTGGTGTAGGAAGATTTGTGGAGGCATTTTTAGCCTAGTAGCCCTAGGACATTGGAAAATTGTGGAATAGTGAGATATACGGAATGCAGGTTAAACATTGATACGCACCAGGTTTAGTAAACAAAACAAGTGATAACAGTTCGATGGTAGAGACAATAGAGCTCGGCACCTCAATCCATCAATAATCGTCAGATTCCGAATCACTCGCCCACCGATCCTGGTAAGCTTCAGAAAGGGTATTTAATTCGTTTGATATCTCCTCCCGCTCATCCAGTGGGACGAATCTCCCGACGGGCCGCTGCAGCTCTTTCAGGTAATTGATAACCCGGTTCGAGGTTGAAAGAGAAGCATGGACGCTAAGTTTGGATCCTGGAGGCCCTTGATCACGGACCAAGTCATGCGGGAAAGAGTCCAAGATGGGGAATTCTAAAGAGGACTCATACCTAATAGTAATAGAAGGATATATTTAGCAAGATGGTCAGAACGTGGAGTATAGGTTTGAACTCACCTATGAGCGCTACTTGAGAACGGCGTAGCTCTAGTAGCTGAAGTATCATCTTCTGATTGGCGGCGAACTGAAATTTGACTGAGAATCCGTGCATCGTCCTTCGCCAAAGAGCCGATCGAAGAAAACTGGATATCGTATGCCTTTAGCTGCTGTTGGGTGTCTTCATAATCTTCCTCGTCTTGTTTTTCTTCCGACGAAGACCCAGTAGCTCTAGCTAAATGCCCTAATCTGTCCTTCCCTATCGTTCCACACAAGGTGTATATATTTCGCGGGCTGCCTTCGTCTGTGGCCCAAATATCATGGCTTGCATATTTTCGAAGCCGAGTGGGAAGACTAACACTTTCTACAGCCAGAGAAATTAATGCTGAAGAATACCAGTCTGACCTGAGGTCACCATTGATATACTCGGGTATGTTGTAAGGTTGATGAGCAATGGGGATGTAAGCAGACACCTGAGGGCATATGGCGGATAAAGTTCTTGCCATATTAGCCGTTGCGAGCAATTGCTTTTGCTAGTGAGTGTGTTAGCCTATCCTCACCATATATAAAGCTGAGATCAGGTCAGTAGAAGAGAATATTTACCCGTTCTGCTTTTCGTTCACTCTCAAGACCCCATACCCATATACTTTTGCTTCCATATTCGTCCTTTAGTCTTTCGATATAACGGGAAGCAAAGCCTCCCCATGCATCATCAATGCCAGAGAACAGCTGAATGGCTTTTAACTGGTCAGACTCTTCTGCAAATGGTCTGAGGTCACGATCTAAGATGTCTTCTTCCTTATCGATATCATTAAAAAGAGTATTCCCCGTCGCCCAGTCCTCGAATGGCATTGTCTGAGAACCAAGATCATACTCATTAAGCTGCACGACAGACTTCGGATGGTAGAATACTCTATTAAAATCCGACCAATATCGAACACTCTCAGTCGTCAATTTAGGCGGCGTGAGCCCCAAATCGAGGCTTCGCTGATACTCATTTTGGGGAATGCTTGGCTGCTGCTGGACGACTTCATTGCCATCCCTGTGCGAATAGGTATTAGAGAACACTCAGAAACACAGTATACTGTTGTCAAATGATGCATGGTATCTCACCAAAGCCCCTTCGGTATTCCACCTTGTTGCTCTGCTTCAAGTTCATAGAGAGCGTTATACTTTCGAAGGTTCCCAAAACCACCCTTCAGATCATATATCACTGTGCGGGGCGTATAGGTCTCTGTGCCATCTGCAGCTACACCAGGACGGAAATGGATATCATGATCAACCGGCGACTCTTCTGTCTCCGAGTATGTGAAGTAAGATTCCTTTGTTCATCAGCGACCTGATGCGAGGATAAGTTGTTGGAGTGGCGGCGAAAGTGTCAAGCTTACTTGGGTATTCCAAAAATGAGTAGCAGCATAATTACTTCGCTGTCCTAGTTGAAGAGTAATGATCTCATGCATGGCTACAATATTTCCACTTTTAATCGTAAATGTATGAATGCTTTTAAAACGGTTTTTTTGCTGATGGCGAAAAGCGTCACGTTTCTGAGATATTTCTGAGTTTTATATATTGTAGTGGGCGGGGCAGCAGACAGAGCGATGCCGCACCGTTGATGATTTGAATATGAAGCTACAGTACCGAGTTATCTAAAGGATCTTGCAGGACGAGATCAGAAACGTATCATCGTTTTCTCTTTCTTTATTTCTTCTTATATCCAAGCGTGGATGAAGCTGAAGTTTCGCCCGCCCGTCAGATGATGAATGTCACGTGCGCGGTGACAGGTGGTTGCGCCTGGCAACGGCGGCTCGAACCAGAACTAAAATATTGTCGTCGAACAACAACCAGAACGATGAAAACCAACAGTTTCGACACATCATTCTTCATGTTCAACAAGGAGCGTTGCATTAAATTCACTGTGACAGCCGTTTAAAGTGAAGGGCATTTAACAATGGACGCGTCTTCACCACGCCGGCCTATACTCATGGAATCGCCAACACGCAAGTTTCCCCAGGCCGAGGGGTCCCCCTTACAGCCCGTATCGCCTCGACGCATCAATCAACAGAGAATGACGGCCTCGCCAGCCCCGCCAGAATTTCCACATTTACAATCAAGAAAGGATCGGTCTGGCTCTGACGTTCAATCCAAGGTTGAGTTTCTGAATAGGTTATCCGGGCTGGGAAGCCCGTCACCACTCCCTCGTTCTTCTACAACCACAGCTGCGATACAACGGGCGATATTAGGGCGAGAAGAGGCAGAGGCCGCGCTACAGGAGGCTCTTGCCGAACTTTCCGAGTCCAAATCCCGTGAACGACGAGTTAGCGAGCGACTAGAATCATTATTAGAAGAGCTACATGCACGTAAGGAACGACAGACGCATGAGAGGTCACTCTTCGAAAAAGAAGTACGGAAGGCAAGGAAGGAGGCATTTCGCGCTGGGTCAGCTGTTGTCAAGGCGCAGGAAGAACTTAAATCATGTCGAGCTGAAATTAAGGCTCTGAGAGACGAAGTCATGGTTGAGCGGGAAGGCAAGGAACAAGCGAAGCAAGAGGCATTTGAGCGAGCTTATACATTGGCCGGACTGACCGAGGAAATGGAAGTTCTGAGAGATAAAATCAGAGCTTCAGAGGCTGATAACCAATCCGGACTACTGGAAGCTAGAGCCGAAGCGATGTGCAGTGAGACCCCCGAAAGCCGAACCCCAGTCGCAGGCAGAGAGTCTACGTCCAGTGTAGCATCGCGAGGTGTAAAGAGGTTGCAGCCCGACTCGTCTGATGACGCTTCACCCGCTAGGAAGAAGAGCTTCAGCCCAAGATCAAGTTTGGCTCTGCGCCCCGTCTCGCCTACCGAGACTCAGGAAATTGAACAGAGTGACGAACAAGGCTCGCTTCAAGACCTTAAAAATGAGCTATTATGGGAGAAGAGACAAAGGCAAAAGGCCGAGGATATGATACATTTTCTCAAGATGGAATGTCAATTCAAACAATGCTCTTGCCGTGTCGCTGAGAGGCAGGGCACGAAATACGTACACGACTTCGAATGGGCGGGAGCTCTCAAGGAAGATGATGAGGAGCCAATTGAACCGGAAGTACCCCAGGAGCCACAAGGACGTGAAGAGAGTCTCACCGCCTCGCAACCTACCCCTATACCCCAGGACCTCTCGATCAGCGATGCGCCCATTGATGATAGTGCCGTCGAAGGAGAGCAGCCTATAGATACTACAATGGTATTCTATCCCGACACCGGAACTTTCCAGGCCTTACCTTCCCCACGGAAAGATTCAAACACTACTTCTACAACCACTGCTACAACCACAACAACAACAACAACGACCAAGGTACCGCTTGTCTCTGAGAGAACAAACGATGATCCATTTGCGCTAGTCCCAGGAACCCCAATTAGCCGGGAAGAGGCTCTAGCCCAAATAAGGGCACGAAGGAGCCGTACCCAGAGCGCATTGAAGCGTTCTGCAAGTGCCAATGACGCAACCACACGCTCTGCGACTATACGCCCTTCCAAAGCAGAAAGCGCAAGCATACAAGCACGTCTTGGACGGAGGGGAGTTAGCGGCGCCTACTAGGTTTTGAGTTTCCTGCAAGCGAATGATTTCATAGCGATCTTTGATTATTTTGATACCATGATAGATTTTAGCGAAAACAGCCATTCCTTTTAATTAATACTTTCTTCTGATAGTTGCAATGAATAACTCTGGATATACCGTCCTGTTCAAGTTTAGTTCTTGTATCCAAAGCCCCGTGTGGTAGCTCCTAGTATTTTCTTATACTTTGGCTGGAGATTGAAGCAGATGATCATTAAATTCCAGTTAAAGTCTCTCTATATATAGAATATCCGGTAACATGATACAAAATGGAGGAGCACGGTATCATCATCGTCCACCACACCCACACAAACTGCGACAAGTAGGTAAAATAGGGGCTATATAGCCGGTATTCCTGATATTTCTCAAGCGGGCCCTAGTCTTAATAACATCTGCAGTCTGGCGGTACCTGCTCGAAAGAGCAGAAGTGTATGTATGAAAATGTATATTGAAAACTGCTTTAAAGGATGCGTACACCGCAGCATCGAATTCTCGAGCCTTCAACGCGAGCTTGTCGCCCCCACCAGACGGCAACAAGTTCTTCAACGAAAGATTTATCCGCATCACTCCACGGATCTAGGCCCATGGCCGTGAGATCTGAAGTTGCGATAGTTATGATACCATCGTCACCCACCATACCGTCGCGAGTGGGAGACGGAATTAGGGGCTCGGTAGAGTCCTCACGGGCAGAAGTGTGTTGCTCGTACGCCGCATCCCCATCATCCCGTTCACCAAACCCTTCGATAATGGAAGACTCATCGAGATCCAGGCCGGATTCATCTCCTAGAGATTGATCCTGACGACTGACGATATCGAAAAGAATGCTGAATATTTGAGTGGTGAGGCGCCGGAAGTACGTGATAAGTGCTATTTCTTGCGATCGATTACTTTCAGTCAGGAAAGCCATGCTGTTCCGCCGGTAAGATGCACTCGGGTCCATGATATTAGGAATGTGATCTTCATCGATTAAAAGAAGCCTTGAATCCTGGTCTGATTCTTCATCTGATGGCCTAGCGCCTTTTTCACCAGCGGATGCCCACCAGATGAACGAGGTATAGGCTAATAGGGGCCATGAAATGGGCTCAACAGCTGTGCTCGATGAGAATGTCGAGGCGCTATCTGAGTCCTCCTCGTCACTATCAAGGGCATCCTCATCTGATTTTCGAAGCTCGCTTAGTCCGCTTCGAAGCGTCAAGTAGCGCCGAGCATCTCGCTGAGTAGCTTTTAGCTGTATGGGTTTTGCGTCCCTACGCAGACCCGGTTGGGTGGCGGGAGAGAGAGATAGTTTCGGATATATCTTTTGGGGTGCATCTTTAGAGTAGTGTGGCGGCAAGTCCACAAGGATGTCGTAGAGATCGGGTTTCAAGCCTAATACGCGATCTGTTGAACAAGCAATCCAACATTCTTCTGCATTTGGCGCTGAGGTTTGAGATAAAGATGACATATCGTGTATCCCGACATTAAATAACGGCTTCGGTTTCATGGCTGGAAGATCTCGGACTGAAGGTAATAGTGGTAAGAGTGAATGGGGTATGGATGAGAGAAGTGATAGGTTATATACTGTGGGAGTATTAGAAGCTATTCCTCGTATAAAGTAGGATGTTCTCAGAAATTCTCACCGAAGTTGCAAGCTGTTTCTACCGGCGCATCACCTAGCAATAGTATTCGTTTGCGGAGTAGCGTGGCTCGATAGAGCGGGAATAAAAGTGGCCCAAAAGTGTGCAGAAGGTCGGGTAGCTTGAGAGCGGGGTGATAGGGTGCCAGAATATTTTTAGAGGAGGCCAATACTGTTGCCTCACTCACAGCTCGTCGTCGCCTCAGGATTTCAGGTGCGGGTGTTGCATTTATGCTTGACGCCGATGCTAGGGGAGAGTCGGGCGGGGAATGAGAGTCTTCCTCTGAAAGCTGGGAGCTTTCCCAAAATTCGGCTAGAGGTCGAGTATTGTTTCGGTCATCTGCAAGGCATCTTCCATGAATATTAGACGGGGAGGTTGAATCGCGGTAGGGAGTTGCCGGCAAGCAGCGGGGAACTTACCGAGCCAGCTCCTTCAGCTTCGTCGCGTGCCTCCATATTCTTCCCAATCTGCCATGACTGAGGGGTACAAGTATACCAACAGACAGCATAAGCGCATTCCTTTCGTTTTCGGCGGCCGGTACATTTATAAAGGCACTCAATCCGGCATATTGGCCATGGATAAAGTATCTAGAAAACAAAGGCCGTTAAATTCCGTCTACACCAGAAGCTAGTGGACCATAATATAGCAACGTACACGAGATCCTCATCGATATTGTGAAGACCGGACGGTAAAGACTTGTACTCAACGGCGTCCTCGAGCTCGACTAGGTAACCATCAATCATCAGTGTGTCTTTCATGGAGTGAACCGCTTGATAGCTGCGTACCGTCGGAAATGTTCTCTTTCCACCCGATCGTGTATCTGAATGGAGTAAATATACTGTTAGCCCGATATACATTCAATGCGATTCATATCCCACCGCATAAAGCACAATCGCTCACCCAGCTCGGATATCGAAGTTGATCAAGAAGAGAGCCGCAATCCCAGGGGGATTATCTGTCGCGACGGAAGCCAAGTCCGCTCTGGCGACCTGCGATCTTGCTCTGTCTGATGCCATGGCTTCATCTAGCCAAGGTGCAAGGAGAGAGATCCATTCACAAGTCTGTTGCTGTGAGAAATTGTCGGTTGCCTGGAAAAGCGCCGCGGTGAAAGTTGCGGAGACGTCATGAAGCGGGAGTGGAGTCGTATTTCCACGGCCTTTTGTTGATCGGCCACAGCAATCTCCTTTCTTTTTTTTTTTTAATCCTGCAGCTGCAAAGAATCTGTTTACCAACTTCGTGGACTTTTAACCCTCAAATTACCTGGAAGCAGCTTCAATTACTCCAATTCGCCGCCCTTCCTTCACCCTCCTTTCATCTCTACCTCTGCAACCCTCCTGGTTGCAAACTGAATACCGGCGCAATGGAAAACTTAGTAGACGCTCAACCTTCTCATCCCTATTACCCGCTCGAGGCGCGAGTCATTGGTTATCTTGCCAATGAATGGTCTATGCCGACGCTTGTATCGTCGTTCTTGGGAGGATGGGGACTTCTGTTGCTTTTGACCTTGGGCCTAGTGTCTACGGTTAGCCCTGGCCTGAGAAAGGGGGATAAGATTGCGATCTTGTGGTTTGTCCTGAGTGAGTTTTTCTGCCAAAGGCTGCATAATAGGCGGACCAGCAGCTAATATCTTCTATTTAGGTGGAAGCATTCATCTCTTCTTCGAGGGATACTTCGTTCTTAACCACACGCGAATGGCACCAGCCCAGGACTTTTTCGGTCAACTATGGAAGGAATACTCGCTATCAGACTCCCGCTATCTGACTTCCGACCCGTTTGTTCTTTGCATGGAGACTATCACTGCTGTATGATGCCGTTACTCTGTATCGTTGCGTGGGTTAGATGGCTGACATGATAATTGAATAGATTTGCTGGGGGCCGCTCTGCTTCTTCCTTGCCTACCTTATCACCGTCGATCACCCTCTCCGCCACTCTCTCCAGCTGATCGTGTCGCTTGGTCAGATTTATGGCGACATTCTATACTACGCGACAAGCATGTTCGACCACTACTATCACGGACTCAGCTATTGCAGGCCTGAGGGATATTACTTCTGGTTCTATTATTTCACCATGAATTTCATCTGGATCGTTGTCCCATCTTGTAAGTTTGAACCCTCGTCGATTAGATGAGCGATGAGATATTCTAACAATACTTCAGACTATCTCCTTAGCAGCGTTGGCGCCATTTCGCATGCCATGACATTCCTCAAGAGCGCTACCAAATCCCGAAAGACACAATGATCCCGCTACGAATGTATGACGACCGGCGTTAGACTTTCCACTGAATAATATAGATGTGTTTCTATCTTTTCGCAGGTGATTTTTCTCGAATACCGGACTTTTAATGCCATATGGTGGTTCTTCGCGGTGAGAACCTCCCAAAGAGCTACTTTTTTTTTCTTTATCCTTCATATATTTCGTTAGAACGTATACCATATTTAATATGACTTCCCTGTTTCTTTGTGTCACAAGTTTCCTGTTGTAAACGCATTGTTACACCAAGGAAAGCGACATGCCATTTCACCTGTCATCTTCCATGTCAGCAGCTGTCTATCATGTACATATCCAGATAATTGCAGGGTATCTTTTTGAAAACATCTAAACTGCTGCTTGTTTGGCAGATTGCTACTCCCTGCTCACAAACGCATCGTTGGAACCATAGCCGGGGATGGGGTTTCAAACGACTCTTGGTTGTACAAAGCATCCTTATATGTCACGTACATGCAGAAAGATAGATATATCCCTGGCTTCATCCTCCTTCATACATCATGCAGTACTTAATTCCATAGGGCTTTTGGCGGGCGTAAACAAGCGCCAAGAACAGGAACAACATCATCTGATTTCGTTGTTTACTTCAGCTTCATCCAATCCAGCTTCAACTCACGAGCTGCACTGCGCAGACTGTCACGCTCTGGCTGATCTGGTCATGCGCTTTTATCCAGCTCTCTTTAGCCTCTTACTTATAGTCTAATACAGCTGGATATCCAGTATCTGTCTTGGAATTGTCTCGTTATCTTTGCAAGCGCCAGCGTCGCAAAGTGGCCCCCCTCACCGCAACCTGCTGCAGCCAACTTACATGAACGGTGGCCACCTCACCTGTCCAGCTGTTCTTAAAATTCTGTCTTATGTTCTGTTGGCAGTGCTCTCACAGAGAAATTTTTTGTTAGCTTGTTACAAAGAAAAAACAGAACCCCAGGACATGAGCATTTCGCCTAGTTTCTTGCCATCATTCGGTATGTTCTCTGATCCGTTTTTTTGTTTCGGATATGAGACAGAAAAAATCTACATATTGAAGGAAAGGATTCAATCTAATAGCTACTGACATGCTCGGCCAGCTTGACGTTAAATGCCCTCATCTCCTACCCCACATCGGCCCTCCAAGCGGGGAAGCGCAAGCCGATCGCCTGCCAAAGAGAAGCCTGTAGACCTTGGGGAGCCCCTTGGGCCTTATGATACCGCCACAGTGAGAGACAAGGTGCGAAAATGGCAAAACAAAGGTGGAGGTGTCGTCATTGCACCGGATGTTGGAGCCAGCAGCGAGGAAAGCGAACCAAGTGCCTCCGATTCGAAACGTAAAGGTGCCCAACAACCTAGAACAGGGAGGAGAAGGCGGCGCCCCTCAAGGGAGAAACAAGAGAGGCCCGATAGTAGTGGGAAAAGCTCACAACATAACTCCACCCCCAAAAAACGCGTTGTTAGCGATGGCCATTGGAGGAAGAACAGATCACCACCCTCAACACCAACAACGAAGGCTACTCCGAGGAAGAGGAACGAACTAATTGATAAGTATGGCGACACAAGGGATTGGCTCAAGGAAGAATCTGGGTCGCAACTGAATAAGCGAGGGACCGCAGAGCATCGAGATGGGGCAGACGATGGAATTAATGTGTACGCCGGCCCATTGCGATCACCGAAGCGAAAGACAGACTCAAGAAATTCTGGACGGGGATCCTCTGGTGATGATAACGATGGTACACACTCCTCCCGCAAGAGATCGCCGAACACGAGCCGGACTTCCCCCAAGAGGAGCCTAAAGCCGGACTACCGCGTCAATGATAAGTACCAGCGAAGAAATCAGAAGGGACAGCGAAGCCAGTCGCCCAAGAGGAACAACACAGATACAGTGGAACCGACTAAGTCTGATAAAAAGCCTACACACTCGAAGCATAAGACAACAGAGCAACGTACGAAACCAACTAAGGGAAATATAATCGCCCAGGCAATAGACGACTCCATAAAGATGTTCACTAAGCCTGAGCCCCCTCCGCCTGAAAAACCCCCTGGGTCGAAAGTAGAAAACTGGCTATCAAACACACCTGACCCATTTCTGGATGCTGATGCTTCGACCGATACGGTCACCGTGTCGGAGTCTGCGCCTGCGCCTAAAGAACATGAGAGGGGCAGAAGAAAACAACACCACAAGTCCCCTTCGGCAAAAGAAAAAAGGAAAAGTGGGAGACATAGCCCTAGGTCAGAGCAACGACACCATAGTGCGTCTGATGAAGAAAGCCATCTCAGTAAGAGCGCTTCTTTACCCCAGGATGTGCAATCAAGCATATCAGGTGCCGAACCGGCAGAAAGCACCGCAAACCTGAAAAGGTCCAAAGCGAAAAAGAGAAAGAGTGGCTCGTCCGACGCTCGAAGGATGTCGACACTCAGAGAATCGGTAGAAGAAGCCATCGAACGATCCTCTTGGGAGCGCCCGTTATCCTCCGATGGCTCTGAGGTATCCGCTGAAAGACCTCTTCCTTTATCTCTGAAGAGACCATTTCCTGCCACGGGTATGCACAGACTGTCAACAATTATGTCGGTCGAGACTCAGAGTACTGCCCGTAACTCCACGCAGAAGAGTGAAAGTTGCTTGGATGACAACTCTAAGACTCATGTCGAAGACGACGGAGTGTCTGAGTCGGAGGCTCGAGACAAGTTCGACATGAATTCATTGCCAGGTCCCACCCATCCGCTGAAACGGCGGCTTACAAAACATGCCGATCTGATCTCCGTCCTTTCCATTCCAGCATCTGGCAATCGAAGCATACGGTCTGCAAGAAGTATACGCACGAATCGTAGTCGACTAGCAACGGCAACTGTCGGCGATATCATGCGTGAACTTGCCTCCGACGAACTCAAATATATGCGTGAATTGAGGACTCTTGTTGGCGGAGTCATCCCTGTTCTATTGACTTCTATCCTTTCCAAAGCCGACTCAGCAATTGCTGCTGGCTTATTTCGCCCGTCCATGAAACCGGACGACGAGGCAAATTTTTCAAAGCCTATCATAGATATGGGTATATCCCTTGAAAAACTAAAATCCCTTCACAAGCGGCTTCCTCTGAATAATCCAGATTCACTATTGATGTGGGCTATGAGCGCTCGTAAAGTATATGCTGATTATCTAGCTGCATGGCGACTCGGCTTTCAAGATGTTGTTGTCAATCTTGCGCCTCCTGATATGAACGAATCTAAGGGGTCTGCCTCGGATACACAGAGTCTTTGCGCAGGTATGGACCAGGATGAAAATGGAGATGTAATTGACGGGGATGGGGAGAGAGTAGATGTTGCCTTCCTTCTTAAGCGGCCGCTGGTGAGGCTAAAGTACCTTGCGAAGACATTCAAAGGCCTCAATTACCTCCAGCATTCACCCAAAGCCGAGGAAGTGGCTGGCATGTACCAGTCTCTCGTTACTAGCGCGAGGCGCAGAGCCAACGAAGAAAGGGCGAGACTAGAAGACGAAGCAGCGGCCAACATAGATCCAACCAGGGCCCGAGATCTACAAACGTTAGCTGTTCTCAAGAGCGTTACGATAAATAGGACAAGAAAGGTGACGGCTCGTGACTACTTTGACTTTTCATTATTACATTCTACCGGCCAACAAATAGACTGCCGAGCTGAACTATTGCTGCGCGAGAACCCCCGTGACAAAGGCCCTGGAGGTGACCTTTTGATATCCGAGGTTGATGAGGGAGGTCGTTGGCTGCTTTTCCCACCAATCGAGTGTTCTCAGATATCGGCCAGAAACGGCGATGCTTGCGGTGAAATTGTGATCATGATACGCTCAGAGCTTGGAAAAGCAGACTCGTGGTATGAGCTTCTTTCATTTACCGCGTCGGACGAGCAACTCGGCTTTGAATGGGTGCAACTAGTCGGACTCAACCCAGTACCCCCAAAAATCAATCGATCTTTGAGCTTCCTCCATCGTACCAAAGAAAGAAAAGGGCACCAATCCAGTTACCAGGATGGCTCTGATTTTACTAGCCAGCCTAAGAGGGCTCCCAGTCCATCGGATGTTAATGTTCCAATTGGCGAACATGCTACTGTTGTTGGTAGTGCAGCTAGCTCCCAAGACGACGCCGCCACAGAATCACTGTTCGGTCCCAGCACTCCTCAGAAGCATTCTAGTTCTAGAAACCAATCTCCAGATTTGGGATTGAATGACCAATCCGGGCATATCTTGAGAAGCCTCAATCAAGACACAGATTCAGCAGGAGGGACTTCACCCACGCTCAGGAGAACCAAGGCACAACGACGATCGAAATATGGACAGCTTTCTCCTTCGAGCCCGGTATCTCCAGGATTCATTTCTCCAGAAAAGGAATCGCCAAAGCCCTCTGTGCAATCCGATAGCATCGCTGATCAACATTCCCAGGCTTACTCACCCACCACTCCTAATCGTGATATGACACCTACTGGATCGCCGCTGAAGCGACCAGCAGTGCCGGCGGCAAGATCATTAGGCCGTCGCTCCTTATCCCCTGTTCCATCACTAGAACTTCCTACAATACCAAAACTAAGAAAGAGTTCTCATAAAATTTTACCGGCCCCGTCACAGGAAAGCTTTGACCTATCCGATACATCATCCTGGTATGAGGACTCGAAGAATGCGAAGGACAATCGCAAGCGAGGTAGCTTTGATACGTCTCCTCTCAGTAGCGATGAAGAACACGATGACGACGGCCCTCCTGTGCCTCCTCCCCACCGAACCCCCAGTCCCGCACCGCGAAACCAACCTAAAACTCCTGTTTTCAGCCCACCCACCCCGCAGTATGCCCGACACAGGAGAACTTCGTCCCCCTTGAAGCATGAATACGAGCCGTCAACAACCACCGAATCCTCCAGTTCTGAAAGTTCTTCGGTTCGACATTACGAAACTGAGTATGCATCGGAGACGACTGACGAGGAACTAGAAGATGATGAGATCTCAGAGCCTCTTCCTGCTGTAAAACGAGCCCCAAGTAAAAGGACATCATCGCCTCCTTCACCGAGTGAGGAAACAAGAATTCCTTCAAACTCCAGATCACCACCCTCCAGCGATAAGGTCGAATCTCCGCCTCCACAAGCTTCAAAAACAGTTGCTTCTATCTTCGTCTGGCATGAGAAGGGTTCTTGGGAGCCTCTACACACCGAGGAGTGTAGTATCGTAATCACCCCCGGGCTTATTGAAGCCTACGAACCATCTGCCTCAGGAGATGTACCGTCCAGCCCAGGCGCCAAAAAACCTATTGTTGGCTTGGAATTGACCCCTCTCGTCCCCATACGGCGTGGTACCGCCGTTGATATCAGCATCCGATCTCCACCGACAGCTAATTCCAGAATAATAGCGGGAAATAATATTATGTTCCGTTCACATAGCCCCGACGAATGCGACAAGCTCTATAGCTTTATCAACCAAGCACGCATCAACAACCCAACATACATTGCGATGCAAAATTCTGCAGTTCCTTTCCCCAACCAGCCAGAAGGCCCAGACCGATATGGCTCAGCGAGAAATAGCAAATTCGGTAGCTGGTTTAGCTGGAACGGCGGTGTGGCAAGAAGAAACAGTTACCGTGCTACCAATGCACCTCCCGCTTCTCTTGGAGGCGCAACTGAGAGCAGCGTGGGCACTATGTCCAGTGCATTCTCCGCACTCAAGCGATTTGGCGCAGGAAGCAAAATGTTCAGCATAGCAAGGTCAACCCTTACATCCCGAACTGGGAGCCGCGATACGAGCATCTACTCAACATCAAGCCGTCCCGGATCCCGGTCCTCGCACGCTTCAAACCCAGATGGAATTGGCCTTTCAAATACTAAAATCCGATTATATCACCGTGAATCTGCATCCAAATGGCGTGATTTAGGCGCTGCCAGACTCACCATACTTCCAGCCTCACCACCGCCCTCTCGTCCTGGGACATCTTCAAATGCATCACCCGGCAAATCGGATGGCACTTCTGCAAATTCTTCTGGTACTTTAGGTGATGTCTCCGCTCCACAAGCCCCTGTCGCCGGTTCATCGCAACACGCCAAGCGCATCCTTGTGCGAGGTAAATCTAAGGGGCAGATCTTACTCGATGCAGTTCTGGGCGAAAGCTCTTTTGAGCGCGTGGCTAGAACGGGCATTGCAGTCTCTGTATGGGAAGATTTCGACGGTATTGCCAAAGAAGGCGGCGTTGTCGGTGGCAGCTTTAAGATTTACATGATTCAAATGAAGAGCGAGGCTGAAACGGCGTATACATTTGGTCTGGTTGGGAAACTTCGGTATTGATTGGATATGGTGTGGTGCTTACACTACTATGGATTCTAATATTGTTTATGTTTATGGTTATCATTTGTTTCATGCGTGTATATCCCAATATTGTTTTTTGCTTTTCTGCACAGCAGCGAGGGTGACTCGGTTTTAGGTTTGGTGGCCAGGACGACTAGATTTATTATGGCTAACACAGGTGGCCAAGTCCCTGAGATTCATTTCTCTAATTAATTGTATGTTAGATGGATCATATGTTACTACCTCATTTATTCTATGTCTGTCTATATGCCGTTATCATAAGTATAGTTAAGATCAAGTAATATAAAAAGAGCATTAAGGATATCATAAGATATCGTCCCAGATATAGCTGGCTCAACCGGTGAAATATTATGAAGAGATCGCATTCAGTTGATGAGCCCCTTGGAAGCTGACACCTCACCGGAGAATCCATCCTTTTTGAACAAGAAGCCAACCCTATTACCCTCCTCTTTAAGAAGGGAGACAAGCGCTTCATCATCGATTTGGCTTTCAAGAGATGAGTTTATATCATCCCTCTCCTCCTCCTGCTTAATATCATTAGCACCACCTTCTGATCCGTCCCCATCTGATGTCATAAGGGTGGGATCAATGTGAGAATACTGCATAAGAAATCTCATTTTAGCCCTTCGCTTGGCCAGTTGTTTTTTAGTGGGTTTCGCTTGTCCTTCTTCTCGGCTGAGGTCAGACGCTTTGACTAGAAGTGGGAATTCAGGGGTATCCGAATCCTCCTCCGAATCATCCTCAGCTTCTGAATCAACCTCATTATCGTCTTCGGGAGATATAGAGATATCCGCCTGCGCATTTCCATTTCCATCTTTTCCACGTCCACCGCATTCGCAGCCTAGTAGTTCGTGTGTTTGACACTTAGAGTTCTCATCAAGTCGAAAGAGGTCTCTCAACTCATCTCGGGAAAAGTGAGACGTTCCGCCTTTTTTGTCCATGACACTATCTGCTAATCCGATTTTGGTGACCTGTCTCTGCCATATTTTCTCCTCTAGGCCACCTTTTAGGAGGAATCGGTAGATACGACAGTGTCGTTTCTGGCCATCACGATGTATACGTGCCATGGCCTGCATGTCCGTTGCTGGGTTCCAGTCTACATCGAACAGAATTAAACGACTAGCACCGATTAGATTGAGGCCAGTCCCACCTGCTTTGGCAGAAAGCAAAAAGGCGAAACACGAGGAAGCAGAGGAAGTATTGAAATCATCAACGAGTGATTGTCTCTTTGACGCTGGAGTTGATCCGTCAAGGCGTAGAAAGGGAAGGGCAAGAGAGGTAAGAAGATTGGCCAGGAGGGTGAGCGTGGAAGTATAGTTAGAAACTAGAATAACTTTTTCAGAAGTCGTGGTGCGCAAATTATGCAAAAGTTGGTCCAGGACCCTTATTTTGCCGCTGGATGCGGGCGAGAAATGCCGGAGGAGGTTAGGCGGTAGAGAGTCTAACAGGGCACTCGTAATTGAGCTGGGGTTTTCGTCGTCCTGCAACTTCTTATTGATGAGAGATGGGCTATTACAAACCTTTTTGAGCAAGGTAATGAGCTGGAGGGCGCTTTCGGAGTTACCTAGCGTAGACTGGAAGACCGGCGAGGCTAGCATATGCCGATAGATATTTGCCTGGGCTTTTGTAGGGTTACAGAAGAGCACGTATTCAGTTTTCGGGGGTAGATGTTTTGAAAGGATATCAGCCGTTCGCCGTAGAATAAACATGGCCGTTAAACTGGCCAGTTCTTCGCTCCTGGCTTCTCCCTTCTCAACTGCCTTTTTTGACGCTCCAGGTTGCCTGGCCTGAACAATAGGCCCCTCAAACTCCTTCATGAAGGACTTGAAGGTGCCTAATAAACCGGGATTGACAAAGTCGACCATCGCAAAAAATTCGCTCAATTCATTCTGGATTGGTGTACCCGAAAGAATAATTCGACGTGGAGTGTTCAGGGATTGTATGGCTTGTGCACTCTTATTCTGGACTGTTTTTAGCCTGTGGCCCTCATCTGCGACAACAATGTCTATCCCAGAGCCTTTTGTTAGTTCGTCCTGCACCGATCGCAGACGTTCATATCCGATTATCATAACATTGTAGCTCCGGCCCTTGGTAAAATCAGTTAATCTGGTTCTCTTACCATCGGCCACAAATACACCGAGTCTCTCGTTCCCCAGCCATTTTCTGAATTCCTTCTGCCAGTTGTTTATAAGTGTTACCGGGCAAACAATCAAGGCTTTCTTAACAATTGGGGGCGATCCGTATATTGGATTCTGCTTTAGGAGAGTCCATAGCAAAGCAATAGTTTGTAAAGTCTTCCCCAGACCCATTTCATCTGCGAGAATGGCTCCCTCGCCATTAAATGGCCGCATTCCCATTACACATTCATAAAGAAACTTGACACCTTCCCGCTGATGCTCGCGAAGGTGTTTCCCTAAAAGTGGATCAAGGACAACATCAACAATTTGTTTTCCTTCAGGCACAGATGACGGTCGCTTCATCACAATAGCACCCGGCATATTTGGGTCATGACGGGGAATGGGGTTATTGGCATTCGATTTTGATGATTGCATCACGGTGTCATTTTTCAGTGGGTTCTTGAAAGCGCTATTCATCGCCAAACTCCTCGGAGCGGAAGCGTTTAATGTCTTCTTTGCTGATTCTTTCAGCTCATCTAAATTGGCCTTGGCTCGCGCAGCGGGTTTAGGAATAACATGGTGCCTGGAAGGAAGAGTATCTGCTTTAGTTTTGGTGGCAATGGTCGATGGAGTTTGGGTATCATTGTTGCCACTCTTGCTATTGTTCAAAAAAGGTCGGCCGGACAGATATTCTTTCTTGGAGAGCAGCGATTCAACTTCGACTTCTTTCCCGCCGATTGATAAGAGCGATCCCGGCTCAAGGGGTGTATTAAGCATAATACGCCCCATCTCCCGGCCAGATATATCTTGCAGATACGCATATCCGCCACGAACAGATATAATTCCGTCCCCATCCCATGTTTTATTTTTCTTTGCGGTAAACTTGCGCCTAGTAGTGAAAAGAAATCTTAGTAGCTATACGAACTCGAAGGGTGATATCCTTATGGGGCAAGGAAGAGACAAGGTTATAAGGGGTATTACCAAAGAGCATTGTAGTAAACTTCACTATCAGTTCCAGGTGCTCCCGAGGCCGAAAGGGAAGATTGAGAGGATGTAGGAGAGTTACCTACAGGGACTAACGGTTGACGTCCCACAGTCCTACCCCCCGAAGAACGAGAATGAGGTAGTCCAGGTTTTACAGAGCGTGAGTCGCTAGCTTTTTTGGCCAACGTGATGCCTTCTTCACTAACCCGACGACGTTTGGCTGAGGGTTCAGTGTCGTGGGAGTCAGGTTCCTTAGGGATTGCTGCAACAGGCTTTCGCTGTAGCGGGGGTTTAAAGGGCTTAAAAGGCATTATTTCCCCAAGCTGTTCAGCGATATTTTCCTCTTGTGATGAAACTTCGTCGATGCGATGAAAGAGAAAGTCGAACACGACGCGTCGCGGCGCGTAGTCACGTGGTCACTTTGCACCCAAAAATCGAAGAATTCAGCATCCTTCAATACATTAAACTATAGCTAATGCCAGCCAAAGAGGTCGTACCTCTGGGGAAGAGAAAGGAGCGGCGGCCAGATTCCCCTCGATTATTGGACATGATAACCAAAAAGGATAATAAAAACAGGCTTGATATACCATTTTTACGAAACCCGTTACTGGTACCTGTTGGGCCAACGTCCCTTCGTCCAGCACCGCTCAGCAGACGATACGATCCTAGGATATACGACTCAGGGACAGCTGTTGAAGTGCAAGCTTGCGCTGTTCCTCAAGGCGTGGTCTATTCCATAGGTCGTCCAATCTCGGCCCTTTGGCCGAGTGCATTCTTTCAGCGCCATGTCCTGCCTTGGAGCACATTTGTTCCCTCTCACCATTCCTCCTTGTGGGCTAGGATGACGGAAGGAAATCCAGACCGTTCTCTCAGCCTCCCTAAAGCTTAGTGAGCTCATAGTATCGACCTTTATATGAATTGCTGGCGCACTGAGACGATCTTCGTCCAACGTCGCCATGTAGAGTCTTTCTATACGTTCATATCAACCACCTCAAAATGTTTATTTATTGATGATATGTATTCAGTATGACCTATTAATATGTAGTAGCCGACCTGTTTTTATATACGCTATACATGGGCTGTTGGGACTCGGAAAACTGGTTGACAGACCACAAATGCCAAAAAAAACCACCCATTTCACAATAGAATTAGCCACCGAAATATTAGAATTAAAAGGCCCGCAGCGTGAAGGGGATAGGAAGAGGAAAGTAAAAGAATAAGTCCTTTGCAATTAATTACTCATGAGTTCGTGATAAATGAAGAAGAAAACCAGAAAAAGAAAAACAAAACTATGCACATGCTCCTTTTTTTTCATTAGCTTTTGTCACCTCCCAATATTCCGTCATTATTCGTAGAGGTCTTTATCCCCCATATCCTCTTCTATTTGAAGAATCGCATCGTCCTCATCGGACATGTCCGTGTCTTCCATATCGGTGTCTTCATGGTTGGGGACAACGGTAATTCTGCCGTCATGCATGACGACATGAGCCACTTCTCCATCCCTGATGGTTCCTCTTAGTATATAGACAGCAAGCCGGTTGAGGACTTCCTTTTCAATCAAGCGAGACAACGGTCTAGCGCCATAATTTGGAGAATAGCCAGCCTCTCCAAGATAATCCTTGACGTCTTCGTTGCACGCGATCTCGATGTGGCGGTCGTTCTGTTCCAGCCTGCGCTGTATCTCCCCTAATCTGACATCGACAATGCTTCGGATTTCACGCTTCGTCAGACGGTTGAAGATCACAATGCTGGATATTCTGTTGAGGAATTCGGGCAAGAAGTAGTTTCTAAGAGCGTTCATCACCGCTTCGCGAGCGGCAGGATTGATTTTTCCGCCGGTATCGCCTGCTCGAAGGAGATATTCAGCTCCTAGGTTAGATGTCAGGACGACAATGCAGTTCTTGGCATCGACGACTCTCCCTTGGCCATCGGTTATTCGGCCGTCATCCATCAATTGTAGAAGGACGGTTAAGACCTCCTTGGCAGCTTTTTCGACTTCGTCGAAGAGGAGGATAGAGAAAGGCCGGCGGCGTAGCGCTTCTGTTAGTTGACCACCTGCATCATGGCCGACGTAGCCGGGTGGGGAGCCGATCATGCGGCTCAGAGCATGACGTTCCTGATACTCGGACATGTCGAAACGAATCATAGATTTAGGATCATCGAACAGGAATTCGGCGAGGGCTTTTGTCAAGAGAGTTTTACCCGTTCCAGACGGGCCGCAGAATAAGAAACTTGGGGGTGAATTTGGATTGCTGAGACCAGATCGTTGAAGCCGGATAGCGTTGGAAACAGAGGACACGGCCTCCTTTTGCCCAATGACAATCTTGCCCAGGTGCGACTCCATATGCAATAGCCTGTCCTTCTCGGTTGTCTTGAGCCGAGTGACTGGAATTCCAGTCCACCTTGCAACAATCTCGTTGATTTGTTCCGGCCCAACGGCATCAACCAGCAATTTATCCCCGTCTTCTCCCTCTTGCTCACGCCTTTCAGCATCAGCTTTAATTCTCTCCTGCTCAAGCTGGTCAATTCGTTTCTCAACATCGGGAATGGCGTAGTAGGCTAGATCTGAAGCAGTCATAGTATCTCCTGACCGGGTTGCCGTGTCCAATTTGACCTTCAGTAGGTCTAGTTTCATCTTGGCTTCCTGGATTTCTCTGCTTCGTTCCTTCTCACTTTCATATTTCTCGCGAAGTGGTCTTAGTTCTTCGGTAATATTCGCCGCCTCTTCCTTTGCTACGGCGAGCCGCTGTTTAGAGGCCGCGTCCTTTTCGCGCTCCAAGGCATGGATTTCAATCTGTAATTGTCGTAATTTTCTCTCGAGCGTATCGACGGCTTCTGGCTGAGATTCGCGTGTTACTCTTACTGCCGCTGCTGCCTCATCGATGAGATCGACTGCAGAGTCAGGCAGGCGTCGAGCGGTGAGATATCGAGCAGCCAGGGTTGCAGCGGCAACAATAGCGCCATCAAGAATATTAACTCCATGATGCACTTCGTACCTCTCCTTTAGGCCTCTCAAGATGGATATGGTTTCGTTCACAGAAGGCTCCTTGATTAGAACTTGCTGAAAACGGCGCTCAAATGCCTGATCTTTCTCGATGTATTTTCGATATTCCCCGAGAGTGGTTGCTCCGATACAATGTAGTTGGCCTCGGGCCAGCATGGGTTTCAAAAGGTTCGCAGCATCCATACCTCCTTCGCCACCGGCACCAGCTCCCATGAGAAGATGTATCTCATCCACAAACAGAACAATGGTGTCCTTAGCATCTTCTATCTCTTTTAAGACACCCTTCATTCGCTCCTCGAATTCACCGCGGTACTTGCTGCCAGCAACAAGAGCACCCACGTCGAGGGAGAGTAGCCTGCATTGGGTGAGGTTGGCGGGCACATCGGCATTGATGATACGACGTGCAAGACCCTCGACAACGGTAGTTTTACCGACACCAGGTTCACCAATAAGAACGGGGTTATTCTTTGTCCGCCGACTAAGTATTCGAATCACACGGCGTATCTCCTCATCTCTGCCAATGACCGGGTCTATTTTTCCATCTCTGGCTAGAGCAGTCATATCAATGGTAAACTTTCCAAGGTTTTCATTCTCCTCTTCTGCATCAGCGGTTTTGGAATCCACCCGTTTTGTGCCGCGAATCTGTTGAACGGCTGAATCAATCAACTTAACATTTGGTATATTCGATTCCGCCAGACAGCGTTGAATCGCCGAGTCCTCACATAGGGCAACAATGAAATGGTCGATAGCGACAAAACTATCCTTTTGTGTCTTAGACAGACTACTCGCAGTACGAAGAACTTTGTGTAGCGAACGAGAGGGAGATGGTCTTTCCGGAGGGTCTTGGCTGGGAAGTCGAACGAGGGCTTTCTGAAGTGTGCGTTCGAGTTGCTGAGGGTCACCATGTGCTCGTTCGACTACTTGCTTGAAAAGGGGGATATTGGAGGATTTGTGAGTTTCGTGTACGGTAGCTTGCTGGTCTTTTGAGAGGTCTGGTCGAGGATTGATGAGGGCAATAGCAAGGTGAATAGGAGAAATTTCGATGTGGCCAAACTGCTCTGCTTCAGAAGCAGCCTGAAGCAAGGCCTCACTGGCCTTTTCCGTATACTGGACGTCAGCCATTACGCCACAGTAAGCTTTAGCAAGCTAGGAGAAGAGTATGTAAACTTCAGCAGTAGGCAAGAATGCAGCTGTATTAGCGGTAGTGGGGGAGGTGAATAGGCTTTATATTCAGTAATTGATAGTTATATCACCGAGTTAAGGTATTCCTGATATGTACTCCGTGGTTTGTGAGAAGTGAAGAAAATCAGAGAGAGCGAGATCAAGATATATACACATCATAAAGAATATCAAGCGCCCGGTTGGGTTTCGCTTGACGCCCAACTTCCAGAAATAGCGACGAGGCTCCAGGCGCTTGTGGGCCGTTACCGTATCTTACAGCATCCTCCAGCTCTTTCTGGGCGCTTCTGGAAACTTTCCCGTGTAACGCCGTACCGCCGGGTAACATACGTCATATCACATGACAATTTAAGTGTGACGTCACAAAATAGCCGGCGGTCCGGATTATCTAAAACGCCGCTCTGTGTTTATCTCGAGAGACGCGAAAAGTTTCAACGACGAGAGAGAAAAAGAGACAAAGAAAAGAAGAAACAGGAAGCGGAGGATGCGATGATGATCGAAAAGCTTCTTGTTCGCCGCGTTCTAGATCGCCCTTCCTTACCTCCGCAGGATACAGTTTGTGGAAGCTTTTCCGTGTCCAAGAAATGCTCTCCCAATTGGAAAAAAATCAGATTGACCCAAATTCTAAGCCGTAAGTGATGATGATGAGATAGAATGAGGTTAGTAACACAATAACAGGAAGATCTCGAGAAAAACAAATTGAAACGGTCGCATAGAGGCTGTCATAGCATTGTATCTCAGTGCCTCTGCCTACCTGACCGTTCCTCGGCAAAACAACCCTTGGCCGCTTGTGTGCTGCTCAATGAAAGGCATCTTATAGGCTCCCTGGTCGTCGGTATACTATTCCTATTAAGCCCCGCCATTCGTCGAGAAAGTGAGGCCGCAAATCCATGCGGGCTGAGCGTCTTTATTTCTATGTACGATGCAAGACCTTGGGAGAGCTAGTACTGTATCCCAAACCCAACCAAAGTTTAACCTACAAGATATGGAGCGTCGCACTCAAGATGGTTGATAGAAGCCAAGGAAAAGCATCGAAAAGGAGAAGAGGGAGTCCCTCTATCCCTACTCGATAACATGACCTCTTGCCCCTCTCCTGAACGTTATTGGCAGCTAAACCCACGTTTCACGTTGTTTTCGTGTGACAAAAAAGAAATATGGAGAAAGGGGAGAAGGTGTGGAAGACTTCACTCCAATGAAAGTAAAGGGAAGGTAAAAAGGCCAGGATTGGCCGCTCCTAGCCTTCGTTCTTTTATCAGGATTCACAAAGCATTTACAGTGGGGAGATGCTAACAAGTTCGCAGTTCACAGTTATACGGGCATACAAATATGCATGCACGTAGGGTTCTGTTCTGTGCTTCATCTCCAACCATGCTTTCTAGTCACGTAGTCTTGTAGTTTTGGAGTTCCGCAGGCCCTGGCCTCAGAAACCAACAACGTCATTTTTGATACTCGATGCCCACTCTTTTTTTTTTTTTGGTATGTCAACCGGGAACCCAGTGGAGAGCTTTTGCTGCGTGCCCTTGCTGCATATCTCTGGAAAAAGAGCGGAACCGTAACCCAACCGGACTACCATCCACCATCTCTGCAACCGACGGAACCGTGTATATAAATACCCTCCCGCCCCCCGTCCGCCGCTCAATCCTCCATCTACATTGGCCTTTGGTGACGTGCTCTATGCATAAACTATTCACCTATATTTCTTCTTTTCACCAAGAGGTATCAACTGATTAGCGTCTCCCCAACGCCAATTGCCTCCGCTCGTTCAAACGGGCAAATAGATTTGCACCCGCTTTCTGCGCCGTTAAAAGGCCCTCTGCAGAACCCCTCATCTGGGGTACAGGAGCTTCGAGCTCAAATATCTCTCGTTCATCATCGCGAACATCCATAAAGTCTGCATCTGGGAACTTTAAGTAACCCAGCAACTGATCGACTTACTGGAACCCCTGGATCTGTACCACTACCACAACTATCCTTGTTTCTTGACAGCCTACATCTTGTACTATAGCTAGCACGACATGGCGCAACGTCCCATCTTCGTGGCAACCCATCCCCGGGCATGCTCAACGGCCTTTGAGCGAGTGAGTTACCGCAAAGGATCCCCATCCTCCTATATAGCCTTTTTTACCCTGCTAGTGACGGACGCAGCCCTAAACTCAGTTCAAATAGGTTTTCATGGCTCGTCGTGACGCCGTGAAATGTATTCACGAACCATTTGGTGATGCTTTTTACTACGGCCCTGAAAGATTGGGTCAAAGATATGAAAATGATGAGGAGGCCAGGATTGAAAGCGGCTTCGACCATTCGACCTACAGAACTATCTTTGACCGCTTTGAGAGCGAAGCATCTGAGGTGTGATCCTTTTCCCTGTTGCCATCGAGAAATTGGCACAGAACTTCTTTTGCTGCTGCTCTCCCGCACTTTGTTCTGCTTCCATTGCTCCCTACTATTTCCTCCTCTTGCATTTTCCTTCTTTTCCGGGACCATGGCTCTCACTCGCGAGCGCTCTACCGCCGCCATCGAAACCATGTGAACCACCAATAGGCATTTTTGTGGCAACAGAAAACTGCTTAAAGCTGTTTCCTCAGCATGGCATTTTCTGTTCCATGACTTTGCCAAAGAAAAATGAGAGAGAGAGAGAAAAAAAAAATAAAAATTGAAAAAGCGCGAAAATATCCCCTTTTCCGCACTCACAGCTTTTTTTATTACGTCTGAGAATACTTACCGTCAATATAGGGAAAACGCCTCTTTATCAAGGATATGGCCTATTATATCATGCCACAGGATCAAAAACCCGCAGCCATTGCCCCCTCGCTCCAGACAGTCAAACGAGGTATCGGCACAGAGGCTCCCACCTCCGGCAGCGTTACCAACGGCGCGACTGCAAATGGGGTGCCCCAAGTCTCAACCCTAGCGTCACAGCCGTTACCCGGACAGGTTCCTGAGAAGATCGAGAACCCGACCGTCATCCCGGAGGAGCTACTGGCGAAATTTCATTTCGCCTTTCTTATCCGCGACCCACATTACAGCATTCCATCGTACTACCGATGCACCATCCCACCGCTAGACGAAATCACCGGCTTCTACGACTTCCAGGAAAACGAATCTGGGTATAGTGAACTGCGCCGATTCTTCGACTATGTTCGTAAAATCCAGCTTGTCGGCCCACAGCAGGCGGTAACAGCAAACGGCAATCATGTTGCCAATAACATCTCCCATAAGACCGCCAATGGAACCGGGCGGGTTGAAATTTGCGTTGTCGACGCGGATGACTTGCTCGATAATCCTAACGACGTTGTCGAGCGATTTTGCAAAAGCGTCGGCATTGAGTACACCCCGGCAATGCTCGAATGGAACGATGAAGACCAAGCCGTTGCCGTAGAAGCGTTCGAAAAATGGAAGGGATTCCATGAAGACGCTATTCACTCCGAACATCTTCGCCCAAGGCCTCATGTAAGTATACTGAACCACCTTTACACCTTTCGCGTGCACCCTATATTGGCAATTTTCTTTTCCTTCTATCAATTCTCTATTGGAATGGAATCTGATACTGAGACTTCTCACTACCCAAGAAGAAAAAAGCCAAATCCGAAGCCGAATTCGACGCCGAGTGGACAGAAAAGTATGGTGAGAAGGGAGCTAAGATCATTCGCTCTGCCGTGGACCGGAACATGGCGGATTATCGCTACCTGAAGAAGTTTACCATGAAGGTTTAGAAGAGAATCTCACTTCCTTCGGGGCCTAGTTGTTATTGTTGGCCAGATCTGACAATTTTCCCTGTCCATCATTATCATCATTATTACAGAGTACGATCCACGAGAACGACCTGGCTATTAAGAATTTTTTTTACTACTTATTGTTATCTCTACTTTCTTCCCTTCCTTATTTATTTAAATTCTTCTTTCGCCTTATCGACTATGGCGCATGCCACGTTATTTGATTCTCTTTCACCCCCAGCATAGCCTTGGGTGGAATGTCTGAACCATAGCGCAGGCTTACTCGTGATTTCACTTTTTCCTCTCTTTCTTCTTTTTACAGCTAATGATTATTGGTCGATGCTTTAGCCAGCATATGCACGACGATGATAAGTAGCGGCCATGAAGAATGCCCAATGACAGCTATGAGAGACGGTTTGAGCAGTGACTAAATCAGCGAAAGACAACCAATTGCATCGTTTACATTATTTATTATTTTATCTCTTTCGTTTCCTACACCGACCTTCCAGACTCATTGTTGCTACTCTTATTAACTAGTAGTTATACGATGTTTAAGGCATGAGGTGCTGTCAGCGTTTATATCCTCCTCACCAGGCCTGATGGGCAACGAGCTGGTGTACATAGAACTAACTTAGTATTGAGTAGAATCTTAGATATGTTTTCAAGACATAGCTGTAGCAATGCTGTTATCATTCTTCAAAATGAGATAGAGATATAAATGTGGCTGCCAAAGCCCGCATGAAGCATACCAAGTCGTGTAAAAAGAATATAACAGAAATACCAAAATAACAAGAAGAAAAGAAAGAGTATTTTGCATGCCCCTGACTTAATATCAGAGGATGCGATCTAGGATGAAGGTCATAAACACAATGAATAGATAAATAAGTTAGAAGGTAGCGCCATTCCCGGCAAATTTACCCCTTCCATCCCATAAAATCCTATGTAATAAAAGGGTCCAAAAAAAAAGTATACATATCGCGTGCCTGAAAAATCCCACCCGACGAAAAAACCAAGGATATAATGTGATCTGCATCAAACAGCGCTATAGCCACCTCTCGCGCCAGGGCCTTGGATGGTGGTGACTACACGGCGACCCCAGTCTTTCATAAGATACGGAACGTCTCTGATGGTATCACCGTGTGGTAGAAGGTCCCAGCCACGGGCGCCATATCGGTTGTAGTTCAGCCAGGCGCCGAAAATCAGGTACGCGGCAGCGCAGAGGAATATTCTAGTACAAGCTTTGTTAGTCTTGTCGAGCGTTCCACACAGCTCCCCCGAAACGAAAGGCTTACAGAATTATCATCCAAGTGAAGAATCCCCAGGAATTCGACGAGTCGCCCCCATCCTCGTCCTTGAAATCCTCACACGCGTATTTCGTCAACCAGTCCAGTCTTAGGACATCGTGGTCATCGACCTGTCCATAGCTTTTAAATCGGAGACTCCTCGAGTTATCGTCCTTTTTTGTTTCCTGGTCCTCAGATTCACCATCATCAGATTTCTCCTTATCATCTTCACTCTTATCGTCCTTCTTGTCATCGTCTGGCTTCTTGTCCTCGGCTCCATCTTCCCCTTCCAAGCCCGAACGGTCTGGGTCGCATTTCAATTCAATGATCGCTTGTTGCAAGCGCCCTGTCTTGTCGAACGGGTGTTGACCTCCATTAAGCTCGATGCGTAGCCCGTCAGATTCCGAATCAGTCGACTTAAGACGGGTTAACTTCGGGTCGAGGGTATGGCCGTTGTCAGTAACGTAGTTACCCGCTATCTCGATCGGCTTCCCCATCACAAATTCGTTTCCTTTTTGGTCAAGTGTTCTTTGGACACCACAAACTAGAAACACAGGTTAGATCGAAGTCCATAGTTCAAAACAGCCTTCATCATCATCACCAAGGTGGTAGAGAGAGCGCGTGTTCGGACGAGGGGAGAAACAGTTAACGAACCATTGGTGCCCGATCGACATGGTGTATCTTTTAGAGGTTTACAGATATCTAGTGTGTATGTGGTATTGACAAAAGCTGGAAAGTTGACAGCGTTGTACACCGAGTGAGGTCCACCAAGCTTGCTCAGGTCGAATTTCTTGCCGTCCACGAGGATGTTGGGACATTCCAAGTTTGCGTACGATAAGGAGGAGAATAGAGCAAGAAAGGAAAGGACTGAGAAATCGCGCTGCAGCTTCATTGTGCTAGTAGATTGATAATTTGAGGATATCGAGGCGGGCTTGTGGACCTCGCAAGGCACCACGGTGGTCGGAGGCTGGGACTCGTGTGACAGACACAGCAAGCTCAAGAAGGGTTCAGGATAAATGGAAAATCAGCTGCTGGGCATAGCAGCCACTCGAGTAAGTAACAGCTTCTGGTTTAGAGGAATTAGCTATCGATGTAGAGCTCTGATATCGGGATGCATCTCTTGTTTGTCCTTTAGATACTTTTGCTGCTTCGTCGAAAGATGACGATGGCCAATTGTCACGTGATGTCGTCATTTGATGCTTTTTGGTGGGAATTCCGTTCCAGGATGTTTATGAAATGTTTTTCTCTCTCAACTAGGAGTGCCCGGCACTTGGGAGTATTGTAGATGTCGACGGTGAGTGAATGAGAACCTAGCAGCAGGGAAGACTTGAGAAACTGTACTGATCTAGGTGGTTATCTTTAGGCAGACAAAGAGCCCAGTCATCCCATCCGACGCTGTTTCGCTGGCCGAGACGCTCCAGTCATTACAATATCACTGACGAACCTTTGCTCGCATAGTTATAGATATCCTGGTATTATAGGGTGGTTTTGGGCGATCACAATACTGGCCGGTTGTGTCTGAAGGCCCGCTGGGATATAATGAACGGACCTCTGATGCCTTGACAAGCAAGACGTGGGAATTTCTGCTTCAGACACACACCAGGAATGGGTGTGAGCTCGATACAATGCTGATCGGAGCACTAGATGTAGTCGCCCGTCTAAGGGTATGTTCGAAGGGGATGCCCAGTAGCAAGGCGCAAGTAGAATAGCTAGTCGAACTTAGCCCGAATAACGCACGGGTTCAAAATAAATAAATACAGAAAAATTCTTCCGCAGAATAACCTCCAATAAGAAGGAAATAAAATCCATTCCAACCGTAGATTAATCAATATAAACAAAGAGCTCTACGCATCTCCTGTGCTGGCGTTGGGATCTTCATCGTCGACATCATCGTTCAACCCTATCGATTCTACCACCAAAAACACAACCTCCATACACAACCAAAAGCTCTCCACCTCACCAGCGTTGTGTCCTTGCTATCTCCCCAAGCCCCTCCAGCCATCCTACACCTTTCTTCCTCCCCTCAGCTCCAAACAAATACAGAAGCAAAGATGTTCCAACGACGAATGGCAAGTTATCCCAATCCTACCCCACCATCACGTATTTCACCCACTGATATTTTTCCAGCTCTCGAAGGAAGATGAAGCTGCGGGCGGCGGCGATGAGACAGAAGTCAGACGCGAAGATCAAGAAAAGATAAACCGTTTCAGCAGACTGCATCAGCGGGAAACCGTGTTTGAAGAACAGCTCCAGGCAAAACAAGTGCGTTGGCCCTGAGAATATATGAAATTCCGTACCGCAATGTTACCTTTTTGATATCGCGTTTTCTCAAACTATTGTGGAGGTAATCGTGAAATAGCATGTACTAACCCAGACTGGCTATAATTGTCATTTTCATTTTATTATAGAAAGATAAAGAAGACCTCGAAGAAATATCAGCAGAACTCGACCTTGCAGATGAAGATGAGCCGGTTCCGTAAGTTTTTCACACCCTCCTCCCCTCTGGACTCTGGAGAGGGTTTCTCTTCATTTATTTACAATGAATGCAGATACAAAATTGGGGATTCATTCATATCATTGCCACTGGAAGAAGCTCAGTCGCTACTTGCGGCTGCTACGGAGCAGATTGATGTGGACGTGGCTAAGCTCGAAGAGACCATAAGTGAGCTGAAGGGGGAAAAGCAGCAGTTGAAAGTTGCGCTTTATGCTCGGTTTGGTAGGAGCATTAACCTTGAGACTTAATGTATGATTAAACAGGTCAATGGAAGCTAGGGGTATTCGTATAGTCCCGCTTTTGACTCTTACTTTCTAGCTTATGGATGCGCTGGTATGTTATGATGTGTTGATTTATTTGGCATTAACAGACGGGAGATATGTCACTGCATTCATCAATGGTGAAAGAAACTATATAAAACTCTCCCTGTTGGTACGTTAAATTCACTAATTATGGCAATCAAACTTCGCGGAGATAGTCTTCTAGAAAAAGAGATTATTTTTTTGGAACATTTTATGTATAGTATATGTACTCAGGCCGTTATCGAGACTCATCCGAAACATATATTCATTTATTTCAATTCGCTTTCCGCTAATACGGAACATGGGTATCGTGAGATAGATATAGGAAACGACAAATAGTAGGGGAAAAAAAGCAGTTGAGGGTTGGTGTTTGGCGGTGTAAATCTTATATTATACTAGCAATGGTCATCTTTGAGCTCGCACTGCTGCTTCGAGGGTTACTCGTCACGTCTGATGGTCGATTCGGTGGCCCATTAGGCAGCATACTTGTTAAATGCGGCATGGGGTTTTCCACCACCGGCATGGCAGGTTGTTGTTTTTGTTGCTCCTGGAGCAAATAATGTATTGTCCTTTCAATCCAGTCCCAGCCTTCCCAGTCCAGGCTGGCCTCGCTTTTGTTATTTGTTCCGTTCTTCGGGGCATCGGGAAACTTCAGCTGTAGAGGAGACTGATTTGGTCGTTGTGGTGTTGAGTGAGGAGAGACTGCAGCAGGAGCCTGGGATGGTGGAGGTGGCGGTGGTGGTTCGATATTGCTGTTCTTCCAAATCCAGCTACCCTCCATACCGCTTTGGAGGTCGCCAGAGACATAAGCCATCAGCTCCTCATCCCTTTCGGGGTTCGAAACATCTCCACGTTGCTGCCTCTCTATTAGGCATTTAAGGAAGAATGCGACGTGGCGACCGACGGCCGTATTGACGACTCGCGCGTCACCGATGGCGGAGCTGGCTTGAACGCAAACTAGGGCGGCGGAATAATCGGCTCTAAATAATAGGAACAGTATACAGCGCCAAATATGAGTGCAGAGAACTGTATCTGCAGCTGCGGCGATGAGGTAACGCCAATCAGCAGCACGGGAGGATGACGGACTGTCGCCTTCAGGGGACTCAGGTGGCTGCATGCAGCGGGACAGAACGCGAGTAGTATCGTGAGCTATGGCAAGGCATTGGTCAATTGCATTATGCCTCATTTCTGGAGAGCTAGAGGGAGAAATGTTATGGCGGTGCAATGCTAATCGCGTGTTCTGAAGAAATATCACAGGTGGTAGTGATCGGGGGTCAAGATATTGGTTTGTTTGCATAGAACGTAGGCAATAGTCTGGAGGGAAGGTTGCCAGGCACATTCGGAAGTGACGGTCGAACATCTCAAGGGTATCGCTCGAGATTACCAGTCCTTTCAGAGCTCTCTTGAGTTGGGATACGCATCGCATGACATGGACCATGACGAGCAAGGGAGTTGTCCTCTGATCGGCTGGAACGGTCGCGCCATCTGCAATAAGGTGTTCTTCCGCTGGTGATGGCAGGCCAATATCACAGTCCTCGTCGTGGATAGCTAGCGGACGGCCAAGCTCAAGCACAACAAGTCTAGACAACTGTCAGCATGTACTTCTCCTAGGATAACAGATATTGATTTATAGATGTGCTTGGCTAACCTTTCCCATGCGTAAACCGACCACCAAACTCGCTTTCTCATTTCAGATTCTAAAGGAGTCCAGGATCCGGTTTCAAGGTGTAGTTTCAGGTCCTGCGAGATTCTAACCGCCGATCCAAGCCATACCCATCCGGCTGATTTTAAATTATATTCGTATAAAAATATGCTAATTAGCATTGAAGCTCGGGCCTGATCTATGCAAAAGCCATCCTGCCATAAGTCAATAACATAGACGCTGGTTTGGACGAACTCTTTCCCTTTGGCCAGCAACTCGGCATCCAGTGAGTGCAGGGAGCCGCATCCAAGGATGGCGAAAAATACAGCCACCCAGCCGCGTGAAAACCCTTGTAGAGAGCCTGCTCGATGGGCGCGATCATATTCGGCCAAGATAGTGGGCCAATGTACAATAGGAAATGTAGAGTGGACATATGAAAAGTAGTGTCGGAGGAGTACGTCTACGACGGCCGGGGAAGGTAAAGGAGCTAATTCGGTAGGTAGGGTGGAGGGGGGCGGGGCGAATGACGGGGTTGGGGGAAAATTGATCAGCCCTTGACCATATTTTCTCATTTTCGAGCAGACGTTGGTAAAGTCGTAGTTGACAGCAGGTGTATTAAGGCGATTAGGTCGACATCCGACTTCTGGGATCTTGGGTGCCTCATCGTTGATATGGTAGTCCGGATCCATCAGACTGTCTATTTTGGGGATTCCGGAACGGAGTTGTTGTAGCTGTAGTCTTGCATGCGCTAGCTGTTTTTCTAGATCCTGGACTTGCCTGTGGCTAGTATTAGACTACCTAGCATTCAAACGAACAGAATCAATGGGGAGCAGACTTTATAGAGGACATGCGCCTATTGGTTTCCTTGGTAAATAGGCACCGGACATTGCGGTTGGAGCACTCCGTGCAGCTCGAAGAATCGGATGCATCGCACTATTGTCACTCTGTTAGAAATCCGCCACACACTACAGGACTGCGACGGTCCAGGACATGGTAACATCCGTACCTTGACTTTTCGCTCACGACACGCATCGCAGCTCGGATCTTTCCGACGCTGTCTATATGCCCGTTTATGCGGTTGCTGTGATGGCGCAGACACCATTGGAGCAGTAGCAGTGCTCGAGGTTTCCGAATTCGCATCACTCTGGTGGTGCAAGCCCATCATCATGGCACGCCGCTCTCCAGATGCGTTGGGGCTGTGCTCGTAGGTCTGCGAGTACATCGCGCCTAAGGGTGCTTTCGACCCCTGCGAGCCAGAGCCGTACATCAGGCTCGAGATTTTGAGGCCATTGGTAGGCCGGTGGTGAGGCGCAAAGGTCGTGGGACTTGGTTCTAAGGTAACTCGAGGAGTCGTTGTAGAGGTCGCGTTGTTGAGGGGAGAAACAGATGGCGGGGGGAATAAGCTGGGCCGTTGCGCCTGAGTCGGCGACGGTTCGTACGGCCTTTGCATCTTGAGACTGCTGTTTCTTGTCCGTTTGCCTCAAGAAGGCGTTTAGCATCCAACCGAGAGAGGCCTCCCGGTTTTATTTCGACTTCTATCACTTGACGGTATTGCCTCATATGGAGATGTTCTGGATCTAGGATTTGATGCCGTGAATCGTAAATCGGTGATCTCTGCGCCTTCGCCATCTAAACCTGCCTCTCCGAGTTGATAATGCCAATGGAGATATTTGCAAAGAGAAGGGAGACACAGGAGTCCTGCGTCAAAAGGATCGAGTGTTGGTTTTTCTCTCACAGATCCCAAGAGACAAAGCACGAAATCAAATAGCGCACTGCCATTCCCATCCTGCTTGGTGATTGCAACGCAGTGAGTGTCGTGTGAACCAAAAGGGCCATCAACATGCACCCCCACCGATATAACAATTATGATAATATATGAATGAATAATAATAATAATAAGAGGAGCAGCCGCATCAGTAATAATAATAATAATAATTAGATAGTTTCGGCAGACATGCACCAGGAGGTTGAATACCGAGGTATGGTCGGTCCACCCAATAATCTCGAGATTTCGCCTTCTCCGTATCTAAATGCGTTCCCCTGACGGGACGGTGGGCTAATTAACCCGAATAATAATGCAACAGCGAGAGAGAGGACGAGGAAATGTAAGGTTAACCCGCCGTCGGTCGTTTCGGCGATCTAGGATGATTAAAATTACTCTCGCGCTGATTAGGTTATTTGGCTATGGGGAAAAAAGCAAGTCGACTTTCAACGGTTGCTGCAACCAGACAATTAATTAGCCAATGGCGGTCGTAATACAACAGACTCCATATGGCTTCGCTTAGCGGGCTGTCGAAACATTAACTTGGCGTGTAAAAGGGCAGGCTGAGACGGGCTGAGAGCCCCTTGCGCCGGATCGACTTGAAGCCACCACTTTGAAGCTTTGAGAGAGAAAAAAGGTCCGTTGCATGTGTTCCACCGAGGAGGAGTATCAAAGCACAACTCTATATTCGCGTTATTAGCCGGTTGGGTGGTTCTGTTGGTCTGGATGGACCCTGAGGTCGCAAACCGACAATCCCCCCTATCCTCAATACTCGTATTTCAGTAAATGTAGGAAACAAGGAGTGCTGAATCTTTCGGTCTCTGGCTAAGGCGGCTGTTACGCAAACGAATGCCTGTCTGCGACAATATCTTGAGTGTTTAATTTACATCATTGTATCTGAGCCTGAGCGAGGCGGAGAACCGGGGGTGCAAGACGATGGAGCCTGTCTTCTTCTTGTCTTTCGCAATTGCGGAGTGCGCCGCCATCTGCTGCGTCTGGCTTCTCGGAAAGACATGCGAGGTTCCACGAGCATTCGCGCTATGATCCGTCCATCTGTTGGAGACCCCGGTCTGGCTCCCAATCCCAATCCCAATCCCAACCCACAGCAGCAACGCAGCTGAAGCGTGAGACTCCGCGAGCCGAAAGTTGGAATTGCGCCAAGGGATTATCTCGCTGAGAAAAAGTTTCACTCGGATTGGCCAGAAGTGGGTTTCCGTCCATACAGGAGTATATGGATGGATGTCCATCGAGTGTTCGTTTGTGTGAAGGAAGAGAACCACATGGATGCAGGACGACTCGTGTGAGATCAGGATCCAATGGGAATTCTTCGGTTACGGAAAGCCAAAGCCCCGGGTGAGTTCAGAACATGCGACGGGAGAAATCCTTTTCTAGTTGTGATTGATCGGCTGAAGGTCCGTAGCACATTCCAGCGAACTTCGGTTAGTGCATACGACCACACCATGTTATTGGGGCAAGGAGACCATGCATGCATCGTCAAACAACCGAACAAACCGCAGAAAAGCTCACAGGGATATTTAAGATGGATGGAGATGCGTGGAGCAAGCTTATCCGTTGCTGGTATTTTGCTCCGGACGGACGCTCGTCACCTGTGAAGTTGGGTCGCAGCTGGCCGCTCGTCCAGATCAGATATCTAATGCGCCATCTTGTCTACAATCTAAGTGTGGCTACATACATACTATGGAATGCTGAAAAAGGCATGTGTTTTGCATCTCGGCCCCATAAAAGGAGCGGCTCACTTCCTCCGAGATCTCAGCGCTGACGAGAGATCTCACCACCAGACGACTTTTTTCTTTTTTTTTTCCCTTCATTCTCTCAATAAAACACAATAAAAGCCACCTTCCATGGTAGGACAGACCAGATGATCACACCAACGGAAGCGAGTTTCAGCCAAAGCATCCAGGAATAATCAAAGCAGAAAAACGAGGCCTTTCCGCTCGACCACACACAGAAAGGCTGCGATCGTCCCCACACAACGCCACGCCGAACATCAACCGTTAGTTGCCAGATGTTATCTTTTTATGGTTCGGAACGTGGAGCAGCGTGTGATCTCCTGGAGTTTCGCATGACCCCCTGACATATTAATATGATTTTCCTTTCGGTTGTGGTCCGAGACCTGAGCCACCAAGGATCGGATGATAATGATAATGAAAAGTAATAATAATATCACCACTCAAATAATAAGACAGCTGACAGGGAAAACGGAGGAGCCGAGCATTAGGACGATGCTGTTTCGTTTAATATTACTACATACTCTTCAGCGCCTCTGCACATGCAAAGATGCATAATATTGGCGAGGGTTCTTTGCCCTGCAATTTTTGGGGGCCATCAAAAAGTCGACGACGGGATGGATGTGGTGGACCAACGCCCTCTCGTCCGGAGCACGCCAAAAGCTGCCCTCCTCTGGCATCGTGGATCCGACCAAACGGGCCTCCAATCAACCCTTATCCTGGGCTTCCGGCCAGGCAACTCGACCGATGCATATGCATGTCTGGAGAGAAAGAAAAAAACAAAAGGTCCGTGCACGGCGGCAGCAGGGAACGGAGGAAGACAACCGCCATCGACATATGCATGACTAACGTGTGAGATGCAAGCCCTCGACGATGCCAAACGGACACTGCTTTTTCTCGTCTTCAGCCGCGAATGGGAGATCTGCTGATAAATCGACATGGTATGAATGGACAAAGTGCACAATGGCTTTTCTGGTGGCGTCCTTTGACACAGCTTCACCATAGTATTCCCAAGAGTACCCTCTGGACAGGTACATATCTATATGCCTGCCTGCAACGGACAGGGAAACCAAGGCGCTAACAGAGAGAATACGAGGACGTCTTCTGCTTTCAGATGCCTGCCGCGAAACTTTTACTCGTGGCTCTGTCTACAATATCACTCACTCAAGAACTCGCAAGGCTTGAAACTTTCTGATATGAATAATGCGTCAAAGCTTGCGAAACAAAGTTCAAAATGGCCAAACCCCCGCAATCGTTACAACCTGGAGCCCACGCGTGTCGCACTCAGCCCAAGAAACCTCGTAGGGAGTGATATTTCCACTCATACAAGACTGCTACTTACACACCTGACTAACCGGATTTAGCTAAACGTATCATTGCCATCCCTCGCAAGGTAGTACAGTACACTGATGGGCTTATTGTCATCTAACAATTCAGTCAAATGCATGAGCTGACGAGGCCAGTTCGCGGATGGTGCGTTTGCAGTTGTCTAGACTTGCATGGTAAGGTGCGTAATTAGATTTGCAATATGATGTGGAATATTTCCTCGGCCAGCTGAAGTATGTCCACTTGTCTACATGCATAGCTACTACACAGGAAATTTCCTACTCTGGCCAAGATCTCACAACGGGACGGTTCACTCCTTCCTTTTTATTGCTGCTGCGCTAAAACGCTGATCATCTTCTGTTTCTCGAGGCTAGAGCTGGATATCTCGACAATTCTTTGGAATACAATGAACGCCACCCATTCGCTCAGGTATCCACCCTAACCCATCCCTACGGTGCCATCACTGTTGGCAAGACAGTGAGAAGTACAAAGATTTTCCCGCATTACGATGTAGAGGCGCAGTATTTTCGTCTGGATCTTGTCCTCGATCCATCCATTGTCTTGTTGTGAGCAACTTATGTGAGCGAGATCTTTCGTCAAACGAATAGATTTCTGCAAACTGGCATGCAATTCAAGCTCATTTTGCCTCATGGGATCAGCCTCAACCAATATCACAATGCAAATACGATTCAGCTCCTTTCAGCTACAGCTCTGAGTCCCTGAGAGGCACTCTCGCTTTACCTTGGCATAACCCCTTGCCTATTTCCATGCTACAGACTCTGATGGGATTCCCTGGACATCACCCATAACACAATAACACAGACTGGATGTTTGGGCTATAGATCTTAACTGGGGTTGGCGGTGGAAAAAACAAGATCCCCACTGGAAATACCCCACAAGCGTCGCTGTAATTGTAACCGACTGCCGTCTTGTTCGACAAGAATCTCTACAGTGCATACTCCCTGGTCCTTTTTACCCTTTCATCCCCTCCTAACCCCTTCCTCCTCCCAAGTGCCCAGTCCCTCACCCTCTCTGCCATGGTTTGTAATATCTGACATGTATAATCATGTGATTTAGCGTGCATTGGTCCGGCAAGCTCAGCGAATGATCCCAGTTGGTGAATGTGGTGTCTATTATTGAACTAAATGAAATAAACGAGTCAGACACACATGGAATGAAATGAGATGCCCCATGGCACTAACACCAAGGATCTCCACAACAGTCTTATCACTTTTTTTCATATGTAGTTGAATGTAAGCCACCGCAAGGAGCAGATTCAAACCCCGACATCCCCAAGCAAAGACAGTAACTGTCATCAACCAAAAGCCGCATCCCCCCCCCCTGACTCTGTATGTACTATGTACAAATAAATTGGGCATATTCACAACTAGCCTGCCCATCATTCCAGGAACAACTAGAACTGCCAGCCAAAAAAAGGAGGGACAGTGGGGGCGGGGACCTGTTTTTTTTCTCCGTTTCCCTTTTATGTACCTTCTTTTATGCATCGTAGGTAACTCATCATCAAGCTTTATGCAGCCAGCGTCGTCTTAAGTGATATCGCTAAAATGAAAACTTTCACGGTTTCACCACGCTATGGTTTTTTGCTCTCACTCTCCCTCTCCCTCGCTTGCCATTTCCCCATGATAGCGTCGATGATCTTCGTCACCCCTTCCATTTCCTCCTCCACCATCAACCCTGACAGATCGATGCTACACCCTACATAGACGGGGCCAGCCGTCCGGCGAGCAAGTATCCTTGCGACGCGCGTGGCATAGTCTATGTTGGCCGAGGAGGTGTAGAGAGCAGTGCATATTGTGGATTTTGCATTTGTTCTCTGTTTATTTCTTCCCCTCGTCCGACAAGGAAGCGGGGAGTCAGTCTCTTCCAAGGTAATAAATAGATGCAAGCAAAGGAAAAAAAAAAGAATTAAAAGCTATTGTTGATTGATATGTATCAGAGCAAAGGGTGGGGGGGATGGGGGATGTGTAATGGAATGGAATAGAGGGGCCTAGCTATTCTCCCACACCGTATTCTGCTGGTTTGGCGAGATGGTGGCTTTTCCGAGCGGGAATGATATCCAGACCAACCACGGCGAGGGTGCTATATTTGTTATTCCCAAGTTGGTGGGTATCACAAAGAGGTAGGTAATGGCCTCAACAGGGAGGAGATTTGGGCCAGCCCAGAAAAGAAAAAACGACTTTTTGTACGTACATCAGGCATGGCGTAGACGAAGCTACCCATGGGCTTGGAAATTGAGGGGGATTCGCCCATTGATGTAGCGGTTAGGAAAACAAGCGTTGAAGTCGTGAGAAACGTGAGGTGGATGTGGAGGTGCGTGTGTAGTGATTTTGGGAGAGGGAAGGATAGCTCGACTGGTGCGAATGAGGGCGTCTCAGACCCGGCAGCAAGAACTGAAGCCATCTTAAAGAATTTCAATAATATATCACCAGATTCTTTTGATCTGAGTTATACCTTGAGTCTTTGTTTCGAGCTTGGTGGTGATAGCTGGTGGTGGGATATCTATCACATGACATTTCTAGAGCATCAAAAGTTGGAGGGTCAGCTCTATCCAACTAATTGTCTCCTCTTACTATATAGCAAAGTACGGATTACGCCTCTTCTCTCTTGGTCCGATCCTTCAGAATGGCCGAGCGACAAGTAGTTGAGCCCGAGGAAGAGTGGGCTGGTGAATTCGACCCGTTGGCCGACCCAGAAGAGCGGAGGGTGCTGTTCGCTACCTTGGATTCGTTCAGGTATGGCTGTTTATCTTGGATTTGAATGGGATACCACCTTGTCCTGTCATTATCCAAATGGATATGATATGGGAGGAGGTGACGAGAGAAGCGCGCCGGTGTGAAAGGGCAAAGAAGACTGTATTTCTCAATCCACTTGCTTTCTTTATCGTACATTGGCATACGGACCCAATCCCGCATCCCAGCAAGGCATCATTCATTCTGAATTGGCTATGGAACGAAGAATAGGCTAACAAGGAGACACAGGCAGTATCGTCGGGCAGCACACCACAATGTCACGCACCGACGCCGGCAATCGTTCTACGCCCTCCCCTCATCCCACTGGCAGAAGCTAGCTAAACCGCCCTACTCCGTCCTCGACACTCTAAACCAGGTAGACGATGCAATTGACACTAACGCAGATATCGCCGATATCATCCTCTCCACCGGCCTTGAAGCATTTGGCCTCCCGCCAAACCCACAAAAGGGAGATCCAAGATATTGGCACGACACTGCCACATCCGAAGATGTCAGCAAAGCGAACTCTACCATCCGCCAGCTCTTCCGAGACTGGAGTGCGGAAGGCTCATCAGAGCGTGAAGTCTGCTTCATGCCCGCTGTCAGGGACCTGCATGAACATTTTGGCGAAACCCCAGATCCAAATACCAGAGTGCTTGTACCGGGTGCTGGGCTGGGGAGACTTGTGTTTGAACTCGCAATGGCTGGATTCGCGACCGAGGGAAATGAGATTTCGTACCATCAGCTTCTAACGAGTAGTTGGATGCTGAATCGGACGGAGCGGAAGGAGGAGTTTGCGCTGTACCCGTTCGCGTTGCAGTTCTCGAACATCAAGTCGAGAAAGCAGCAGTTGAGGAAGGTTATGATTCCAGATGTCCACCCGGGAACTGCCGTTGCTTTGCAGAATAAGCAGAATCAGCAGCGGGAGGTGTTACAGCTACCAAATGCTGACTCGACGCGAAATGATAGCGAAAACGATAGCAATAATACTGATAATACTATTGGCAAGGCTGAAAATCCTCCCAAGGCAATGACTGGGTCTATGAGCATGTCAGCTGCAGATTTCTTAGTTCTATACAACGACGAATCAAGCAAACATGCCTTCGATGCCGTCGTGACTGTATTCTTCATCGACACTGCTCCCAACCTAGTGAGGTACATCGAGACGATCCACAACTGCTTAAAACCAGGCGGTCTCTGGGTCAATATTGGACCCCTCCTGTGGCACTTTGCAGACCGACACCCTGGATCTGATAAGAGGTCCGATCGAGGTCAAGGGGGTGTTGACCGCGTTGTTATGGATGAAGATGAGATGGAGAAGTCTTACCAGGGCATCGGCGAACCGGGAGGGGTGGAACTGAGTGAAGATGAGGTTCTGGCGCTGATCGAGAGCATGGGGTTCACGATCACGAAGCGGGATGATGAGCTGGGGGATTGCGGGTATATTCAGGATCCGGACAGTATGCTGCGGAATTTATATAGGCCGTCACACTGGGTTGTGATGAAAAATAAGGAATGAAGGGGGGTGGAAAGAGTATTCGGGTGCTGTTATCATGGAGGGGCGATTTTATGTTCAGTCTAGATTATATATAATATTCAAATATAGACGGATCAAGATTTTGACTTGCAATTGATTTGAACTAGCTAGCTTGATAACTTGGTTTCGTAAATAAGGTCCATTCTGCCTCCCCTTCGCCAGAGACAATCGCAACATGCATACGGATGTTTGTCTACCGGACACAATAGCCACCATCGATAATAATATCAGTGCCCGTAGTATACGAGCTAGCATCGCTGCAAAGGTAAACATAAGCACCCTTCAACTCCTTTGCATCCCCATCTCTGCCCATGGGAATCATCGACCTCCAAAGGTCCTGGGTCTTCTTATCGATAAACTCAGAGAGACCCGTATCGATATATCCCGGCGAAATGCTATTCACCCGCGCGAAACCCCGCCACTCATTAGCCAGCGACTTGGCCATATGAATACAACCCGCCTTGGCAACATTATACGACGTCTGCTCCTGGGGGAAGTTCGCAATGTGACCCGACATACTGGCCGTGATGACGAAGCTGCCGGTTCCACGCTGCTTGAAATGCGCACCCACGGCCTTAGCGCAGTGGAAAGTCCCGTTCAGATCGGTCTGGATGACCTCGTTCCAATCCTCGACTGAGCCGTCGAGAATGCCGCTGTCTGCGGTCCGGCCGGCGTTGGCGATGAAGGCGTCGATATGGCCAAAGTCCTTGATCACGTCCTTGACTAGGGTTTCGACCTCGGACCATTTGCCGACGTCGCATTTGTAGGGGATGCATTTGACGCCGAATGCTTGGCTGATGTCTTTGGCGTTGCGCTCACCTCCTTCGCGGCGGGTGGCGTAGGTGATGGCTACGTTGGCGCCCATTTCGGCACAGCCGCGGGCGGCTTCGATGCCCATTCCTCGTGGGCCGGAGGCGCCGGTCACGACGACCACTTTGCCCTTGAGGCTGAGGAGGTCATTGAGGTTGCTGGCCTTGGGGACTGGGATAGGCATGTTGATGGACTGATGGACTGATGGACTAATGAATTGATGGATGGAGGAGATTGTAGTGAGTTTGGCTTTGCGTTTGGTGATAGTCTTTTTTGGCTCTGGGTGGAGGGAGAGGCTTCTCCTTAAAAGGAACTGATTTCGACCTTGCGTCATCCCTCTGGCAGAGTTCTGGTTGCTCCCACAAGGTGTATGATTTGTCCCGGCCTAGAATGGTCTGGGAGTAGGAGGATCATAACCTTGGTGGAACGCACCCCCGCCTAGATACATAGTATGTAACAGGCTCTGTCTCTGGGTCTTGAGGTTCCCACCATTCTCAACAAAGACATTGCTGCTCGCTGCCCGTATGTATCCGAGATACGGTCAGGATGGGGTTGTTACACCTCGTTGTCTGCCAACAGGAGTACTCCATGGTGAACCTTACCCACGTCATTTGCTCCTAAAGTGTGACAGAACAAAGGTTAGTAATAATGTGGAATACATTACTTGAGCAGTACAGATCCACAAACCCAGTCTCAGGAGGCGTTCTTCTCCATTTGCTCGCTTTCAAGATGTCAAGATGTCAAGTTGTTGGCGGCTCACCTAAGTCTGACGTCATTGTTTGTAAGGGAGTTCTACTACGTAGTAAGCACTCACGCTTGGCGTAGAAGAGCAATATCGGCCTCACGATGTGCACCGAGAGCGCGAGTATAGCTGGATATGTTTATTCTTACCGCGTATATGCATTTCTTGAGATGGGTGACCCTAGTAGCTGAGCGGCACACCGATCAGCACGCTGCTTACAGTTAATGTATAAGCAAATAGATCGATAATCTAGACTTCCGAAAGTCAATTCGGAGCCCAGCAGGACCAATGTATATGCCAGAGATAGAACAATTGCCACTGAACTAGGGTGCTGTGTAGAGGGAGATATGGATCAATTGGCCAAATCGACAAAATGCGGGGTCAAAAATTAGCATACAGCCCTGGTCCTTTAATTGAACCAGGGCGGCCCGGGCAGAGCTATTCGAAGAGGCACGCTGGAGTGGATAATTGTTGAATTGTGTAAAGTCATACCATTGGTGAAAGTCAATTGGTATCCTTCTACTGGAAAGCGTGCAAGCCCAATGAGGATATTCGCCACCATCAGTCATTTCCCGGTGATGCCCCGGAAAGGATCCAGAGATGTACGTACTGTCAACAATGCCAACAGCATCGGTAGTACAACCAGGCAATAAACAACTCAGTCGATGCCATCCAGCTACCCCTCTATAGGCCGGACATGGGTGTTCAAAGACCTCCCCCTAACACCTGATCACGGGTAGTGGAACATGAGTCCGCCATTGCCGCATACCACCTCACCCGCTGTTACTTCTCTGGCGAAACCAGCCATCCGCGTATTATGGTATCTCAACCCCCACACCGGCCCTGCCTTCGATTTCGAGTTTGCGAGCCGGGTGCGAGCAGGTGGCATTGTTGATGGTACATCTCTGGATCCCTTCCAGCGTAGCATACATAACTGGGATTATGCCTAATTTCAGATGCTCTGAATGGCTTCTGGCACAAACACCGTATCCAGAACTATCTCCTGATAGTGAGTTCAATAACCCATGGTTCCCATATATATAGGGTGCCAATGGTCTTTGCATCCCATCCTCACCTTATCAACCGCAGAATTGAGCATGATCTCGTGATGGCCATTTCCTCTCCATTTCCATGGCCAATGGAGCTCCCATCTGCTTCTTGAGCCCCCGGGGTGTTGCAAATATGTATCAGGGTCGACTGAACAAATGCTTTGCTCTCCAAAAAGTCAAATTCCTATTCATAAAGGTGCAGCTAAAGGCCTGGAGAATGCTAGTGCAAGGTGAAGAAAATGAAGATGGGGAATGAGAAAAGTGTGGACCCTGAGCAATGCCTTCATGGAGTGGTCGGTCATTGGAGAGCCAATTCTTGGTAGGAGCGATAATGAAGTGAGTTCAGAAGACACCCGAGGGATCGAAGTTTCATCTTTTGTATATAGTGCGTAGCTGCGTAGTCATTACTTTGCGACTCAAAGCGTCAATTTGTCTCTGAGTTCCAATATTCCCCCAGCGTACCAACAGTCAACTGGAGAATAGCTGACAGTGGGAGATCCATCACTCATGGCTCGTATCTGCATTGGCGACTGACGTACAACATACGGCGGTACCAGACTCCCATCTTGCCTGTGCCTTGTTGGCCATGCGTGTTCCATGTGGCTAAGCGGTGGTGGTGGAAAAAGTCAAGCGCATAGAGGCGGTGTTTAAGCCCCCAGAACTGTAGGCCCACGGGCGAACTCAGCCTTGCCGCCCTCCCAACGCGTTGACACCCAAAGATACAGCCTGGCGAAGTACCAACCAGCATATCCTGTTGTTTTGCTTCCCACCATCTGCAGCATAACGAAGAGATGCATGAAACGAGATTGAGCTGAGAAAATGGGTGGGGGCAGGCGACTTGGCGTGTGTAACGCCTTTAGAGCCTCATCTTCATCGAAACAGCCGGTCGGGGAGGACAGCAGAGAGGCAGAGGAGACAGAGCAGAGACAGAGCAACGAGATATCGAATGTTATACGAACATCTCCAGATTCAAATTAATCTATCTGGAACTTTGGAGAGAAGTTTTTGGTGCGGCTGGGAAGTTACCAAACGGCAGCAAAGAGAAAGGGATGGGCATGTAAATGACGCGTATTGTATTTGTATTACAGGGGTGTCTAGTGAACGCGAGTGTGGTGAAAGGGCGTAAATCGCGCGTAAAGTGACTATACGCAAATCGTAATACCGTCAGGTTCCCCACCGACAGCAATCCTTCGTGCTTCAACTTCTTCGTCTCTCTTTTTTCTCTCCTGGCAAAAAAAAAAAAAGATACATGAAAAAGTGCTTGAATTGTTATATCCAAGACTGCATTAACGAGTCTATCCCTTCATTTGAGCATTATATCCATCTTCTCAGCCTTCTTCTCGCAGTCACCCTAGTCTTTTCGTGACCTTTTTCTGACTTGTTTGCGCTCCCCACTCCGCCCCCAAATCTGCCTCTCCTCTCATCCTTCTCGCCTTTTTCCCCTTCTCTCTCCCTCCCTCTCTCTCTTCCTCTTTTCTTCTTCTACATAAACACACACAGTCCTTTTTATGGATCTCATGAGCTCTCGTTTCAAGATCCCCTTTCATAAGCGAAAGAGCGCAACTCCTGTTGTGTCGACTCCAGCAAACAACGGCTCTCAGTCTCCACCCTCAGGCGCAAACTCGTCCACCGCCAGCCTCCCCATGAACAATCCAGGTCATCCAGGCCGGCCGCCGAGCTACTCATACACCGCTGGCGGTGCCAGACCTACCAGTCCTCTCCCTCCCGCACCGCAACAGCAGATGGCGCATCATCCTCCTCCTCTCAACACTGGTGTCGGTGGTGCTTATCCCCCACAGCAACAAGGACCGCCTGGCCATGGCGGGGCCCCGCCACCCCCCGGCTACGGTGGTTATCCTCCCTATCCAACCCAGCATAACATGCCTTCCTCTCTAGCAGCTTATGGTCGCACTCATACCGGTGAACTCGACTCCGGTGCCAGGAGCAAGGCTCAGCTTATCGTTGGAATTGATTTTGGTACCACCTTTTCCGGCGTCGCCTATGCTTTTGCTACCAATACCGAGGCAAGGGAGGATATCATAACTGAATGGCCTGGTGCTGGTTCCAATTCAAAACAAAAGGTGCCTCCTTCTTTTATTCTATATTTTTTGACCGCCGTTGCTGACCGTTTTAGATCCCAACCGTCCTTTACTATGACCAATATCAAAAAGTCGTGGGTTGGGGTTCAGACATCTCAGAGGCCCTTGCACCTACTGGCTACCCCAAACAAGGCGTCCAAAAAGTCGAGTGGTTCAAATTACAGCTGATGCTTTCGGGAAATACATATATTGATCCAATAAACCTGCCACCTCTGCCTCAAGGAAAATCGGAAATCGATGTCGCTGCCGATTACCTGTTCGCTCTTCGTGGAGCAATGAGAAACCAGCTCCAGAAGACCCTCGGTGATGTCTTTGCCCGTGAAGAGAGGAATATCCGTTATTTCTTGACTGTACCCGCCATCTGGAACGATGCTGCAAAGGCTGCAACTCGTGCCGCTGCCATCCAAGCTGGCTTCTTGCGTGACGAGAACGACAACCGTTTGACCTTGATCACCGAACCTGAAGCCGCTGCTATGTTCTGTGCCAAGACCGGTCTTCTCAGCCTCAAGGTACATGATGCCATTCTGATTGTCGACTGTGGTGGTGGAACCGTGGATTTGATCGCCTATGAGGTCGAGGAAGAGACTCCCTTTAGCGTTTGCGAGTGCACCGCCGGAACTGGTGACTCTTGTGGTTCAACTGCCCTCAACCGTAATTTCAGCAACATCCTACGCGCCAAGATCAGGAAGATGAAACTCCCTGATGCTTCTCGAACTGCTGGAAAGGTATACGCCAAGTGTATTATGGACTTTGAGAACCGAATCAAAGCCGATTTCCGAAACAATGGTCAGAAATGGGCCGTTGATGTTGGCATTGAAGCCGATTTCCCTGAAGCCGGAATCGAGGAGGGTTACATGACCTTTACGAATGAGGAAATTCTTCAGTGTTTCGAGCCTGTCGTCAACAGAATCTTGGAGCTTGTCCGAAACCAGATAATTGCAATCCAGGCACAAAACAGACCACTCCAGGTATGCTATATCATATTCCATTGTTCCGAAATATATCTTACTGACGAGGTGTAACAGGCTATCTTAATTGTCGGTGGTTTCGGTGCATCCGAATATCTTTTCCAACAGATCAAACTTCATGTTCCTCCGCAGTACCAATCAAAGGTTATCCGACCCATGGACTCCGTTGCCGCTATTGTCAAGGGTGCCGTCACAGCTGGTATCTCGGAGCGAGTAGTTACTTCACGTGTTGCACGTCGCCATTATCTCATGGCCACCTTGCAACCGTTCAAAGAAGGTCATCACCCCGAACAATACCGTGTCCCCAGCTTGGACGGCAAGGATCGATGCAAGTATACCCGCCAGATATTCGTGCAAAAGGGCGAACGCATCAAGAACGGTGAGCCAGTCAAAGTCAGCTTCTTCCGTCAAGTCGCTCCTGGCGCCACATTGATGTACGAGGATATCTTATATGGCTGCGACGAGGATGTCTGCCCCGAATATACCAAGGACCCACGTAAGTTTCAACTCCTCCATATCTGTATATAAGCATCATACTTACGTTCAGCAGGCATCAAAGAAGTGGTCACTTTGACCTCCGACTTGTCTCGAAAGAACCTGGAGAAGGATTTCGAACGAATGGATACTCCGCAAGGCACCTTTTATCGTGTATACTTCGACATTTACCTGACCCTCGACGGAAGCGAATTCAACGCCGAACTCGTCTGCCAGGGCGAAGTCATGGGCAGATGCTCAGCCAAATTCAGATAAAGGAACAAACAAAGCCGAACAAAAAGTAACGACTTTAAAGACAGTTGTTCCACCCATATTTAAATTTTGATGCATAGAGCCTTTTCCTCTGGATTCTCTTTTATACCTTCCTTTGTCCTCCGAACTATTTGACGAGCTTGGAGTCTGGTTTTCTGATGGGACTCTGCAACACTCTAACCAACTACATCTTTCCTTAACATCGCGAACCACGTACATCTATCTATTCTCGATCTAAACCCTCTCTGCCTACTCAAGCCGGAGGGTACGAAAATATCACTGACACACATATTTTATATACCCTATTTTTGTTATAATTACGGCCATTCATCCCTCCATCTCTCGCCGTCTCCCGTCCCTTTATCTTCTCTCCACCCTCTTGACTCTCCGACGGCTACAAATATATCATGGTCATTTCACTCCATCTATGTATTCTGCCTTACCGCCTCTTTTTGAACTTTGTCCAGCAATTATACTCTAAATATATCTTGACATTTATCGCTCTATTCGCCCATCAGATTGGTTCTTTCTTCTAGTAGTGTTTTTGTAAGCTTAGTTAAATAATATACATCACATTCACTCTATAATCTACCCCTACGCATGGCCGGTAGTGAGTATAAATAATAAAATGTAGATGAAAAATATATTTATTTACAGAAGTTAAAAATAGTCTGATAATACACTTTTCCCATATTGGCATCTTTCAAAGAGACGCAGAAAATCCAACCAACCAACCATATTATATATATACCATAACCTCCCTTCACTCTCTCTTGACCAGTACCACAGGCGGCACATAATTAAACCGTCCCCAAAACACATAATAAAAGGTAGAAAAGACAATGATACCCGCATACATGACGACACCCCAGTTCATATCCTGCGGTGTCGGGTTAACCGTCAACGGGAAGAAGCAGAAAGCATACATCAAAAACAAATAACACATCGCTCCAATATTAATCGGCAGTCCGAACCGGCCCAACGACCAGCGACGGGCCGGAAGAGGCTGGCCTCGAATCCGCTTGAGCAAAACGCACCCGATCGAAATGATATATGATGAAAGTAAAGCCGAGTTAGTCAGGGATGTGATTGCGTTCAAAGCCGTGGCGGAGCCGAGGTTAATTAGCGAGATTAGCGATGTGGCTAGCAATGAGACGAAGACGGCGGGTAAGGGGATGTTCCAGCGGGGAGGGACGTAGGAGAGGAAACGGGAGAATGGGAGACCGCCGTCTCGAGCGAAGGACCAGATTTGACGGGATGCGGTTGCGATTTCGCTGATTACACTGGCTGTTAGGGTGATGATTACGACGGAGACCATGGCGGAGGCGGCGCTGAGGTTTTGGGTTGTGTTGTAGAAGACTTGGATGAAGGGGAAGCCGGTGGGGGTTTCGAGGACGGAGTTGATGTCGCCCATTGTGAAGCAGAGGGTGACCATCATGACGAAACCGAGGATTCCGTTGATGAAGACGGCGCCCATTATCGCTTTGGGGAGGGTGCGGGAGGAGTCTTTGATTTCTTCGGCTGGATGGGTGTTAGTAGGACACTGTGGGAAGGGTATATGTCATATGATGTCTTTACTTACCCATATGCACGGCACAGTCATAACCCGTCATGGAGGGGAGGGAGCTGGAGAATCCGATAAGGACGGATGTACCCATTGAGCTCCAGCCGCCTCCGTTGCTGAATTCGGTGAAGACATATTTGGCTGAGTGTCGGGGTGCCATGACCCAGAGGGGGATGATGATGAGGAAGATGCCGACGACATGGAGGATGAGGATCAACCCTTCGACCATGGGGAGCTTCTTTGCTAGCAGGGTGTTGAAGAAGATCGCAAACGAGACGATTGCGATGACCATCAGGGTACCGTGCCAGGCCTGGGGCATATAGGATTCGTTGTTGAGCGTGATAAGGCCCTGGATGATCGTTCCGGCCATAAAGGAGATGGCGACAATGGTGCATTGCCATCCTGTTGCGCAGAGCCAGCCTGGAAGGGGTCAGTTAGTATTGTCCGCACATTGGATGGAATTGATATCGATCCTGTCTGCTTACCGGTTATATAACTGAGATATTTCTGGCCTGTACGGGGTGCGAATTCAGATACCCAATGATACTGACCACCGGCAGTTGGAGACCTGAACAAGGGACCATGATGTTAGCCGGGCACTTTATATATGGGCAACAAAGATGGATATAATCACTGACATTGATGCCATTTCCGCCAGACTGGAAAAGACGAGCGATGCACCGAAGAAGATCACGATAAAACCCCAGATCAAACCTGCTGTGCCACCGTTCAACATGCCGAACTGCAGCAATCTACGCAGATGTTAGCAAACTTCTTCATGTCGGTATTCTGGAATGCGAGCATACGTTAGGACGATCTCCCATGTTGCGATCAAAGTGCTGCCAAATCCGAGGATGGAAAGGAATTGGAAATTTCTCTATTCAATTGATCAGCGACTTAACACAAAGAGATGATATCTGGCATTGCATTCTTACCCTCAACACCTGCTGTTTTCCAAGAGCGCTCATCTCACGACGATCGGCCAGCGTCCCCATGTATTTGGCGGCGACGAGTCCATCTTCATTCTTCTCAAAGTCGTCCTCGGCCTCCAAGCTGACCTGCTTAGGGGTGTTTCCCCCGCCCTTCAAATCCTGTGCTGTGATGGCCTCTGACATCTTTTTGCTGCGTCTGTACTCTCCTTCTCACACAAACACAGAGCATAGAGAAGAAAGGTTGAAAAAAAGGAAAACCAACAAGACAAGGGATCGATCGCTGGAGTTAACTTAGCGGGGTGAGAGATTCCAGGGGACCTCTCAAGCTTGCCGGCAAATATACATATAAAAATTATAAAAATAATTTCTGCCAGGGGCAAATGCAACCGAGAACTTGGCCGAGATGTCATTAACGGCCACGGGGGATTGGATCGGATGCAGTGTTCTCCGTCGCATCCATCCAATATCCTTACAGACATGCATACACGGAGTCTGGATGGAGATCGAGGGAAGTTCCACCGCCCTAAGACGACTTACTTTAGCCTGTCCCACTGGTGGATTCAATCCGAACCTAACAAATCTCAGGGAAGATCGCGATGGAGCTAATACAACAATTACACAAAATCCTAATATTGAAACGGTGGATGTAACAATGTTTTGTGGATATTTGAGGCATTCTTGTCAAAAACTTTGGAGAGCGTATGTTTGCTTCCAGAAGCCCTCTTTACAACCTCTGTTCATTCATTCATACATTTATTCATAAATCGCTAATTTATACTGTTCGCGGCGGCGCCTTTCTTGTCTACACATCCGAGGCGGGCGCATATATGGAGATATCAACATAGATGGCAGACTATCAATTACAGCCGCCTCTCCTGATTGTTGACGAGACACATCATGGTGCCTGGGTCGCCATCGCGGCCTCCTACGGGTTAACTCTCACAATCGTCTGTCTACTCATCCGTCTCTATGTGCGACTTGTAGTCAGTCCGCCATTCGGTATCGATGATCTCGTCCTTCTTTTCGCGACGGTATGTGGGAGTTCTTTGTTTCCCAGGATTCTGCGTTCTCGGGCTGACTTTGTGTGTCCTTTTCGAATAGATATGCGGTGTTATACAAAATATCCTATCCTATGCCATGGTGCATAGGGGATTTGGTAATGCTAAAGAACTATCAACTCAAGCGGACCTTGACTATGTTCAAAAGGTGCGTAGCGGCGTTAAAAAAAAAAACGAGATGATATCGCATATATACTCACTGGATGATAGATGTATCTGACGAGCGACATCTTTTACCTCCTTACCCTCTATCTATCAAAATGCTGCACCATCACTATCTTCTTCCGGCTGTCGCCGCAAAAATCGCATCAGATCGCAACCTGGATTACACTCGCGTTGACGACAGGATGGATCATTCCCGCGGTTCTCATAATAGCGGTCAACTGTTCACTTCATACTCCCTGGGAAGAGGTTGCGACGAAATGTGTCAATCTGGTAAGTTATATCACCTCTTTACTATTCGATTAGCGCTGACAGGCGACACAGTTCTCAAGATGGCAGTTCATTACAGCCCTCGATATCATCACGGAAGTTGTGCTAGTCGGCCTAGCCCTCTTCCTAATCGGACATCTTCAAATGATGTGGAAAAAGAAACTAATTGTCCTGAGCACGTTTTGCTCTCGAATGCCGTGAGTTGCTCCTTAGCGCTCCTCCTACATGGGACTAAACTAACAAATTACAAAAATCAGGCTTATCGTTTTCTGCGCTGTGCGACTAAGTGCCATCAAGAAGTCTCTCACATCCGATGACCCTTCTCTCGACCTCGTCGACACCGCCATCTGGACCCAGGTGGGCCTCCATTTCGCCCTTATCTCATGTACCAGTTTCTGTCTCAAGCCATTCATGGCGGCCGTGACGACAAACTATGGTGTCGGAGAAGGCACCACTAGCGGAGACTACTACAGCGGAAGCCGGGACGCTTACAGCAGACAAAACAACTCCGCGAGCAACGGGGGCGTAGCGTCGGGCAGCAACAGTTTTGCCCTTAGATCGCTGCCGAGGAGGGCGAACACAAAACTCAAATCGCTGGTTTCGTCCGATAATGAAGACGAGGAAGAAGGCGTGTTCCACGGTACAGCGAATAACCATACCTGGGTGACCAATGAGCGACGACAAGACGCCTCAAGCATCGAGAGTAATGACAGCACGAAACTCATCATCAAGAAGGATGTGGAGTATAAGATACAATACGGACCGCGAGCTGATGGTGGAGAATCCGCAGAACAGAGTGGATCAGGGCAGACTTACCTTTCGCCATCATGATTGATCCCCCCTTATGTTTTTATTATTATTATTATTATTCCCTGGAAAAAGCATTTTCTTATCATGTATATTTATTTTAATTGGTAAATAGTGACGGATTCATGCAACGATACCATCTATACTACCCCTAGTAATATCATACTACGTACAGCTAATTAAAAACCCCCACTGAATCGAGACAAGAAAACCCCCTGCGTCTTCCGATCGTGCTCGAAACATACTTACGATCTTGGGGATTATGGATATCCTTTCCTTTGCTGGTTGAGGTGTGGAATATGGATTTACATCTGTATTACAGTCGTCATGAAGTGTAACACTCCTCCTTGTCGATCTGAAGATGAACCATCAGCGGAGAGCGCCATCATAGCAAAGCGACGTCACATCCGCCAGCCAGCTTGCAGTATACTATGTACCTCGGTGCCAAAGTTAGTGCAGCTGGGCAATGTCGCTCCAAAGCATATTATCGGCAAAAATACCTCAGGCAGAGAGTCAAGGCGAACTCGAAAGAAGCAAAGATGGTTGCTAGCCACCGGTAAAATTTTGGACATCCGATCCAAACCCCGTTGGAGCAGCTCCTGTCAGATAATGTATACCAGCCAATAACGACTAAAACCATGTGTGCATGTTCGAGAGTTTTCGAAGCAGGAAGAAAAATTATATGCTGATCCTTGCAAGTTTGATGGGGAAGGTGGATATGCAACTGCACCAATTGGGAGTCTCTTTTCTCTGTATTTTCTTTTTTTATTGCTCTGATATCCCACTCATCAGCAAGGTTCCTTTTCGGTGTCAAGAGAAAAAGGTCTTGTCGATATTTAGTTCGAGTTTTAGTGGTGCAAGCAGCACTCAGTCAAGAAACTCCACGAGAGGGATAGCCGGAAAATGTCGCAAGCGAGATGTTTTTGACTTTATGTGGCTGAGGATGTTCATGAATATCAACTCTCCCCCTCAAGCGAGTGGCTTTTGAGTGGCCTTTGAGTCTCCGGATCGGCGATGGGGTTCATGCCTTGCTTTTCGAATATGGGCTGACTGGAGAATATTCTATGCAAGTCAAACCGCGTGGGAGTTCTCCGTAACGAGATATTTAAGACTTTTAAAATCAAATAGTTTGTGTGTTGATGCTAGGGCTGGGTTTTTTTTTGGAGGAGCTGTTCTTCATTAGCATTTTCTGAAGCAGGGGGGTTTTGAAACATGCGTATTCGGGTTTAATTCGATCCCTGTTGCATCAGTTTTAGGATGCTGCTGCTGTTCGGTTCACCGGGAATATCGTATCTCTGTACTTACTTTGTATACAAACTCCGGAGTGCCTACTCCGTTTTTTTGGGCTATACTTCTCCCCGATAATATGTATGCCAATGTTCATTTAGACCGAATTGAGGGAGTGTGTGATCAATAAGGCTTCTTTTAAGTTCGGTCAACCATGGTACAATTGCGGAACCTTGAGTGCGGATGATGAGACGATAACCATACTTTTTCTGTGGGCTTTTTCTCATTGTTTTAAGCTAAGGAAGTGGAAATTTTTAGGGGTGGAGCATCGTGTGACAGCCACTCCATCGTGTGCTGACAGATGGATTTGTTCCACCTTGTGGCGACACTCAGGTCTTAACTCATGCAATGCGCTTGAATCCCAGAATAAGTCTGTTCGAGACCGGGCTGGCGATGAATGAATCCGCTTGTTCGATACCCTCGTCGTCTATTATGAGGGTTGTGAAACTAGTGTATATCGTGGCGGCGATTAACTTCAGTTCTATCCGGCTCTTCGTTAGTTCCTATTCGACAGCGAGGCACTGTTACATTGTAGAAAGGTTTGGAGCACGTATATACCTTGCATCGCGAAATGACTTCCCAGGCACATCCGGCCACCACTTCCGAATGGCCAGAACCATCGCTTCATCTCATCAAGCTGCGGCTTCTCCGATTTCAGCCAGCGAATTGGTTCCCAGTTTTCCGGGTCGGGGAAAACTTTCGGGTTCCGATGTAACGTGTACGCCGAGGAGCTTACAGTTACCCCTCCTGGAATAGTATAGCCCTCGATTATTGTTGACTTAGACGGGGGTGAAATCCGAGGCTGTGGGGACGCTGCAGCAGCGTAGACACGAAGAGTCTCTCGCACGATTGCGTCGAGAAGAGGAAGCCCATCGAGTGCGCTTGGTGAAGGGAGAACAGCAGAGCCAGTTGCGATCGATGGCTTTAGCTGAAGCAATTCTTCACGGAGCTTTCTCATCAAGTCTGGGTTCCGTGACAGCTCGTACATCATGTAAGTTATAGTTGAGCCGGTGGTCTCGTGTCCCGCAATAAGGTGGTCCAGCATCTCTGATGCTACTACCAGGCGGCTGTCGGCCTCATTTCCCGAGCGGTTTTGCTGTTGAACAGGTCCCCAAAGGCTTTGGTGAACAATGGGTGATGTCGAGTCCTCCGCCTCCGAGGAGCCCTCGCATTCAAACAGCTCAGCAGCCTTGCATAGATCGAAGCACCACTGTTCAATAGGTCCGAATTTACGTTCCTGGGGCGATTGGTATTTAGATTTATCAAACAACTCCAGCCAGTGGTCCCGGCCACTCTTGTCACGGATAAAATTCGTTGCATTAGATAGACCAAATAGATAGGCAGACGTAAAGTCCATCCCGAGCGCCTTGCTGAAAGACAGCACCTCCATAGCCGTATCGTTGCGAGCAGCCTCGTTGAGAACCGGAATAAGCCGATTATATATGATCTCTTTCGATATTTTTGACATGTCATGGGAGTTTTGTAGATAGGATTTGGAATAGATATTTGATATCAACCGTTTCTGTGCAGAATGAGGCTGCTTCTTCTCCATACTGACGAGATTGGGGACGTCGAAATTCTGGAAAATGTCTCGATACCATGTTGTCTTGTCAAAGGCGGTGTTGGTATATATTGCTCGCAAACCCTCGGCAGAGTTGACGCTGAGTTCATTCGGACCTAGCCTGACAATTGGCCCAAGTTTTCGATGCAAGGCCAGAGTTGTTTTGTTCATGACACTCTGTCGCCTCTTCCACCAGACCCATACTGGCAGGATGGGAGCTGTGAAATGGGCATTGGGAATCTTAGAAAGCGGGGAGACGACTGCAGGAGCGAGGATATATTTGTATATCAGATAGCATAGTAGCGCCAGTATGCCGATACTCGTAAGAGAAGACATTTTCGAGAGTCGATCCAATGGGTTTTATGGACAATTAAAAACCTGACCTTTGCAAATAATTCAAGATGACATCGTACACAGGTGAGTTGGCTGCTGGTGGGTGTGCCTGAGAATTAGCCGGGAAGCCCTGGGTTCTGCCGCCTATATGTCCCCACAAGCGCTAGGCGGGCGTTACGTGGTGCGTTCCGCTGGCAGAATCGAAGAAATGAATGAGAGAAAATAGCAGATTTCAAGGCCGCAAGCTGAGTTCGGTGAAGACATCTTGTGTGGTTTGGCCATAGCATCAGCGCTGTCTGGTTGTCGATATACCTGTCCAGTCCGCTGCGGTATTGGGAATTAACCACCAGCATCCCGTCAGTCGAGGAGGCGAGATATCTACCTGACCGTAAGAAGTTTCTCTCGTCTTTGGTCTCGCGACTTCATATCAGCAGACAGCAATGTTAGAGTTATCTCGGTGTCACCGTAAGTCGAGACGAGTGGTCGTGTATTAATGTTGCAGGCCTCACAGCTATGGACGATCACCCAAGCAAACAAATATCACCTTCAATCCTTCAAAATCCACCTATATTTAAAAAAAAACCGAGTGTTTCATGCCTTGCGCAGAGTCGGACCAGGTACAAAGGCCGAGAATACGCAACTATCATTCACCTCTCTCTCGACAAATCACACCCCCAGTCTCTATCCTTGCAGACTTGCCAGCATCTGGATTCCTTGGGTGCACTAGACTTCCTATTCCTTGTTGCATTTTCCCGTTCGTACACATTAACTGGAGTACGGAGTCCACCCACAGCGATGAAAGTGCCCATGGTGTGTATGCGTATGTTTATGCTGGTGTGCGTTTTCTAGTAGTTGGGATTCCAATGTCTCAAGCTCTCTTTGATGTGTCTGCGGGGTCTGCCCGTAGGTAGCTCGCATGTGTGAAATTTTGGACCCAACAATTGCAATCTGGAGCCTGGGAAGTGGAGTGAGAATGGTGTGAGATATGTAAATATTTCAAGCAAGGTAGAGGGAAAAGGCCTGGAGTGCGAATGACATCTATCGTGTACTACGTAGCTACTGCAGTGCCATGTAATTCTTTCATGTATGATGTGGTGAATGGCGAAGCTATCAGTCTGATTTGAGATATCCCTAGACGATCGTGAAATCTTTAGGGGGAGTGGTGTTGGCACCGTCGTGTTTTCAATTTGAAAGACATAGAGAGAGTGGAATGCTCAAGTGACAGACCGGTCGTGTGTATATTCGTATATTCCACGATACCTCCTGGTTGAATAAGCCCGTCGAGGAACGGGTGGCAAGTGGCTGTGGCTGGCGCGCTAATATAAAATGCAGAGCACCGTGAATTCTCGCTTCCTTTTGACTGCTATACTTGCCTGATGAGTGTTTATTGATGAGTACCTCGGTGTGAACGGACATTGTTGTGATGCGCTTAGGGTGCTCTAGCGTACTCCACACGTAAGGGTTCTGATCGCCGTCGCTTTTTTTTCACCCCTCAATAGCCCGAGTACAAAAGTCCAGACTCTCTTTGATTCCACAGTCGACGCATCAGCAGCGACACAGGAGTGGTTGTACGGGGCGGGGGATCTTCAATTACCATGCACAAACCGACTCTATGGAGTCCAGAGTGTATACTATATCTAAGCGAAGCTCGTTTTCGTCAACCGGAGGACTGAGAGTTGGGCGGGGGAATTTAGATTTACTCGTATGTCAGTCCACTGCCATGGATTTCGTGCAGAAGTTGACCTGTGTCTTGTAGGACAAAGTGAGGTGACGTACGCTCAGGCGACGCAAAAATTAGATATGTTGGTTGATGAGAAAGGAGTTGCGGCAAAGGCGGTTTTCGCGTCAAGAGTTGCAGAAGGAACACAAAAGAAGCCGAAATAACATGCACCATCGGGATGAGAGGGAGGGATAAACTCTATTTCTTTGGGACTGTTTGATATCCCGTATTTCTATGATTTTCCTATCGGCAAGGTCGGTTAAAAAAAGGGCATTGTGCTGTTATACATATCGTTGGCCGTGTACCCTGTATATCGTCAATGTAGTTTCACGGGGAGGGAGCATATTTCTTTTTTCTGAGCTATCAGATTTTACCTCCTTTTCCCTTTTAGGGAAACGTACACATGGCAAAGTTTGGAGCGATCTCATGGCGCATTCCCTTTACCACGGGACGGGGTTGGGGTTGGTGTCATTAGCATTGGGAACAAGAAGCCTACATGATACAGGGTTGGCTAGAGCCTGTCAGTTAAAATTAGGACCAAACTATCTTCTTTCAGAGCTCCAAAGGGGGGAGATCATGGCGCACGGACTCTAGGGCGATGTGATTCCTGTATATGCAATCGGTATTCCAGGCCCTGCAGAATTCGTAGACATTCGCGCGATTGCCATTATAAAATGTCAAGAAAGAACCCCTGACGAATTAATGAAGTCATAGCCGCTGCTCACACCCTATTCCAAACTATCGTACGTCAGCAACAACCAGAAGGTGGGCTTTCAAGGGTCCGAATGGAAAAGAGACGTTGACTGTGGTGAATCCATGGCGACCTTTGTGTGTGAATGGTTGAAAGGGAACATATTAACTGGAATCGTTGGGTTAAAGTGCTGTCCTCTTTGGTATAGTCCTCGGCCATCATTCACCAAGTAAGTTAGAACCTCTAGTATATCATGCCGCTCGTTTCTTGGTTTATCAACCTTGACGTTTGATCAAGTATCGGCTTTGACCCAAGAAGACACTCAGCTGTTCAGTATAGCCCCATCACATTTGCGCCGCCTTGAGATGATTCCTTTTTTGAGTATCGTAGCGCTTTTAGTCGCCCTTTCGGTTCTTCTAGGTTTGCACCAGAGGACAAGATGGAGGAAATCCATGAGCTCGAAGCCAGAGACATTCGACTTGGAGAAACCAGCCCCTCCCGCGAATACAAACGCTCCGAAACGCAAGTCCGGTGTAACGATGGGTCTGAAAAAGATGGACGAAGCCAGCTGGTTGATTATAGATGACCAGTACAAGGGCAGGCACTCCATTCGAAAGACACTCTTCGACACCCAGAACACCAAAGTCTCACAATGCCTTCCTGAAGCAAAGGGGGCGTGTGAGGAGGCTTTGACTAAGATGACTTCCTTTCTTTGCAAACGGTATCCGAATATGTTTGAAACCAGTGCCTCTCCATTAGGCCCTGTCTTCAAGAACAATGTAACTGGAGAGGTGTTTGAGGCAGAAGGTACAATCCCACCGCTGGATATAGCTGCAAGACTGGCGATGGAAGACTTTACCATCCTCATGAAAGATGAAGATGGCCAACATTATGTGTAAGTCGACGAACCTCGGACAGAGATGTAAAGAAAGTAGTCCCACTGACAAAAATTCATCAGAGCTGCAACTTCCAGCGCCTTCCTTATTGGTTGGTCGGCAGACGAACGAATGGGCACGTCGATCACGGATATGCACAAGCCTGTACCGCAGTGGGAGAAACGAATTGGATATTCCGTTAACAAGTCCGTATCCATATGATCCCTAACCCCTTGTCGTCGTTCACTGACCGTAGGTGCAGATTCATGACGCGATTGACGGTCGAAACACCCATGGAGCGATCGAGTTACTTTATCCAAGTAATTCGTCCAGATGACTCCTGGCCATCGATCTACTTTCAACCCGAAGGGCTTGCCCAGGACCACGTTATCCCAACGCCCGACCAGATTATAGTTCGCCGGGAAAGACAGACATTTGTTCGGCTGCCCGAGTCTGGAGGGATACTCTTCACTGTAAGAACCTCATTGACTTTCCTTGCAGAGCTGAGCCTGGACGAGCTCGAAAGCCTTGTCGAGGACATCCAGAGCTGGCCCGAGGATATGGCGGACTACAAAGGTCGAAGCTTCTGGGGAGATGCCATCGTAAACTACCACAACTTGCGACAACAGGAGAAGGGCGTGGTTGTTTTGAAGGATGGATGTTGATATCAGCCAGCCTATGATGTCACGTGCGGGGCACATTTTGCGGGCGAAGGTTTTGTGCTTGTGGGCCTGGCGGGTATAAATAGCGAATTAATTAATATAGTCAAAAACGTCATGAAAAAAGTCGATAGGTAATGATAATTATCATCAAAATCAGCGACAATGAAGACTCGTAAGGATAAAAAGAAATCTTGCACCAGGGCGGGTTCGAACCGCCGACCTTTGCATAGCCAAACTCGCGATGGGAGACATCTTGAGTACTATAAGAGCAACACGCTAACCGCTGCGTCACAGGTGCTTCCAAAAATCCTGGTCGCTTCTTTGACATATCTTGGTGGCGAAGTTGCACCGAAGTCTAGACCAGCATAAAGACGAAGAAGACCAGGCGCACCTAGGCGTCTTTGATGCCAACTGCAACGCTTTCCATAGATCCAGCCGCGATGGACACCGAATATTCAAAATGTGTTATTTCGATCTATATAACAAATGGAACTATAGCAGGATGCAAATAGATCAGTAGTAGATACTAATCTTTATATCTATAACAGGTATATGTAGAAATTGAAAAAGGGTAAATATCGACAAGATGCAAAATATCTACAGCTTGCTGCGACCAGCTGGTTCGTCCTGCTTCAAACGGACAACGCCCTATCGTTGCGGTTAGTGGGTTGAAAGCTGAGTATATGAAAATGACTTGGGATGCTTACCTCCTGAACACAAGTAGCGATCAAGGTCCCATCACTTGACCACATGCGCTGCTCAACCAGTCCACGTCCTTCCCCAGCCCAAGGACTCCTCGTCTCAGCGAATATCCACTCATCCGCTCTAAAGCGTCGGTTGTGGAAATAGATGGTATGGTCGAGACTAACCATCATACCAATCTCCTTCTTGCTCTCCTTCGGCTTATTTTGTGCCAATTCCTCTGCCTCTAGAGCTGCGAGCTCTTTCAAAGACCTCTGAATGGTTTCATCGTCGAGGTCGGATGGGTTCTTCAGAGCTGAAAGGGCCTTTTTAAGGGCAGCCGGGGATGAAAAACGTGGGATATCCTGCACCCGTGCTACGGTGCCTATGAAATAGCTATCGGACATATAAGCCAAGGCCGACAGATGTGCCCTGCTTCCAGCTTCGGAGATTTTGCCCCGAGCGCGAAGAAATTGCCGTACGGTCTTGTCCGCTGGTTGTGGCGAGTCCTCTATTATAATTCGTAACAGATACATTTAGAATATACCCAAACTTATTTTCTCTCATGTCCCCTTTGGGAAAGACCAGAGGACACTCACTGTTTATGATACCAGCCCTCCTTGACTCAAATGGGCCTCTACCACCCTGGCTCGGCTCATTTTCCGCCGGGAACGCAATGCTCGGCACTCCAATAGTGTGTTCGGCCTTTTTCACACCTCCACTACCCTCACGATCAAAGCTCAGGGTTGTGGTAAATATCGGCTTTCCCTTTTGTCGCGCTTGCACTGTCCGCGTTGCAAAGCTCTTTCCGTCGCGTACGCGTTCAACATGGTACAATATAGGGAGTTCGGAGTCCCCGGCCAGGACAAAGTAACAATGCATGCTATGAGGTAGGAAGTCAGGGGGCACAGTTAATTGCGCAGCCGCGAGACATTGCGCTATGGCGGCGCCGCCATAGATTCCACGGGCGCCGGGCGGATGCCAGAGTGGTCTGGTGTTCGTAAAGACATCCTGGGGTACATCAGCTTCAACCGTCCATTTAACAACCGCAGCGTCTGTATTCTCAACGAGGGGTCCGGGGGTCTTACTGGGCCGATGTCAGTGACCGGGGTGAGCTCCAAAGTGTTCTCGATATGAGCCTTGGAAGGATCCGGCGGCGGGGCGTTGAAGAGTGTTATCCCCATTTTATACCCTTTCTCTGGCGGTTTTTGGTGGTTGAAGAGCGCGATCACTGGAGTAAAGAGAGAGACAGAACAGACGAGTGCCTCATGTTAAAAGGTCACAGGAAAAAGGCACCGGCGGACCCGACCTTTCTCCCGACGCGCCAAACTTTTGCATCAGCGCCTCTGTCTTTGAGCCGAGGCATTTCCAATCCGGGGTACGAAGATTAGTCATCCGGGAAAATATCACATGACACGCCGGGGACTCAAATTATACAGATGTGAAAATGTTATGCTGGCCCGCTCGATGAATTTAAATACGAGACCACATAGCTGTCAACAAAGGGAACTAACATGTGAGCGTTTAACAACAACGAGATTTCACTCCCTTTCTCCCTAGCATCGTAGAGCTTTACGAAGTCCATGTTCGGATGGCTTCGTCTTTCTACTACCCTCACCCTTACTAATTTGGGGAACCCTTTCCACTTCTAGTCACCAACCAGGACATCAACTCATGGCGGGGAGGGAATTGCTTTGCAGTCGCTCTTAAGCGCAAATGATGCTGGTTAAACCTTTTGTCGGGCGCAGTATACGGTCCTCGGAATTCACATTGACCCCGTTACCGGCAATATGGCTAAGCCTCGATTTGGAAAGGAGCGAGCCGAAATGAAGCGGTATCAATGAAACTCATGAGGAAGAATACTGATGTCCCAGTCCCAAATTGCTAATTTTGAAGGTGACGAGGCTGTGAAGCTGGTGATGGAATATATCGAGGGGGTTGGTATGGATAAGTTGAACGAAGGAGATCCAAAGACTGCTCAGAAAGAAGTGGCATTACACTTAGAATTGACAAGCGAGTTGGGATCTAGGCTCCGGGGAGGTCCATCGAGTGCCCTGTGGATTTTTCTTCACAAGATAACCCAACCTAGATCAATGCAAAACAAAAAGTGGGATATACAGAGAAATGGTGTAGCATGATATGCTACGAAGTTATCAGTGTGCTGGAGAAGTTAAACAGCAATGTGATGAGAGCAAAGATTGAAGCCGAGCTTTCATTATTTGCTATCTTGCAATCTAAATCAGCTTATATTCTTGGTTATTGCGCCATGGAATAGGATGGGTTCATGTGAAGGCTCTTGGATGTTCAGCTGCAGTACCAAGCAGCGTGTCTGCAGCAAATTATTAGTCCGGATGAAACTGCGGTGATGACAAAGACTTGGCAAACATGCCGCCCTTATCAAACGCGGGCTGGCCCGACTTGATCGACTGCATTGCATGCTCGTGTTGAAACGGGGGTTTCTCCCACTGGGCCAAAATGCCTGCAGACCCTTGGCTCTGGTCACGGTGCTACCAATGAGACGGAAGTGGCTGCTCCGGCTTCATCGTACTGCGAGCCAAGTCCATCGAGTGACTCAGGGAACGGACTTCTCACAATAGCATAGACCCTATCATACCGTTGCGCGATTCACAGCGCTTTGCCTTTTGCAAGGCCCCTTGATACCAAGCTGAAGTGCCATGCCAAACAGGATAGGATGGGGATACCAAGCCCTCTACAGCTCTTGCGAGAGAGGCTGGTCCTCTCAACAGTACTGACAGGGCAATCCCCTACTCGATCCTCTTTATCTTCAATTGATTGACAGTCATTTTAATTTGGCCGGCAGTGAAAGTATTTAACAGTACTTTCAAGGATATGACGGATACGCTCATAGTTCTGGTTATGCTGATATACCCTGCTAACGTGAGGCTGGCTGACACATAAATCCTATATTTGGAGAGGCACAAAAAATACTCCTGTATTTAAGTTATAGGAAATGATATGGTATAGCATTCTGGTATTCATCCTAAACATTTTCAACTACCTATGTATTTTGTATTCATCCTGTTTCCCACAGTAGGTACAGATAATCCCCACCACGCGCTACATTTATGTCTATCGAGTAATGGGAAAACCCAGCCTTTTTGATCTCCTCCGGATCAATTTTTGTACCCGAGCGGAGGAGACCAATTTTAACAATCTTGGAAGTCCCATCACGGTCTGGTACGAAGTACCGATAGTCGGGATGGGTGTCGGCGGTCATGGTGATGTCATTATAATTCCGGCCTTCCGTGTTGTATATTTTGAGCTGAAAGGAGGAGATGGCGTTTTCCTTAACGGTAGTCCATTCAGGTTGGAGCCATACGAATCTATATTGAGATAAGGATGGGAAGATAAAGGCTGGACAAAAAAGAGAAGAACACTGACTTGCCCTTCCTTCCACTATTAAGGTCCGCCGATCCGCCATTGATGTCTTCCACTACTTCGTCAGGTTTGGATTCCTTTTCATCGGTATATATGACCTAAACCCTGTTAACTATGATCGGTATCTCGGCGCTGGGATCGGGGAATCACCGATAGATGGGAAAGATATTTAGCCATGCTGGAAACCCTTTAGATAGCGAGTTCTTGAGGTGAGGAGATGCTGGGAGAGGCATTGTTGATGGCCCAGCTGCGGGGGTTTATATGATGGCTGTCAAGCCACCAGCTGAAGGAATCGAAGAGCTGCTGAAGAGGTTGTACAGCATATCACAAACCTGGCCGGGGACCATGCAAGATGCCGAGCAAGCAAGCTGCATGTACCACTGGAGATGTCCCCAACCCCAAGCATAAGCTGCAGGTCCTAATATGAAGTGATCGACGAGGGCGGATTTGCCTCCCATTCGCCCGCCCACGTGGTCTTGCATGTTCATCCGATGACGGAAACAAGGCCCATACTATGTAAATATGTTGTTTACACCTCCACCCGCAGCCTGAGTGAAATTGCCCAGATAAATTGGCATCAACCGCACCAGCTGTTGGGAATCTTTTTATTTTTATTTTTTTCATCCTTAACCAACCCTCCTGCCAGCTCAATTGCAAGATGTCAGTCAAAACCCTTTTCGGTAGACTCCTTAACCAGCACGAGCTGCGTGGAGAGCCTGCTCCGAGTAGTGATCAGACACTAAAGTTTGAAAGCGATGGCACTTTTCAAATCACGGTGTTCTCAGACCTTCATTATGGAGAAGGTAAGTGTGCTCCCACTTGGAATTTGTAGGGCAGCCCTAGTCTAACACCATTCATCCAAAACATAGCGGCATCTGGTGTAGGACCGGCCAATGATGCTAAAACCGCTGGGGTTGTGACAAAAGTGCTCGATAAAGAACACACACAGCTAGTTGTGCTTAATGGTGATCTCATCACCGGTGACGGTACACAAAAGGACAACTCAACAGATTACCTCAATCGGGTTGTGGCCCCAATCGTGAAAGCAAATCTGCCTTGGGCATCAACGTACGGCAACCACGATAATCAGCCCAATTTACTGTCTGAGAATATCCTCGAGCGAGAAAAGACGTTCAAGAACAGCTTGACGCAAAACATGATACCAAATCCATCGCCTGACACGGGAGTATCGAATTACTACCTCCCCGTGTATCCTGCTTCGGGAGGTGATGTACCGTCGCTCATCCTCTGGTTCTTTGATAGCAAGGGGGGGTATATATATGACCATCCAGGACCGGCCATCAAGAGGCCAGATTGGGTGGATAAAGAGGTCGGTTTACTTCGGCCAACTGTCACATTTGAAAATGTGAAGCTTGCCAATAGCTGACTCTTTACTTTGTGATAGGTTGCGAAATGGTTTATTGACACCAACGCTCAACTCAAAGAGAAGCATACGAAGACTATCCCATCCCTGGCATTCTTCCATATCCCTTTGAACTCTACATTGGCCTTCCAAGATGCGAAAAGAGTTGACCCCCAAAGGGAGCCGGGTATTGACCAGGAAAAGGTCATTTCACAAGGAAGACAGTATCCAGCCTCATATGAAGATTGGGATGTCCCATTCATGAAGGCATTGTTGTCCACCGAAGGCCTCCTTGCAACTTTTAGCGGCCACGATCATTTGAATGATTGGTACGTGTATAGACCATGCTCAGCATATAAATCAAGGCTAAAACTTTTTGTAACAGGTGTTTTAAATGGAACGACACCATATCTAACACAACCCTTCCTGGAAACGGGATAAATGTGTGTTATGGCCGCCATACTGGGTACGGAGGATATGGGGAAGTTGACCGCGGTGGACGCCAGATATTAGTGAAAGAGGGCGGAAACGATGTTCAGACCTGGATTCGCTTAGAAAGCGGCAGGGTGAGCGGTAATGTGACGTTGAACTCGACCTATGGCCAGGATGAGTATCCACCGGTGGTGAACAAAAGGGGGTTCGAGGGCGTCGAGATACGGAGCCAGGGAAGTGGATTGGTTCATGAACTCCCGTCGGTGATGCTCTGCTTATTTCTATTCAGCTTCTTCCTCTTGAGGCAGTGAGCACGGGTCATCGACCAGTCCGTACAAGATAATCTCTTGCCCGGGTAGATTCAGTGAGCTCGGGAATATGTAGTAGAGATTTTTCGGTTTCATATAGAAATAACGTATAAAAATCGTCATCTATCATCAACTCTGGATCCATATACGCATATATGAAACCGGGTTTTTAGGGATTATATTCTGTCAAATCAAATTTCAAACGAAGGGGGAGCGGTGACCAGGGGAATGGTATATTGATCGGAATAAAAAGTGAAAAGGATAGGATAAATCGAGCATCTGTTGGCCTCTAATTTCGAATATCCTTTCATCCCATTTCTTCTCTTATTCCCACTGTGATATCAAGCTTCCACGCCTGGTCAGGATTCCTATGCTGCTATTCTCGAGGCCCCCTCGCCGTTAGCACCGCTGTAGTTGCTTGCTGGCACCTTGATAGGCGGCGCATGATGACCTATTTTGGGATCTGTGAGCAGAGGGATATATTCAAATCAGCCATTCAGTGTAAGCTTGTTAGCTTCACAGCTTTTTCTATGATGAGAATGTCTTCTCGCTCCTTGGAGTTTTCCAAGCGTCGATCAGCACCATATCACATGACCGCGTCCAACTGTGGTAAACAACGCCTAAGCCAGGGGGATCTAGGGGAGCGACACACACCTGCACCAGCGAATAGCTCCCGTGGAACACTTATTTGAAGGAGGTGATCGCGTCGCGATCGAATTACTCCTGGAAAAGATGGCTGGATTTACGCCGGGCCAGCTTGTTAGACTATCGGACGACCGTCAAGCCAGGATTCGTTTCGTTGGAACCACTCACTTCGCGCCAGGTGATTGGATTGGTGTGGAATTGGAAGAACCGACGGGGAAGAATAACGGGACTGTTCAAGGGGAATCGTACTTTGAATGCGAACAGGGCCATGGGATTTTTGTTAGGAACACAGCCATCGCCGCTGTTCTCGAAGCGCCGAAGCGAGAGCCACCGAAAGTCGCAAACAAAGCTGGAACAAACAATGCGGATTCAAGAGGCAGGGCCCCATCCGCGGCCACAGGGACAGCGCCTGGGGTCAAAAGGCAGAGTGGAACGACCGCGGCGAGTCTTAAGAGACACAGTTCGACAACCTCAAGCCCATCGCCAGCTCCTAGGGTTGGTAGTACCGGGCGATCTCTTCGGGTAAGATGTACCATTTACCCTGCCGCTATGAAAACCTCCTAACATGTATAGTCGCCTACAAAATCTCCAGTTAAGCAGCTGCCAACAACCGGCGCAACCCCATCCTCTCGACCCGGGTCCGGGCTGAGGAGTTCAATTACAACACCGAGAGCCCGTCAGGCACCGCCTACCCGGAGCTCCATGGCTCCGCCATCTGCATCTGGTGCTTCTATGAGCAAACCAGCTCGCCAGTCTCAATTGGGAACAGGGACAGCGACTAAGTCGACCAGACCGGGCCTCTCGCAGCCGCGCCCTACTGCAGCGGCTAGTACTCCAAAACGTCTCTCATTACGCCCTACCGCTCGAACTACGCCAGGCACTGAGAGAACCCGAGATAGTCCTAGCGAACGAAGCGAAGGCGGAGCTGCCTCTGAGTCGCCCTCTCAAACCGCGGATGGCACCCCCAATTCGAACCATGGCGTTTCGTCACCCAGATTTCAAAGATCCGTTTCCGGAAACATTCCAAACCAAAAGCAAATTACGGAGTTAGAAGCTACGATAAGAATACTTGAAAAGAAGAGAGAGGATGACCGGGAAAAACTGAAGTCGTTGGAAACGTACCGCGCAGACCGGGATAGGTTCGAGGGTATCATTCAAAAGCTACAATCTAAATACCAGCCGCAACAACAGGAGATTACCACGTTACGGAAGCAGCTGAAGGACGCAGAGAAAAGGGTCGAGGAGGTGGAAAGACTTCAGGCAGAACATGATTCCATTCTAGAGATGGCAGCCCTTGACCGAGAGATGGCTGAAGAAGTCGCTGAAGCTACCAAAGCGGAGTACGAGGCTTTAAGGGCCAAAGCAGAGGAGCTTGAGTTAGAAGTCGAAGTATTAAGGGAAGAGAATGAAGAACTAGGTCAGGTTATGAGCCCCGAAGAAAAGTCTAGTCAAGGGTGGCTACAAATGGAGCGCTCCAATGAGCGGCTACGTGAAGCTTTAATTCGCCTTCGCGACTTGTCACAGCAGACGGAAGCCGATCTTAGAGCCCAGGTTAAGGAGCTTGAGGAAGACCTAGAAGAATATACTGCCTTGAAGGCGCAATACGAAGCCACCAAAGCACAGCTGTTGATGTCTGAGTCGAACTTGGAAGAGTTGAAGCAGCAGGTGGAAGCTCTAGGTGCCGAAGAGATGATTGAAGAACTCACGGAAAGGACTCTAGAGTATCAAGAAGAAATTACCGAGTTAAAGGTGGTAATCGAGGATCTTGAAAGCCTGAAAGAGCTGAACGATGAACTCGAACTAAATCACATTGAAGTAGAAAAGCAGCTTCAAGACGAAATTGACTACCGGGAAAGTGTTCATCACGAACAAGGCCGGAAAATTTCCCAGCAAGATGAAGTGATCGAGGATTTAGAGTATACCCTATCGCGGTTCCGTGAATTGGTCTCGAACCTCCAAAACGATTTAGAAGACATGAGGGCATCCCAGCAAATAACAGAAACGGAAGCGACTGATTTGTCCGTTCGATCGAGAGCGATGATGGACTTGAACTTGAAATTACAAGCTTCTATGTCGAAGGCCCAGGTGAAAACCATTGACACGGAACTAGGACGCTTGGAATCTCAAGAGGCGACACAGCATTTGGCCATTATGAAATTATACCTACCAGATTACTTCGAAAGCGAGAGGAACCCCATACTGGCACTGCTTCGCTTTAAGCGGGTTGGCTTCAAAGCCACACTATTGCACAACGCAGTCCGCGAGAGAATATCAGATCCTTCGGCGTCCTCAGAGCATGAATTCGCAGCATTTGATGTTCTAATAAATCTTTCTCAGATATCACTACTTTGCGACAGACTTGATAGTTTTATTCGTGGTTGCTCGACGGAAGAGTTTTCGACTTTCGAGGAAGCTTTGTATGAGCTCGAGCCCGTGGAGAGAATCCTTAATTTTTGGATTGAAAGCATGAAGAAAAATGAACTAAATGAAAAGAAATGTGCAGATGAGGTTCAACGATCTGTTTCGTTACTGTCTCATTTAGTTGAAACCCTGATTCCACCCCACATTGAAGCCAATGCCCATGAGATATATATGCGATCGGTGTTAACACAGTCGTACCTGGAAAATATTGCGCTTTCTTTCTCGCACCTGAAAAGTACGCTGAATTCGAAAGTTCCGGTAAAAGAGGATGATGAAGAAGGTCCATTCTTGTTCAGTAAAATTGACCTGCTGGTTAACCAATCCAGGGGTGCCAGGGTAGCCATGGGCAAGGTCACGCGTTCACTTGACGAATTGAGGGAAAGGTCTCTTGCTTTACAAGAAGGTTGCGGAGAGTCGTTTGAGAAAGCAGAGCAGACAGCGAAGGAATTGTCTGAGTTGGCACGAGGCTTTGGAGCCGATATATTACAACTTCTAGGTGAAGAAGGCCGCATTGAACCGATCACATATCCGGAAATTGTGGCTACGATGTCTCGAACCGTCGTTGCTACGCTTAAACCTTCATCTGGAGAATTTAATGATGGCGACGCATTAACTTTCTTCGGTACTAAACTTCGCGCGTTGGGTGGACATGTTGAAGAAACGTCGTCCTTATCCTTGGATCTATCCCAGACCGTCGAGTTTGAAAGGCGGCAACCCCCGTGGATTGCCCGGGCGAAAGAACTTAGGGACAAACAAACTACTTCACCCGACGCAGAAGATGAAATTAGACGTTTGAAAGCTGAAAAGAACGAGGCGTCTACCGCTCTGGGACTCAAGGATAAAGCCATTGAGGAACAATCCATCAAAATTGAACTGCTCGAGTCCAGAATGCGCGATGCAAACAAGAAAGCTGAGCTTGTCAAAGATCTAGAATCGGAAGTTGAATCCTTCCAGGGCAAGGAACAAAGATTTATTGACGCCATTGAAAAGCAAGCTCACGACCTGGAGGATGCCGAACGCGAACGGGATGAATATAGAGCACGACTGGAGAAATTGAAGAGAGTTTCGGCGTCAGATGATAGTGGCTCTGGGACAGAAGGTGTCTTGCCAAACAATGCCGCAGCGTCGCTAGCCGTCATGAAAGAAAATGAAGCTCTCCGTACCGAAGTTGCAAGCCTACAATCTGCAGTGCGCTTTCTTCGCGATGACAACCGTCGTGCTCGCCTTCTTGACCCATATTCTGTCCAACGTACGAACCATATGCGTACCTGGCTGGACACCCCTCTGGTTAAACCCAAGTCTTCGCGTGATGAGACTCCCGAGCTAAGGCAAACCTCAGAATCTCAAGACGTGCTCAATTATCTGGTGCGGTTAACAAATGAATCCAAATTCATCGATCTGAAAACTACCCTCCCAACTGAACCGGCGATCCGTTTAGCATGGCGCCCTGCTAAACAGACGTCGCGGTACCATGTACTGAAGCAGCGCGAGCAGTACGAACAATGGGATCAGTGGAGAGACGAGGTTGTGCAACTTGAGCGAGAGAGGATTCGAAGGGGAACAAGGAACTCGAATTCGGCGGCAAAATCCATCCGGGGAAACCGAACAAGCTATCACAATAATGGGTTTACCCCGGCTTATCTGGCCCCTCAACTCGAACACATCAGCCCCCTCACCGGAGAGCAAAAGCTGGCTTCGAAAGCATCGCCAAACAGCGGGATGATGGGTCGTGCATGGAGGATCCTTGGGATGCAGGCTGATGAAGCAGATGGCGTTGCAGACGAAGAGCCCGACTCCCTACACATCGTCGATGAATAACATCATTCTTTTTTCACATTTCCCATCGCTCCTTGAGGTTGATCTTCATCTCTATTTGCCCTTAAAGCACCTCCCCATTTTTTTTATTCCTCTACATCTTCCGATTTCCCATCGTATTTTATAGGAATTGTTTTGTTTCAGCTTTATACACCGGCGTGCACCCTGCATATTGGTTTGGCTTTTCACCTTTTCACCTTTTCATCTTGTTCCAGATGCCGAGTCCGCTTGTGCAGGTTACCAGCGGCTTCTTGACACATTCGAGTTTCGTATAATTTGAAGCCCGAAAGAACACCCAGAGCCACAGGCGGACCTGGTACGCATATGTGATATTATTGAGAGATACCCTCGAGGATTCGTTTTGCACTTAGATACATCCTCTTAACAGCATAATATAGACTCTAGCTAGGATTTAATATCTATTCTTACGGCCTTAGCCCGTACCTTTATAAGCCTTCGTGTGCTGCATAGAATGGCAAGGATAAGCCATCCAGTTGCTCCAAATTCGTCTTGAATCCTCAAGATCAAATGTCACAGGGCGTGGCTCTTGTCTTTCCGCGTGCTCCGAACTACACATATCGTAAGTTAGATAGAGTTGTAAGGATATAAAGGAGCCACAAGCTGGCCTCAAAGTCTTCACCTCCACCTCAACCGTCATCGATCAAGTACAAAAAGGAAGCAAGGAAAATGCAGCTCGGCAAGACAAAGACCGAAAACCCAGACCAAACGGTCGGAATGCATCATATAATCGACTTAGAAAGTGATACGAAATCACTCCCTACCCAAGCCATGAAACAATTCATGGTTTCCGCCGAGATAGGAGACGAACAGTACGATGAAGACCCCACAACCCTGGAACTATGCAGACGTGTAGCCGAACTCCTGGGCAAAGAAAAAGCAATCTACCTCCCCTCAGGCACCATGTGCAACCAGGTCTCACTGGCAGTTCACTGTCGGCCTGGAGATGAGTTGATTTGCGATCGTACATCTCATATCCTGAACTATGAAGCCGGTGGTCCCGCGGCGACGTCGGGGATTATGATTCACATGGTTGATGGGAAGCGCGCTATCTTCACGGCAGACCAGGTTCGAAAAGCTATTCGGCCGCCCTCACGCTTCGTACCACGAAGTCGTCTACTTTGTGTGGAACAGACTGCAAATCTGGGAGGGGGTGCTATCTGGCCGCTTGAAACTCTCAATGAGGTTGCAGATGCGGCTCATAAGGCTGGTTTATCCACGCACATGGACGGTGCCAGACTTCTCAACGCTGTAGCTGCATCGGGTATATCTGCAGCTAGGTATGCTGAGAAATTCGATTCCGTATGGATCGATCTAAGCAAAGGCCTCGGTGCCCCTGTGGGTTCTGTTCTATGTGGATCCGCAAGCTTCATTGAGGATGCTAGTATTGTGAAACAGAGACTCGGCGGAGCGATGAGACAGTCTGGAATCATCGCTGCTGCTGGGCTATACGCGTTAGATCATCACGTTGATCGACTGGCGGAAGATAATGGGAATGCTCAATTGTTGGCTCAGGGGCTTGCTACGATTCCGGGCATTACTATAAACCCGGAGGAGGTGGAGACTAATATTGTTTACTTCAAAGTCCATGCTAAGGATAAACCGCATGCGCTTGAGTTCAAGAAGTTTCTGGCTTCGAAGGGGGTGAAGTGTGGCGCGTTTGACGAGCAGCTCGTTAGAATGGTTACTTGCTTGAATGTTAGCGAAGCTGATATCAATCGAGTGATTGAGCTTGCAAGGGAATTTATGGCATCGTCCCAATGATTGGGCTACTATGGATATATAGGTAGGAGGTATTAAATAAACGAATAGATGCATGAATACCTACTACCTGCTGTCTATATTATTTTACTGTTAAACATACTGGTGGCTTCTAAAGCAATGCAAGGGACACTCTTCTCCTGAAAATAGCAAAAATAAGTGACAGTGCAAAAGAACTATCATTTTTTAATTGTGTTTTAAGTAATGGCCAAACGATGTTAATGGAGAACTGCAGCCTAATCAACCAAATATACATTTGCAGTATCTTCAAACAAGATATCAGCAGAACCGTATATAGAACCGAGTTCAGCGAATGGATATACATACAACCATAGGAAGCCACCGCAGTAGCCTCTAGTCCCCCCATAATATCGACACTGTATTGATATTCTTAGCAAGGAGAAAAAAGGCCATGGAGGGCCAGAGAGGTAAAGCTTACAACGTCATTGCATCGAGCCTCGTTGTGAGGGCAAAAGATATCCAGTTTTTCCGTGACAGACTCCGACGTGGTGTCGACTTCTTCGCTAGGAGTTGGGATGGCTACAACACTAGGGGCAAGGAGAGCAAAGAGCACGAACGCAGAGGTAGTCTTGCCAAAATGCATCTTGATGGGTATTTGATATCAAAAGTTGGAGGGTGTTGGGAAGCACTTTTGAGTAGGAAGATGGGAAAGGGGGATATCAGGGAGCAGTTGTTCACTCCCTTTAATAGCCTGTTGATGCCATCACACCCTTTCGCGGTCTAGCCTGCTTCGATTTTCCTGTGCATCGTAGTATCGTCTAGGAATGTAATTCATTGGGTATTAATCGCAGTTGAGTTGTAAAATGCAAGCTTTGAGAGCTGACACCGTTCCCACAGCACCCCCGCATTTTCTCTGTCGCCTACTCTCTGTGCTTGCTTGACACATTGTTGGTAAACTCTTGGGAGAAAAGATGTAGCACGAGGAAAAGTAAGTATGGCGGCCCTGTCCAATGATTCAATACCCGACTCTGCTGGCCGCCGATCCCGAGGAGATCATATTGCACATTGAATCGATGTGGAGGAGGTTGTAGAATGATATAAATAATATCTAGATCCATGTTAAATATGCTTGAGATAGTGTATTTTGTGATATGAATAAGATGCAGTATGTTGCGATGAGTATCAGAAACATGGACTGAGTAAGGCTTAGTTAAAGGGGATTGTTGTGAAAATCTTCGACATAGCAGCGGGAGCAACAACACTTTGGAACTGACATTATGATTTACGATGTAATGACTTGGTGCGACCTCAGAAGTCTGCATCGTTCAGTCTGGAATGCAGCCATATCAGAAATCTTAAATTTGCAGGGAATATATGAGGTAAATATCCATTCAAGTAGACTGGCCGACCTTTTCTATCCCATCCAGTTGTAGCCGCTTTAGCCGTACGAAATAAAAAGAAAGCATCGTAGTGTGATGCAGGGTATTAAAAAAAGTATGTGACAGTGAAGAAAAAAACATATATGCAGAGTGCTAGAATGCCAGCCCAATGTCGGTGGTACCAAAGGCTCTATCACGGGAATAGTAATTAGTCCTCGCAGAGCCTCGTTGATGTTTATCACAGGACGTCATAGCAGCCTCGTAATGAACCGGGAGCTGTCCGGTTGCTCTATCAATTGGAAATTCGCACTCTTTATCGAGCACTCCGCTGAAGTTGTTTGATGGGCGGTATGTGGTTGCGGTAATAGTACTTGACATGGAGGGCGTCCTTTTGGAGTGAGTGAATATAGATCCATTTGTCAGTGATGCAAAAGTTGAACCGCTCAGCGTTCGTGTCCGTCTATACGAAAGTCTAGAAGACGATGTTCGGCGCTGGTATGTCGGCTGGATAGGGGACTTCGGACCCATTGAGTTTGCTGCCGGTGATTTCAGTGATAGCCATTGCGCAACCAACCTAGAGCGCATTGAAGCATCGTTATTGGGAGTTGATACGGGCTGGGTCTCAGACTCGCTACTCTTAAGAGTATACGTCTCGTTGATATTGGATTCTTCGGCTATTGGAGATTCGCTATTGAAACCTGACTCCTTTGCTAAAGCCAGATCCCCAATGTAGTTGCTTGAAGTTTGACTGTTCCATCTATAGTGGTTTGGGGGATAATGAAGGGGGTTATCTGCCGTGCGCGATCCGGAGGCTGAGTTTCTATGCTCTGGATTTGATTTCCGACGGTCATAGATTTCGATATAACTGCTTCGATTTGATGGCCTCTCCGTTGATAAGCCTACTGGCTTTCGGGGAATAGTGAACGAAGAAGAAGTAGGACCGAAATATTGGTTGCCTTCTACCCTTTTGGGAGTCGAAAGCGCTTTTGGAGGTTCCTTTAAGAAGTCGGCACTGTCAAGGTCGAACTTGTCGAACTCGGGTAAGTCTGAGAGCCGATTTCCTGGGAGAGTGAAACTAAGCTCCAGTGGCTCGAAGCGCTCCCCAGCTCTCTGTTGTAAGCTGGTTCTTCGAAATTCAGATGGTCCACTGATGCTTTGTTTCCTAGGTTTCTTAAAGCTGTTCTTGATGGCGAGACCAGTTAGGTCAGACGCCTTGGATGTGAGGGACCGGCCCTCGGCCACGCATCGAGACACGAATGATTCGCGTGGATCGATATGTGGACTATTGGGAATGTCATCGTAAAGAACCAGCTTCATTGGCGGGATAAGGTGCGGCTGATTGTTGTATATTGGCAATTGCCGCTCGGAGGCTGGATGGGTTCCATTGTTAGCTCTCTGTCTTGTGCTGCTCGATCATCCTATGATCAGTAGAACTCCCTACCTGAACTGTGCATCTGGGGAAGCGAAGCCGGCTCGCTTTTCTCAGACCAGACGCACGGTATACAGGACGTCAGCCACGTCCCAAGCATTGAACCTGCCCGCTCCATCGCCTTCCGCTAGTAGCGGTGGAGTGATTCCACCATATCCTTTTCAGAACCTGCCTGAGGGGGAAAAATAATAAATAGGTTAGAGGTTGGGTGGGAATGCCCAATATATGTGCGGAGTAGAAAATGATATAGGAGGTTGGTATTTCTGGCAGTCCCGTTCTGCCATGGCCCCTATTGTTCCTCTCACTCGGTGCCTGTGGGCGAGGGCGTTGACACCCATCCAAGGAGAACAATTTGGCGTGGAGGGGTATACCATGCCTTGTCAGAAGCAAACGACAGCCAATCGACCTGGTAAAGATGCACAAGAAATGCGATATCACATTTGGGCGAACGTTCCTGGAGGTTTAACAGGCCATCGAGGAGCCGCTAATGCACGCCTATCACATCACTCTGGCGATCCAGGAAACACGCCAAGGTCAAACCCCAAACCCCACAGGGATCAGGGTCGTTTGACAAACATTGAGATCGTGTATCTGGATTGGCTGTCGTTCAACAAACATGAACAGGGTTCCCCTTGCCAGGGGACAAACATCCCAGCGCTCTGCTCATTTTCATGCGACCGCAAAATTCACTGGCTCTCGTGCCACCTACACATGCCCGCTGTGCTCAGCCATTTCAGAAATGTATCAGAGCTTGGTGAAGCAGGATGAAACAAGATAAAAAATAGTTCTTTTGAAACAGCTACAGAATGATAATCAAGAGATAAACAAAATTGATTACCGAGCGAATTCGGATGTATTCCAGATATTATGTTCATCATCGAAGACATTGCGTACGTCTTCATTTCCTGCGCCATCATATTGAAGATCGCCGGTTTCTCTTTCGTCGTGATCCGGTTCGCTGCGTTCAGGTTGTAACTCCTCTAGCTGCTCATTATTATTGCGGCTTTGGGTAAGCTCTGACGATGATCGGCTCCTGGGCAACCAAAGCGAATAAGCGGCAAACTTCAAAGTCAAGAATCATGGGAAAGTTAGTACTCACATTAATCGAGCTTCGGGTAATATATTGTGTGATTTGTTATGGTCGATGTTGTCTTTTCTGTCCCTCTCCGCTGATTGAACATCGTCCACCAGATCTACAAGCTGACTATTAGAGTTTCTGGATTGGTTGGATTTGTCTGATTTGGAGCGCCCGTGGGCAGACGATGAAGCTGAGCTGTTTTGCTTGTTTAGTTTCGGGCGCAACGAGGAAGAGCCTTGTCTTCCTTCAGTGCGTTGGACGGAGCTGGTTTTGCGCCGGGATTTGCGCAGGACTTTGTTCCCTTCCGTGCTGTGCTCGTCCGAAGGTAGTGTTGACCCCGACTGCCAATTTAGACTTTGGTCCCTTGACACACTGTTTGTGGTGATTACTGGATACTATCAGACGGGTTAGCTGGGTTCAAGTAAATGCATTGCGGAAAGTACTTACGTTCCAATCTCCAAATTCAAGAGCACGCGCATTTTTGAACCAAGATTCGTCTTCCTCATCAAGTCCCAGCTCCTCAAGGTCGTCATGGGCTTGATAGGACCCTCTACTCCGCCTTGGCCAGCCTTGGGAGCCTCTTCGGCTGGATGACGGAGAATCTAAGAGTGGTGTTCTGCTATTCGCTTCACCGGGCTTTGGTATCCAGTATTTAGATTTACCACCCCTTTCATACCTCATACCGTCCATCATTCGGGCAACACGTGAACCGGACTCCTCATGGGCAATCACGTTATCTCCAGAATCGAAAAAGCGATAGTGGTAATGTTCACCGCGGAAAGTCTCCTTTGTATCCTCGATGAGGTCCCTTATTCCGAAAGCGTCCCGAAGAGCGTATTTTACTGGCATTCGGGCAGACGAGATGGAAGAATCAGCATAATCGTGCCATGAAAAGGCGTACCAATGGGTGATTGCAAAAATGGGCATCTCGCAGCATATTAGGGCGTCCTGTATAGCAGCTGCCAAATTATCTGGTGTGTAACCTGTCGGGCCGTTGGATAAAGCACCTAGCCATTGGAGGATGGATAGGAAAAATCCTTGCCAGTACGAGGCGAAGATGATGAGCTTCACACAAAGGAATTTAGGAATTGGTCGAAATGGTTTAAGGTCATCATGCATGCAAACCCAGAACAAAGCCAACGAATATAAGCTGACCGTCACGCTAATGTTGTAAATGATACCAGTCCACAAGTACCCAGAAGTAACGCCCAGGTACCCTTCCTGATATGTACCCGTAGCTTTCAAAATGATACTGGCAAGTGCAAGAATCGGTTTTAGCCATGCATACTGTAGAATCCCCCTTTTGATCGTTAGGAATGTATAAGGATCGGATATATCGACCTTTGGGAGGCACTCGTTGAGGGGCCAGGTGTGTTGAACTGGTGGTCGGCCATGCGTCATGATAATTAGGGAACGTTCACCGCCTAGAAAATTGATGAGGAGCTGGAAGAAGGTGTATATAGTAAATGCCTAGCGCAAGAAAGATCAGCCGTCGCCCCCCATAGCGAAATTGAGAAAGTCATACCTCATATATATCCCGAATGGGAGAGACCCAAGAAGCAGCTGATATAGAAACTAAACTTGTCCATGACGATGCCGAGTATATCGGGACCCTATGAGAGTTAACAGTGGGTAGAGTCTTTTGTGAGGCCGTAAACGTACATTAGGAGGATGCGTACGACATATCGTTGGAGGAGAGGTTTCCGATAATTTTTGCTGTGAGGAGCACGTTACTATTCAGCCGTAGGGAATTGATAGATCACTGGTATTATACCCACGTTTGAAGCCAAATGGACCTGGAGGATTGGAATCAGTCAGTACAAGCATATAGCTATTGGATCGGGACGTCAACATACACCAGCGACAGTAGCGAAGCTATTAGCGATGCCACGCCAGTGACAATAATGGTAGCCCGGGCAAGGCTAGAGCCCGTCCCTCCAGCATATATTTCAACGGGCATTGCTAGTGATAGGATTGACCGCCGATTGAACTGTGGAAGCCGATAAACAGAGCTCAAGTAATGTTACCGACCCAAACACACAGGAGTCATATCATCCTGACTTGGGTCGCAGAGCTAATCGTATCCTCCGACAAATGACGCTAAAACTTTCTATTTGGAGGGGAGAATGCTGATATTGTTAGTTTGCATGGGTGGTTAGGCATTCACTTTTTTGATATTTGGAGAAAAAGGCACGAGAGCTCTAAGAACGCGTGACGTTGAGCGCCTGTCGCCAAGCCGCGTGTGGACGTCAGATTCGATATCCAGGAGCTTCCACGCCTGTAACAGCAACCAAGAGCCCTCAATCTATCATGAGCGATCTATCTATGGTGTTCAAGCAGATGCTAACTGCTATGCTCAATTAATTATGCTCCCAAAAGCCGAGATGCTTGTGACCAATGTCTCCTTCGCCACAGGTCGCCGAAATCGCGGAGGGCAAACTGACCGCCCAACCGCTCGACACCGTCCCCCCATTTAACTGGCAAGTATTGCGTTTTGCTTGACGTTCCAGCTGCTGGGCTAACTGCGCTGTAGGCTCTTCCTAGTGGAACTTATCGTCTGCGGAATTCTGTAAGTTCCCGTCGCTCGCATTCTCCGCCCATCGCCAGCAGCTCCCTCATATAAAACTACTCTTAGGACCGTATTCTTCCTGTTCTATTTTAACCGACTATTCGCAACCCTTATCTCCTACGGCGTTCGCGCATATACCTGGCACTACTATCGGGCATATATAGACATTCATGCGCTTCAGATATCTCTGCTTGCTGGGAGAATCTTTTTCAAGGGGATACGATACCATGGGGAGAATGAAACTATTCTTGTCCAAACGGGCTACATAACATGGAGATACTGGTATAGATTAGTCAAATCGGCTTATTCCTTGCACGATACGGGCGGTGCAAGCGAGCGGTTTAAACCAGAGGCTGGGACAGCACCTGGGTTGGGCAAGGGTCTAGACAAAGAGCCGGTCGAGGGGGTGAAACAGGAAAACGCCAGATCTGAGCAGCAACTTCCATATCGAATAGAAATTGTTGTCCATGGGCTGGAATGGTTTGTCTACAATAGAAGTGCCGCGTACGACACGATCCTTGCCGGGTTTGGCCACCCTAACTTCCCTATGCGCGATGAGAATCTGGACGGTGTGAGCAAAGAGCCGGAATATGGCACATCAACAAGAGAGACCGTTACTTCGTGCGATGATGCAAAAAACCCCGAAAGCGCAACCCGATTCCCTACTGAGTCTGATCAAAAGGCATGTAGAGCTTCAGCTTCAAGCAATAGTCGAGATGGACTCCCAAGCGAAGGAGGCGGCTCCGCCTCGAGGGTACAAACTGGACAACGCCAAACAGATGAGACGTCAGAATCTAGTATCCTCTCAATTCTCCCACTATCAGTGATTTGCCACAAAGGCGCGGTCGTAGCGGGGAATGAAAACGCAAAATCCATTCTGACCGTTACGTTTGAAGAAGCTGTGGGAAAGATCGATGCCGAAAATGCCGGTCCACTTGATCTATACAAGCAAGTGTTTGATTTTGATCTGTCTCATACAGTTATACAGCTGAAACCTAACCCAGACTTCAAGCAATCACAACTAGCCGCCGCGAACGCCATTGGTTCTGAGACCCAGGGTGGACAGAACACCGGGAAAAAGCATGGCTTTCATTGGAGGTATAATCACCACAGGCGGAAAATATGGACCACCGTCCGCGATTTAGTTCCATATTTTCAGAGATCGGTGGAGTCTTTTAGTTTTGAGCTACGTGACTTGAATGATCCAAGGCCTTCCTCCGGCCGCGATTTACCCCGTGAAAGGAGTTGGCTTGGCCTCAGTCGGTATCTCGACGAAGAAGATCAAGATGAACATGAAGGCTGGAACTCTGTGGAGTATGGACGTTTTTCAACACTAGTGGATTGCCCAAGTGTTCGTTTCGCCTATTATTGGGATGTTCCAGGCAAGGTTCAGACCTCTGCGCCCGAAAACGAGCCGCCCAGCGGTGGTCCTTCCGGAAATTACACAAGCTGCACTGATGGTCCTGCTTGGGGAATGGATTTAACGATAAATGGAGGCATGATCAATTACGGCCCCTGGGCTGATAGGGAGCGCGCAAACCTTCAATCGATATTTTTCCCAAACTCGTATCGAGATTCGCAACCTTGCGAACCCCCCAAACCCGGTGAAATGAGGCAAAGCTCAAAACTTAAACTACAAATTCACATCAATGAGGCGACGACTCTGCGAATACCGATCAGAGAATCCTCCAAAGATTGGACGTGGAAAGGCCGGGCAAACGCTGTAAAGGGTGTCTCACGAGTTAAAAGGGAGCAAGAAAATAATAACCGTCGGGAAGTTAAAGGAGACAAAGGAGGAAGCCATGGCCCTGACATCCGCCCATTCGGTTGGTTCTCTCTCGAAATCGACAAAGATTCATCAATTGGGTATACGATGGATATGTTTGCGAGCACTGCTGGCTACGCTAATCAGCTTAATCTCGACCTTCGAAAAACCCGGGTGACATCAAGTGTAAACCATGGGTTATTCTGGCAGTGTGAACGCCAGTCCATATCTTGCGATTTGTCCAACCCTCTCGCATGGAATAGTCTTCATTTCTGGTCTATTGATGTCTACAACGGCAACATGGAACTCTTTCTGCTGAGGGACCATACGTTCCTGCTTACGGATCTTATCACAGATTGGACTTCAGGGCCCTCCCCGGATTTTTTCACTTTTGTACCGTTCAGGTACAGAATCGGAATTTCGTTTAGTGACTTTCGCTTACACATGAATGTCAATGATTCCAATATAATCAACAATCCCGCGGACCTGGATGACAATGCATTCCTAGTCACAGAAGGGCAGGCATTATCAATAGACCTCGAGATTCCGATGACGGATTACCGATCAAGTCGCAATACTTTGAATTTTGACGTCCAACTTTTACGTGGGTCAATGAAACTATCGACTCCGCTCTGGAACACACAACGCAGCTTTCTCCGAGACCCAACTGTGGCTGACCTGGATAACCTGACAATCCGGGGAAGCTATGCTTATCATCTGTCGACGTCACCCTTGTTGACCGATGTTTTAACAATTTCTATCTCTGGCAGCTCACCGAGACTATATCTATATGGATTTATGATTCGATATTTCCTCAATGTCAAGGAGAATTTTTTCGGGGATTGCCTTCACTTTAAAACACTAGAAGAATTCCAGGAGCTAGCAGCCAACCCGGATCAAGCCGGGGAAAGTACCAACTCTAATGCTCCAAAAAGCAACGGGCTCGACGTGATTCTCCATATTTCGGGATCCGATGCGCGGGTTATCCTGCCTGGCAATTTGTATGATAGAGTTGATTGCCTAGCATTAGGGGCCGCTTCTCTTGATGTCGATGTGAGATTCACAAACTACTATATGGACCTCGAAACATCATTCAGCCCCATTGAAATCTCTGTTCAGTCAACCCAACCCGATAATGTTAAGATAACATCCAGCCCACAAGTTTTTGTGGATGGGCTGCGGATATACGGCCACCGACTCTTCGGCCTGCCACCAAGTGAGCCCACATATGTTTGCAACTGGGATTTTGAGGTAGGCCGAATTGCTGGCGAATGCTCCACGTATTTTGTTAGGTGCGCAAAGGCGGCCTTGACATCTTTTGCATTTTCAATTGACGATGAGGAGAATGCCCTTCCACCTTTATTCCCCATTGACCTGCATGATGTTGTTTTTCTGCGTGCGAAAATCGATTCAATTCGTGTTTGGGTATTAGTAGAAGAAGCTGCGTTTCTTCTTAGCTCAGGGTCGATAGACGTCAACTTCAACGATTGGTGCGGCACCCGATTCTCCAAACAACTGGGTTTGATCGTACCGGATTTTGTGTTTGCCGCTGTAGACCGCGCGTCTGTTGGTCGCTTGGAGGCCCAAGCCCATAAACCCGTCGATACTTATGCCTATTTTAGTACGTCTATCAAAGTAAATATGCTTGATAGGCGGCAGGACTTTACAGCATACCGCGAACGCCAACAAAAGCACATTCGACTCCATGACCAAATCACGCACCGTGCGTCGTGGCTTCTTCAAGACGCGTCTGAGAGGCTACCGGAGCAGGTCATGAGTCAACGGCTTGATGCTGCGGCAATGCCTATCCCACGTATGCCCACCCCCATACTGGGCCCAACAAAACCCACGAGTGGGCTGTATACCCCTTCAGAACGGTCGTCAACCCTCTTCTCTGACCGAAATTACTTCAGAGATGAACCTTACGTTTACCCATACCAACCAGCACATGGGAGTCAAGATAGAAATGTGCGGATAGGCGGGACAACAGATCCCTGGACAGAGCACTCTAAAAGGCCACTTAGCACATCCTGGGCAATGCCAAAATTTAATTTGTACAGAGTCGAGCCCGCCGCCCAGAACGTTCCTCCTTTACCAGATCTTCCACCACCTAGCCGTGAAAAACTGGTGGACCTACGCATTGGCCCTGATGCCAGTGATGAATCTGGTGATGCTGCCCAAATAGCTTTCTTTTGCAATTTAGAACCTGGTCTGAATGGATTTTTATCACCGGAAGCTGTATATGCGTTGGCCTCATTACTGGATGAGATTCAGCCTTCCCACCCGCTTGGTGTCATTGATAGCCTGCAATCAAGTGTGATCGCTGATATCCTAAAACGCCAAAGCCCCTCGCCAAAGTTTTTACAGATGTCGTCTTTCTCGGTTCAGCTACCGATATGCCGAATTAGGGTCCTCAGCTCCTGTACTACCCAAAGTGACTCAGGCCTGGATAATTTCAAAGGTCAGTATGACTTCGACTTGTTTCAACTCCAGGTACTTCTCCGGACAAAATTCCGGGCAGGTGGTGCAGATTCCGTGAAGTTACCCGTGCCTAGCACGACCGTCCATGCCACAGCGCAGTCAGTGGTGGTATCGGCCCAAGGTGATAAAATTAATTCTCCAACACCAACCGGCACCTGCCGTTGTAAACTGGATGACATTGTGTTCTGGTCTGCAGCCGACATTTCAACAAAAGCTCATCTTCAGATACAGAGTATAGACATGATACCCTCTAGTGAATCTGTTGAAGGCTTGGTCTTGCTTATCAGTAGAACCAAGCAAATTAGCGACTCAATAGTCTTTTTGTTTGAACAAGCTTCGAACTCGTCAACAAATCGTCTCCAGTCCCTAGTATACCACCTCACAAAGGTTGGCTCTCAATATCCGGAACCCCAATTTTTAACTCGTCCATCCTACGTGCTGCGAGCGGTAAAAGAACACTTGAGGTCCAACGATTCTTGGAAAATAATATCACGGATTCGTAATATCTACAAATCCTTACCTTCTGATAAAGAGCAACAGCTACGAACGTCTTGCATCAACAACACGATCTCGCATCCTTCAGACGCGAAAGCAATTGTTCTGTCCAGTTTTGACAAATGGCGTACCTGGGACCTTGCCCACGTTAAGAAAAGCCTGGTTATGAAGGTTATTTGGGATGGAGGGGCATTTGGCTCTGCTAAAGAACAGAGTTCGAGTGGTAAAACTTCAGACATGGAGATTTCAATCCAGCATATTCACCTGTCCATTGACCCTGGCCCAAAGGAGAATACTTTATCGATTGAAAACATATCATCGGCTGTGCGCCTTGTCGCACACGAAGAAGGCTCCTCGTCCACCAAGCGAAGTGGTGGCTCTATTATCGTACAGAATTATTGTTCAAATATCTCGTTGAGGGTTAGGTGGGAGCTATTCGAGGTTGTGGAAAGTCTTCTGAAAACTACACCAGACATCCTACCGCAGCCGAAGAACCAATCTGTTCCAGACGATCCTGATTCTGATAACACCAGTTATGATCTTCACCTCATCTGTGTTGCTGACCGTGGGTCTGTGATAATGGATGGAATCAACGTGAGAATCGGCTTGTTTAGTGACTCGCTCAAAGGATCCATAATACATCAGCCGAATACTAGTACAGAATTCGATACCACAAGCATAATCTTAGCCGCGGAAAAGTCCTCCGTGCAGTTTACAAGTCTGTCAAAACTTCTCATGGCTTGGAACTTCCTCTATCCTAACTTCTTTGTGTCTCATGGTTCACGCACCGCTAGCCACTCTAAAGAGCATGACTGGAGGCTTGCCGCCGCTTGTAAAAGGCTAATATATGAAGTCATGGAAGACCCATTAGGGTTAATCCAGGTGGCGGACAGGATTGTCGGGGACGAGGTCAAATATATATTAAACTTGTTCAACACCGTGGAAAGCCCGGTAGGGCAACGAGCGGACAAGCCGGACAACAAGCCGGTGGGCACTTCAGACGTTCATCATTTCCATGTGGCCGCATTCCTAGACTCCTATCGAATTTACCTTACCCTTCTTCCATCGGTAGGGTATTTCATCGAAGGGAACGTCGCGCGGGTGTCTTTGTCGCCTTTGGCAGACTCAAAGTTTGAAATCGACTTCGATATTAAAAATAATCAACACACTTTACAGTCAACAAAGGACGGCGAACAGCGATCTATCTCATCCATGGAATTCCCACCCATCAATGGAAGGGTCCTTCTTGAATTGTCGACGGTTAGAACTGCCATAGACATTGAAACTAGTATCGAACTGGTCGAGGTAGATGCCGGGGCCGTGCGAAATGCCCTAAGCGCTGTTAGAGGTCCAGAGATATCACATTTCGTGGAAGATCTAAACCATGACGCACGTATTCTGATGAATCATTTTGATCGGATTACCTCTGTTGGCCATTCTCAGCCCTCAGAGCAGCCAAAGAATCCGAAACCTGACCTGGTGTACCGACTTAGCTTAACCCTTGCTGGTATTGCTATCCATTCCAGCGCGCTGGGCCTACGTGACAAGGACTATTTTGCCAATATGGATCTGGTTTTTGGCACTATTCAAGCGCACGCCGAAAATGAATCAGCACAGGGAGTCAGGCATGCCTACCCAGAATTCCAAGTATACCTTTCACAAGTTGCGTTCGATATCATGAAGCGCAATGAGCATCAAATAGAGTCTTGTGGGAAGTTAGTATTGTACGCCCGTGTTTCTGGATCGTCGAAGCGAACCGAGGACGGCTCGGCTGTTCGATTGTTTAACCTGGCAAGCAGGGGTCTTGAGGTGGAACTATCTGCCGAAACCGCGTCCATGATAGTAGACATTGCGGCACATTTACAGGAAACCCTCAAAACGATTGATTTATCCCAAGAAGTCAAGCACCTGCGGAAGCTTCGCCTTATTACGTCTCCAGGAAGAAAACGCGCAAAATCACTGGTGCTTGATACCGAAGGAAAAGAAGGTGCTATCGGATTGCTTGAGGCAATATACTCCGTAGAACTGACAAACATACAGTTCAGCTGGCTAGTCTCCAAGCCCTTTTCTGAACAAAGGGAAGCGGAGGATCTGGTGTTCTCCATCAGCAAGATTGACCTCTCGAAGAAAAAAGAAAATGCTGCTCGGTTGCGCATTCAAGATATGCAATTGCAAATGGTACCATTGACAGAAGAAAAAGGCCGGCGGTCTCAGAATTCAGCATTACTGCCTGAAGCAGTTTTCAACGTATTGTACTCTTCCAAGCATTCAAAATGGAAGCTTGCGTTCCAAGCCGCTGGAAAGGCCTTGGATCTCCGAATGACATCTGACTCTATTGTTCCTGCAAGCCTTCTCCAGCGATCTCTGGCATCTGCGAGCGAGAAACTACGGGAGGCCAATGCCCTGTGGGTTGCTAGCATTCCCAGTACCCGCACAAAGAAAAAAGAAAATCCGGGCTTCAATCAGTTGGAATCCCTTCTTATTGACGTTGAATTTGCTGGGGCAATTGTTACTTTACAGGAGAGACAATCTCGCGTATCACGTCCCACAGGCCCTCAAATTAACCTTGGCTCGGGTAATGTCAAGTACGGACAAAAAACAACACCAGGATCGGTTGCATCTGCCACACTACGTGCCCCTGGCGCCGCCTTGAAAGTTCGCTTTAAGGATGAAGAAAATGGAACACCCATACTAGACGCGGAGATAAAAGTGGACGCATCAACTAATACATTACACCCCACTGTTGTTCCTCTAATTAGTCAAATGTCGTCGAGTGTCCAAGATGTATTGAGCGACCCTGAGTCAAACAAACTTGCAGAGACCGTCGATTCTTCCGCCAGAGCCAGCCAAACACAAGCTATCACCACCAACGACCCCACGACAATTCTCGGCAGGTGTAAGCTCAATATTGGGCTCTGGATACGCAAACAAGAGTTCACTCTCAGTTGCCAGCCCATTTCCAGGGTTATGGCAACTACTTGTTTCGAAGATGTCAATATTACTGTGAACACTGTACAATCCGAAGAACAGAAAAGGTTTTTTGCGATGTTAATTGCCTGCAATAAATTGCAAGCATCGGTGAAGCATGTCTATTCGAATGAATCTACGGCGAGCTTTGATGTGGATTCCATTGTGGTGTCCATGATGAACAGCAAACACGTCAGCTCCAGCACTGGTATATCTGCGATTCTAAAGATAAGCCCGACAAAATTACATGTGAACGCCAAACAGATGCAAGACTTTCTTCTCTTCCGTGAGATCTGGATGCCAGAGGACGACATATTCAAGCCTGCAGAACCCACCCACAGCACGACAGCGGATGCACAAGCTTATTCGGTCCAGAAGTACCAACAAATGGCGGCAGCCGGCTCGTTCCCCTGGAACTCAACACTTGCAATAACCTCGCTAGATATTGAGCTTGATATGGGCCCAACAGTTGGAAAATCCGAGTTTACCATAAAGAATTTGTGGATATCTTCAAAAAAGAACTCTGACTGGGAACAAAACTTGTGCATTGGATTTGAAACCATGGCGATCCAAAGCAAGGGCCGCCTCAGTGGATTTGTAGAGCTCTCAAAGTTCAAAGGCCGGACATCCATCGAATGGCCCAACGGAATGCTCTCTGTCGACGAAACCCCGCTTATCCAAGCGGCGGCAGGCTTCGCCCAGCTTCAGGCACAGGTCTCATTTGAGTACCAACCGTTCTTAGTGGTGGACGTAACTACATTCGACTTCTTCATGTATAATGTTCGGAACACCGATAGCCACAATGACCGACTTGTCAGCACATTGGAAGGTGATAAGGTGCATATATTCTGTACTGCTTTGGCTGCCTCGCAAGGCCTCGCGCTATACCAAACCCTTCAGCGACTGGTACAAGATAAACGTGCAGCTTACGAGTCTTCGTTGAGAGAAATCGAGAAGTTCATTCAGCGTAAATCCCTGCTATCCGTGGAAGACCTCATGCACCGTTCAGAAAACCCCCGAACAGGAAGCGATGCTAGCGATGTCAAAATGCCTATATCGCTTCACACGAATGTCGCTGTGAACCTTAAGACGGTCAAAATTGGAGCATTCCCAGGCACTCTCCAAGATAACCAGATTTTCAAACTCGAAGCTTTTGACGCCGAGGCATGCTTCTCAGTAGATGTTGAAGAGCGGAGAATACACAGCCGTTTAGGCCTGACACTTGGCCAGCTCCGGGTCGCATTATCCAGCGTCAGTCGAGTCGAGCCTGCAACCGGCGATCTATCAGTGGCAGACATCATCACCGGCGCCAACAGTTCACGTGGCGGGACCATATTAAAGGTGCCCCAGGTCATCGCAACAATGGAAACATGGCAAAGTCCAACATCGAATCAAATCGAGTATATTTTTAAGAGTTCCTTTGAAGGAAAAGTGGATGTTGGATGGAACTACTCTCGAATAGCCTTTATTCGTAACATGTGGAGCAATCATTCTCGCGCCCTGGCGAGCAGGCTAGGCAAACCGCTCCCGCAAGCAGCCGTTCAGATTACCGGTGGTCCCAAAGATGACGGCAGTGACGGTGACGATGAGAAGAAGAGACAGGAGAAAATCACTGCTGTAGTGAACGTACCTCAGTCCAGGTACACATATACACCAATCGAGCCTCCGATAATTGAGACCCCTCAGCTGCGGGATATGGGAGAAGCCACTCCGCCGCTGGAATGGATTGGTTTACACCGTGATAAACTTCCTAACATTACCCATCAGATTATCATTGTCACACTGATGGAAATAGCAAAGGATGTGGAGGACGCCTACTCCAAAATCCTTGGTTCGTCATAAAAATGCTTTCCCCGCTCTGTTTGGAGTTATTATCAGTGCGTATATTAATTCTGTTGCATTTATACGGGGCCTTTGGTGCATTTATGGGATAACCTTTTCCTTGCGGCGTATCTCCGGAACTGTATATATATTTCCTTTTCCCCAACTTTATGATATCAATCTCAATTGTTTTTAATTTTATCCCTAAAATGTGTTTCCATATCTTATTGAAGGTGAGACTGCACATTCATACTATTGTAATACATCTTCTCTTTTAGAAAAGCCAGCTGTCGAAGCAGTGGAATCTTCACTACCCGCTTCTCGCCCTGCACGCTCTCAGGATCTTGATTGAAAGCAGGCATTAGAGCTCCCTTTCTTCCAACCTGCGAATATTCGACAAGGGCGTTTAGCTAGGTGAAAGAATGAGGCCAGGTCATATATTTTTGAAGGATGAATTGAATCTATCAGTGCCTTCGCGGCTTGGTCGAGCTTGTGTTGTGTTATTTGATCCATGAAGATGTAACTAGACTGTGAACGCGGAGGTGAGAATAAACAGCGCCCCACAAGAGGCTCAGAGCGGTCTAAACTCTTTTGGGTTTCACGTGACTGTTCTCGCGGCCAGCCAGAAATCGATCGCGACTTCCTCGCCACTTTCGCATCTATGGCTTATTCGTCGGCAGGATGGGAGTTCCAGAGCGAGATTTACTCCTCAGTGGCCTCTTTGTAAGGTATTTCCCCCTTCCGCTCTTTGTTCCACAGCTAATGGCGCCATATCCTGGTAGTCAATCCCGTTCTGCTTGGTGGCTGGCTCGCTAAGAATTTCCGGTTGTATACTGCATCATGCTAGGGCTAGTTAGTTTTTGACCATGGAATCAGCGGTATTCGGTGTTCTTGAATGCTCGACTGTGCGTATTTCAAACCAGGAAAAGACACGTTTCATCCATGTCAGAACTACGAAAGGGGACACCGAGAAACTGCCACCAGTCATAGAATGAGTCACCGTTGGCTGGGGCTTTCCTGGTATAATTATGAGGCACATACTCTCCTCTGGGAATAGTCCGACTGTGACTCAAAACAAACACTTCATCTGTGCAGTGTTCGAGACATAACCATGGAAGAAAGCGACGGGAGATGATGGCAGAACCAGGTCAGTATGGAAGTACCGCCAAGGCACACTAGCCAAGAGATTTTCCTGCCGCTACCAATATGACCTGCAGAACCTACATACTGCATCGTGAGGGGTCGTCGTTTGCATGGTGGGATGAAATATCTCGGCCTCGCTGCGAGCAAATATCCAAGTGAAGAAAGACGGCCAAGATCATCACCTTGAATCATGTAATGAATAGCATGTAATGTCTGACCGTACTGCTGGCTGTTGACTGGCATGAGTTGATACGGCACTGTGAGCTGATTAACTTAGCACCCATCGAACTGGAACCCCGAATCCCGCCAAGTAAACGGCCGGTTTGCCGCATCCGATAGGATACTAGGGTTGGGTGCCCGGTTGGTATGATTTGAGTATATGTAGCCAGCTCACCAGCTATGTAAAGCTATGAGATAATCCCTAAGAAGAGAAGCTGACATCCAAGCAGGTTGTTTTAACGCCAGCCAGGCGTAGGGGTCAGGGTCTTCCTTGCATATATCACTCTCAGTAAACTCATCGAATTTCGCGAATTTACACCAACAGATATTGTCAAACAACCTCAACTTCACCTGACAAAGTTACTGTATCTATGCCTAGTATAACTTGCCATGGAATCTAAATGCCGTGCTTCAACATGGTGTCGGAAATAATTGGATCAGAATTGGGTCTCGGTTGGCGTTAGGTTAATTTTGCAGCTGGGCTATCTTGTTCAATTTTAAAACAAGAGCACAAAACAGAGCAAGCTATGCGACCCTAGGGACCTGTACATGGCCAACAGGTCAAGACACAGTCCTAACTGGGCAACTTACCGAAACCCTAAGAGTGACAGGTACAGTTCAAAGGTTCAGAAGTATACAACAACCGAACTCATTTGTGCGGGACAAGGTGCACGCAGTCTACCACCAGCGACTGCCAGAAACCGTTTTCACTCTCGAAATAGTATACCAGGACATCTCATCTATATCCGTAGAATACTCTCTTCTTAGTTAATAGATGAAGTATTTCAGCGGGGTGTAGGTTGATGTCCCACCGAGACTAGCCTACACGATGACGTCAAGTAAGCGATACCAGTTGAACGAGTGGCCAAGTTATCACTCTGGCGGTTGGTGTAAAGCTCAGATTGAACTATGATATTAGCATGATGAAGAGGAGTCAGAAAAGGCTTCATCAATATCTAAATGACTGTTCAAGTATTCAACTAAAGCGACTTTGTAGTTTACTTGAAGATTCTGGTGCGGGGCAGCGGGTTGCTTACCCAAGCAGGATCTTCCCTTTCTGGTTTACCGCCCTCGTCCAACACCACACAAGCCCCGCCGCTTATTAGAAATCGGAAATTCTTTCTCTTCCTCCCTCCCTCCTCTTTTTTTTTTTTTTTTCTCTTCTCCTCCTCCCATCTCTCTTCCCCCTTCTCTCTCTCACCTTGAGATCACTCTGAAGGTCTTTTACCTTTTTATCTCTCCCCTTTATCACTCTTCAACTTTTCTCAATCAGGTCGAGCTAGTTCTCGATCCTGGTTTTCTTTGATTTTTTTCTTATCCAAAACCCCGCCTCGAAGGCCGTTTGAAAGAAAACAACCGTCAAGATGGTCAAGTAAGTCTGCTCTGAGGCACTGTTCTGCATCCTCTATCCATATCCATTTCATTGGTTTTCATCTGTTTGAATTCGTTGAAAACTTTGCGTTTTTTCTCTGGTGCTAACCATGTGTTGTTGTCAACAGCTTCACCGTCGAAGAGGTGTGTATTCATTCCCGCTTGGCATGCTCCTAGGAGGGCAAACTAGATTGGTAAAGATGTTAACATGGAATGCGCTAGATCCGTGAGTTGATGGATCGTCCGGCTAACATCCGGAATATGTGTGTTATTGCTCACGGTATGTCCTGATAAACCCCCAATTGGAAGCATATGTGTTCTCTTGTGTGTGTGTTTGCTGACCTTCGGATAACAGTCGATCACGGAAAGTCCACCCTTACCGACTCGCTCGTCCAGCGTGCTGGTATTATTTCAGCTGCCAAGGCAGGTGAAGCTCGTTTCACAGATACCCGTCAAGACGAGCAAGACCGATGTATCACGATCAAGTCTACCGCCATTTCCCTGTATGCCCATTTGACCGATGAGGATGACATCAAGGATATCCCCCAGAAGGTCCAGGGTAACGAGTTCTTGATTAACTTGATCGATTCGCCTGGTCACGTTGATTTCTCTTCTGAGGTCACTGCTGCCCTTCGTGTCACTGACGGTGCCCTTGTCGTCGTTGACTGCGTTTCTGGTGTCTGTGTGCAGACTGAGACTGTGCTCCGACAAGCTCTTTCCGAGCGTATCAAGCCCGTCTGCATTATCAACAAGGTTGATCGTGCACTTCTCGAACTCCAAGTCTCCAAGGAAGATCTCTACCAATCTTTCTCGAGAACTGTCGAGTCCGTCAACGTCATCATCGCTACCTACTTCGACAAGGCCCTTGGTGATGTCCAGGTCTATCCCGATAAAGGTACCGTTGCTTTCGGCTCCGGTCTTCACGGCTGGGCCTTCACCGTCCGACAATTTGCTGTCAAGTATGCCAAGAAGTTCGGTGTCGACAGAAATAAGATGTTGGAGAGACTTTGGGTGGGTGAAATCAGAAATTTCGAGGAATCATGTTGAGCAACGGCTAATTTGAAAAATAGGGAGACAACTACTTCAACCCCAAGACCAAGAAGTGGACCAAGAACGGAGAGTATGAGGGCAAGAACCTTGAGCGTGCCTTCAACCAGTTCATCCTCGACCCCATCTTCAAGATCTTCAACGCAATTACTCACGCCAAGAAGGACGAGATTGCCACACTCCTCGAGAAGCTCGAGATCAAGCTTACCTCCGAGGAGAAGGACCTTGAGGGCAAGCCTCTCCTCAAGATCGTCATGAAGAAATTCCTTCCAGCTGCCGATGCCCTTTTGGAAATGATGGTTCTCCACCTTCCATCTCCCGTCACTGCCCAGAAGTACCGTGCCGAGACCCTCTATGAAGGTCCTCCTGATGATGAATGCTGCATTGGTATTCGCGACTGTGACTCCAAGGCCCCACTCATGTTGTACGTGTCCAAGATGGTGCCGACCTCTGATAAGGGTCGTTTCTATGCTTTCGGTCGTGTCTTCGCTGGTACCGTCCGCTCCGGCTTGAAGGTCCGCATCCAGGGCCCCAACTACACCCCTGGCAAGAAGGATGACCTTTTCATCAAGGCTATCCAGCGTACCATTCTCATGATGGGTCGCTTCATTGAGCCAATCGATGATGTCCCAGCTGGTAACATTGTCGGTTTGGTCGGTGTTGATCAATTCTTGCTCAAGTCTGGTACTCTCACCACCAGCGATACCGCCCACAACCTCAAGGTCATGAAGTTCTCCGTCTCTCCCGTCGTCCAACGTTCCGTCGAGGTCAAGAATGCCAACGATTTGCCCAAGCTTGTCGAGGGTCTTAAGCGTCTTTCCAAGTCTGATCCTTGCGTTTTGACTTCCATCAACGAATCTGGTGAGCACGTTGTTGCCGGTGCCGGTGAACTTCACTTGGAAATTTGCTTGAAGGATCTCGAGGAGGACCACGCTGGTGTCCCTCTCCGTATTTCCGACCCAGTCGTTTCTTACCGTGAGACCGTTGGAGGTGAATCAAGCATGACTGCTCTGTCCAAATCGCCCAACAAGCACAACCGTCTTTATGTCACCGCTCAGCCATTGGATGAGGAGGTTGCCAGAGCCATTGAGGCCGGAAAGATCAGCCCTCGTGACGATTTCAAGGCCCGCGCCCGTGTCCTCGCTGATGACTACGGCTGGGATGTCACTGATGCCCGTAAGATTTGGTGTTTCGGTCCTGACACCACTGGTGCCAACTTGCTCGTTGACCAGACCAAGGCCGTCCAATACCTCAACGAAATCAAGGATTCCGTTGTCTCCGGTTTCCAATGGGCTACCCGTGAAGGTCCAGTTGCTGAAGAGCCACTGAGAGCCTGCCGCTTCAACATCATGGATGTTACTCTCCATGCTGACGCCATTCACCGCGGTGGTGGTCAAATCATCCCAACTGCTCGTCGTGTCCTGTACGCCGCCACTCTCTTGGCTGATCCCGGTGTCCTCGAGCCCGTCTTCTTGGTCGAGATCCAAGTCCCTGAGCAAGCCATGGGTGGTATCTATGGTGTCCTTACCCGACGACGTGGTCACGTCTTCTCCGAAGAACAGCGACCAGGAACTCCTCTGTTCACCGTCAAGGCTTATCTCCCTGTCAACGAGTCTTTCGGTTTCCCTGCCGACCTCCGATCCGCCACTGGTGGTCAAGCCTTCCCTCAATCCGTGTTCGACCACTGGCAGATTCTTCCAGGTGGATCGCCACTTGACCCAACCACCAAGCCCGGTCAAGTCGTCCAGGAGATGCGGAAACGCAAGGGTGTCAAGGAAGTTGTTCCAGGTGTTGAGAACGTAAGTCATGGATTTTACCCTGTCCCTAACAGCCTCAGGATGAAAGCTAACTCTTTAATTAGTATTATGATAAATTGTAAAAAATTTCGCTGCCAAACATATAGATCCCTCATGAACACCTGATACGCAAAGCCGATTACGAGTGCGACGATCCTAATTAACAAAAAGAATACCATTAGCGACGAGTAAACGACGGGCGTGTGCTGCAGGGCTGTCTCCAGTTTATGCATGATTTGGCGTACGAAGTAAAAAAAAAAGCGGATGGCATGACACTCTTATGCTCCATCGCCATCACTTCTGTTTTGCAAACATGAACTGGGCCTGTCATCTATCAGGCTTTTTCAGATCTGGAGGATAGAATATCCTGAGCGTCGCCGGTGGGAGCTGTTGTTACATCCTTTTTCCTTATTTTCTAGTTTTGACATGTTTTTCTGTTTCTTTCTTGGTAGCTGCTGTGTATCCCCATCATTAGCTATATAGTCAATGAAATGCATAGTAGCTATCAAACATCGTGCTCCAACCGCTTTTTCGTAGCGTTTTTGAATATAGCGCACAGTCCAGGCGATGTCGGTAGCCTGTCCCAAATAGGACTAGCGGAGATAACTCCAAACTAGGCCTTTTTAGGACTGACGTATTCATCACGTGATTATAGCATCTCCCGCGCGTTTTTGAAGGTTTTCGAGAACTTCCAAGCTTCATCCAAAGACTCGCTTTGCGCGACAACGGCTGCTTTTTTTGTTTCTGGTTTTCAGGCCTGGATCGGCTCATATAGTCTACACCGTTCCTGTTTTTGATTCACGTCTCCCTCACGTCCCTCGCGCGGTAGTGCCCTAGCCTTGCCGGTTTCCCTCGCCGCGACTTCACTCCGGCAGTTTAAGAACTTTCTCGCAGTCGTCCCGGCATCTACAATTGGCTTTCTCAGAGGTCGCAAACGATGCATTTCACCGATGATCAGGCTGCGGAGGTTAAAACATGGGTGGTGAAAAGGCTGGAGGACATGTACGTTAACACCCATGCGTGTTTCTGAACAGTTTTGAATGCGGCATTGGGGTGTTTGGTTCAATTTACCAGAGCTCAATCACCGCAGTAGAAGCTACAGTTGGTATACCTTAGTAGAGATTGGTGCTAATTGTTTGAGTTGATTGCGTATAGCTCCGATGCCGACTCCGATGTTTTAGCAGACTATGTTCTTGCCCTTATCCGATCCGATGCCCCGGATGAAGAAATAAAGAAAGCTTCGGTGGAGAATCTGGAGGATTTCTTGAAAGAGAGTGAGTAGCCTATTCACCGTAATGATGGCGGTTGCATGCGACAATTCGGTGGAATGGGAAATTGACGGTGACTACCTAGACACGGTGAAATTTGTCGACGAAATATTCGAGAAATATAACCCGAAACCCGAAGAGCCTTCTGCACCACCTGCTACCTCTCAGGCAGATCTGCCTCCACCTCCCGAAGCGATGGACTTCACCCAATCTGCTCCACAACCTTACGTGCCTAATGCGTTCAACCAGGGGAATATGCCTCCAGCTAACCTTCCGGGACGAGGAGGCTTTGAGAATGGCTCACCATCTAATAGTCGGAAGCGAGGATATCAGGATATCTCCAACCCCGGGTCCGATCAGGGTAGCTATCAACGTGGCGGAGATAGACCGTTTAAAGCACAACGAGGCCGGCGCGGTTTCCGAGGCGGCAGTGGAGGGTGGGATGGCCGACAACCTGGCCCTCATAATCAACAGGGAGGCTTTCAAGCGCCGCCTGGATTTCCTCCATTCGACCCTAACAACCCTTTGAGTCAAATGTTGGCAATGGGATTCCCACAAATGCCGGGAATGCCTCCAATGCCGCCTCTAGGACAGTACCCTAACCAGCCAAAAATTGCTCAAAGGTGTAAAGACTATGATACGCTGGGCTATTGTGTACTAGCAAGTAGTTGTCCTTATCAGCATGGGACCGAGCTGAACCCCGCCGCAAATGGTAAGATTGCATTGTTTAACTTGTGCACATATGCCCACCTCTAACAATTTTTGCAGAGTATGACCCGACAAAATCAAATATATTACCTGATCGGCCCTTGACGGCAAATGGTACCAATGGTACGCGGCGCGGTGGTGAGTGGGGTCGAGGACGCGGTCGAGGGCGTGGTGAGAGAGGCGGCCACTCACAGCGGAGAAATCGTGCAGAATTCTCGCATGCAGGGCCAAACGAGGATCGAAATATCACCACTATTGTTGTTGAACAGATTCCGGAGGATAAGTTCAACGAAGACGCCGTGCGGGAATTCTTTTCCGAATTTGGTACCATCAAGGAGATATCGCTGAACCCCAATCGGCATTTAGCCCTGGTCACGTACGACTCTTATGATGGCGCACGCCTAGCCTGGTCTAGCCCCAAGGTCATATTCGATAACCGGTTTGTTAAAGTCTACTGGTACAAACCAAATGAAAACAAGGGCGATACGAATGGATCGCATTCCCATCCAAGCCAGCCTCCAGCAGAACAGCCGTTTGACCAAGAAGCGTTCGAAAAGCAGCAAGCAGAAGCACAAAAAGCCCATGAAGAGAAAGCGAGGAAGCTCAAGGAACACGAAGAAGCTACCCAGAATCTCGAGAAACAAAAAGCGCAGTTGCAGGAAGAAAAGGCCAAATTGATGCAGAAATTGGCTGCCAAAGGGCAAGGCCCAGGCACTGAGACTAGCAAAGATGAAACCAACGGGGATAATGAGCATACTAAGGCTCTTCGAGCCCAAGCGGCAGCTCTCGAGGCAGAGGCTATGGGCATCGGCATCGATATCGAACCGCAGAACCAATCATCATATCGCGGCCGTGGACGAGGATGGGGAGGCTATCGCGGGCGCGGCGGCTTCCCACCCCGGGGTCGTGGTTATGACCCTCACTTCCGTGGTGGATTCCGTGGGAGAGGAGATTTCCATGGCCGTGGCGGTGTATTGAGGTTGGATAACCGGCCGAGACGGGTTGCTGTTTCAGGAGTCCAATTCGACTCGACTCGTGACGAAGCCTTGCGAGAATATCTAGTGGTGAGCATTAACCATACTCTCAGTCACCTCTTCTCTAAAGACCTAAACTAACTTACCTCCCATCAGGGCATCGGAGAATACGACAGCATTGACCCAAACCCAGACCGGCCAGATTCTGTAATCGTCTCTTTCAAAACGCGCTTCGTCGCTGAACAGCTATACCACGGGCCAAGACTTATCCCATCAGTCGGCGAAGTGGAATTCGCGTGGGTCGCTAACCACCCCGTCGCATCCCCGGCACCAAGCCAGACAGGCCCTGCACCTGCAAAGTCAGGCGATGGCGATACTGCCATGGGCGGAGACTCAACCGAACCGCCTGCCCAGCAGCCCAAAGAAACAACTACTCATCACGAGGTAGATTACGACGTTGCCGAAATGGACGATAGCTGGGATGTAGAATAAGTGAAAAACGAGGCTGGTGAGGAAAGGGAAGCAAATAAAATAAGTGGATTGTGATTGATTAATCGGATATGAGAAAGCACAATTTTTTTGATCTCTTCTTGCCTTCGATGGCGTGTTTTAATAATACCTGTTTGTATACTCTTGTCTTCTCTTATCCGTCAGTGATTGATATTGATGTTGATAACAAACGCATGTACCAACCAACCAAGCCAGACCAGGCTGTAATGAATTGTGAAGTTTACGGTGCCAGAGCTCTTGGAGACTGCTGCACGAATCTGACTATAATCGTTGCCTCTAGTTTGTATCTTTCGGACGTTTTATTATCCCCATCATAGTTCTCAGTGCAACATATTTCCAGAAATATATGTACAAAACAGCGAAGGGATATGCACAAGTCATAATAACATTAGTTCATTTCGTGAAAATCGCCGTAGCTAGGTGGGTACGGATATGGATATCCTACGCGCAGGGTGACGCATATGCCCCTAAAGGCTGGTTTGTTTCCAAATGCGGCACTCGAAAACGTCAGGGGGAAGGGAAGGCGAGTCGAGGTGGGTAGTAAAAGAAGTTTTACAGTGGACGGGTGAATGCCAGAAAAAGTAGCAAAAAAGAACAAATGCCAAACATGTGTAAGTACAGACCATGCCAAACCATGCAATGCAAATGCAGATGCAACAAAATGCAGGTACTGAATATACAGGAAAGAAAGTGAACATAAGAATTCGTAACAGGGAGGGGTACCAAGGTATGCGTATAGGATAGGGAGAAAATGCAATTCTGTCAGCTCGACATCCAAGAACACCTACTGGCCGGGGTTGTAATTGGCGAGCCAATCGAAATCTTGCTCATTATCACTATCCTCCATCTCATCTAGCATGCGATCAATCTCGTCACCCGCTTGTAGCTCCAAGTTCGAGCGAGTATGGATCGGATAATGGCCGCTTAAGTCTTTAGGTTCTGCGAAACTGACTCTCTTACCGGGCTGTTGTTCACTAACACCATCCCTGTGACTGAGGTTGGAGCTCTGTTCCACAGACGTTGAATTGGTGGATCCCGGTTCTGTTCCGGACAGGGATGATCCTCCTGTGAAATGTGCTATGTTGGGGAATTTGGATGTGGACTGCTGTGATTGCTCCTGTTGCCGTGAGCTTGGGTGGTAACCCGAGTTCTCGGGACTAGACATAAAAAGCAAAGTTTCAATGGCATCTTGTTCCATTAAGGCATTCTGGGATGGTGTACGTTTTACGCCACCATTCAGGGGCTGCTGGAATGAGAATTGAGGTGGAGGTGTTTCTGGGACGAGTCGAGGGTTTAGGGCACCCCCATTCAGAGAGCGTCGGGGAAGAGGGTTCAGTTGATTGTTGTAGTTTGGATTCGAGGTTTTCTTAGGTATACAAGCATTCGGATTTGGTCTTCGTCGGGAACTTGAATTCCCAGGTACAATATCAGCTGGAGGAGCGAGTCGAGGCACATTGGTCAAGCTATGGATGTTTCTGGAGTGGCCATTGGTTATAGGCGAACGGTTCTGTCCATGGATACTAATTGAGTGGTTCCGAAAGTGGAGGCCCCTCTGAGGAGGTGGAGGGTTAGAAAATCCTGTGGAGTTTGTGGATGTGGTAAGATAGAGGTCGCGATATGCCGGTATCGTAGCCCCTCTATTAGTTGATTGGGTTTGAGGCGGCCATATCGGCTTCGCGAAAGATGAGCTGTTTCGTGTCGGCGGTCGGATCTGGAGTGGAGATGCAAGATTGTCCCGGTTCGCATTTGACTTCCGGTCCTTCTCTACCTTGGCAGCCGCGTAGGATAAACGCGCGCGGAGTTGCGCAGAAATCTACGGAGATAGGCCATATGTATTAGATCGAGGGTTCTCCAGTTCGGACTACATGATGTAGAGGGGGGAAATGGAATTACCTCAGCAATTCTGTTCGAATTGGAATCCGTGCTAAGCGACCGCAAACGTCCATCGTTTACAATCATGGCCGGTGTGCGTCGTTCGGGAGAGATCGAACACTTGACATCTCCGTTTACCGTCCTTTTCTGACCCGGAGTCAGTTCGACGGCTGGTCGAGATTTCGGCGGGCTTAGTGACGAGGTCCGGGAGAAGGTGATGTCGTTGACTCTAGCCTGTTCGAAGTGATGGAGAGGATGAGGAGCTCCAATGTGGAATCCGGCGCTTTCTACCTTGGGCGCGGACATGCTCGAGTGAGCGGTAGAGTGAGCAGCCAAGTCGTTATGATTTGCAAGATGGATAGAGGATGATGTTGAGGCCGTTGAATTCGTGTCACTGACGTCGGCTAAAGAGGATTGGGTTAGGTCACTTGGCGATGCTCTGAGAGGCGGCAGCATTTCAATTCTTGTCGAGTCAACTGGAGCTGTTAAAGAGTGAAAATTGGGATAGGTTTGATGCTGCAGTTCTTGGTTGCTGGCCATGGTTAAGGAGGATTGAAAATGGGCGGAGGGAAGTTGTTGACGGGTCGATGATGATGATGTTGCGTGGGGCGGACGAGTTTCGTGTAGCGACGTCCTTGGTCTAGCAGGTGATGCTGGGTGGAGCGACTGGCGAGAAGCGCAACGGCTTAACCCTTTTTCTTTTTCTTTTTTATTTTTTCTTTCTTGGTCTCGCGGTGAACAAAGTCTTCGCGTGGCGATTATGGGAGCAGCAGGGATGCCTGCATCGTGACGAGTGTTTGGGGTCGCAGCCGTCACGCTCCGGCCATGGCTGAACGGTGAGGAAAATGGCTGATAGAGCGGTGGTTTTGGGCCTTGAAAGACCCGTCAGACATCAAGGTGACACAGATCAGCAGCAGGTACGTCTAGATGTCTTTCACAACGCTTCTTTTTCTTGCGATGTCGTTCTTTTGCTGTTTCGCCGTCGTGAAATTCGATTTGGCCTTTTTTGACGCGTCGCGCGCCGGGGCACGTGATGCAAGCGAGGTCACGTGTACCCGTACATAGTCATGCATACAAAGGGAATATAGAGGTGAAGATAGTACATATGGATATAGATAGTATAAATGTATCAACAGCTCATGATGAACCCTTTAATATATGCGCCAGACCACTTCTTTTTTCCCGGCCCAAGTCATCACCTTTACTATTAAACGTACATAAAGGAGCGACCTTGGCTCACTTTCTCTTCTTCGCCCTCCTGGATCCTCCACCCTCTTCGTTGTCGTTCTTGCGTTTTTTACCTTCTTTCTTCCAGTATTCATCCCGCTCCCTCTTCTCCCTTGCTTGTCTCTTCTCTTGGTTTTCTGCAACCTTGGCCCTGTACACCTGCCGGCGTTCTTCCTGCGCAGCGTGTCTTTTCGCGACCTTCTCGTTTCGAAGCGTCGTGAGTTTCTGGAGCAGCTCTCGAGCCTTCTTCTCTTCGCCACCTAGCACAACAGCTCGCTTTTCAAGATAGGACTCGTTCTTTCGTGGTCGCATTTTTGTGATTTGAGACTTGAATGGGAGGTCTGCGGCGAGCTGGCGAGGAACACGTAGCGGGTTGAAGTGCCTGGTTGGTCTTTCGATTTTATGGTACGCGGAATCCTTTTCTAAGGGTGTGGGTATTCCCTCATCGCGGCGTACTTCTCCGGTAAGTCGCATGCCCTTCCATCCCTCGCCGTTGTCGGATTTGTAGTCGAGAAGGTTAGTTACGGGGTTGTAAAACCGTATGGGCTTGATAGGATACCATGTCCTTAAGAATACAAGGTCACTCATGAGAATCTTGTCTTCAAAAGTAGCACGGAGATGACCCTCTGGCTTGCTGAGAGCTCGCTTGATTTGACCCCGGACTCCGGAAACTGTTCGAATGGCGGCACCCTCAAACTTAGCTATTTCAAGTGCAGAGTTAAACATGCCCTTTATGAACGCCGTGTTTCGGAAAATCTTGTACGGCTGGCCAGTCAACTTGAGCTTTTTCACGATTTCGCTTGTTTCATCAACATTCAAAACCACCCCTGTAGCTGCTATCCGGAAGCCTGGGTTTTTATTGGAAAATGACTGGACACAACAGAAACCAGTGTTGGGGGCGACGAGGGGTCCGTAGAATGTGCCAAAACAATGCATGTGCTCAGGGGTATATTTCAACATCCTGTTTCGCGTTCGCGAGTCTGATATGCTGTAGAGTGGAAGTGTCTGGAATCGACGCCAACCAAGAGAGAAAATCAATGGGTCGTTTGTCTTGAGGATCTTCTTATGCCATCGATGGCGCTTGATTCTGACTTGTACGAAGCCGAACCGATCCTCAGTTGGAGCTAAGCCGCCAACAATAACTGGGAATCGAGGATTGAAGCCTTCAGAGAATTCGCATGGCACATTTTCTAAAACGATACGAGCATAAGTTCCGGCCTTGTATCCCTCTGCTCTAGCTCTCGACAACGCGTCAAGAGTATCAAATTCGGCACGGTTGATATCAGCCTGCTTCTGTAGTGCTGCTTTTTGCGCATCATACCATTCATCCTCGCCAAACTGTTGCTCCTCCGCGTCTCCCTGGCCTCGCGCTCCATCCTTAGAGTTCGAGAACCCTTCGCGGTCTTCTTCTTCAAATCGAAGCTTCAGCTCTTCTTTTCGCTTGGCATTTTTTTCCCGCTCAGCATCGATGTCCACCGACGAATTTTCCTCTTCGGCCTCCGGTTTTTCAGCAGCAAAGACTTCCCCAGTCTCTAGATCCTCAAAGTCTCCACCAACGTCATCAGAATCGGCACCTTCGTCGTTTTCTCCGTCGGAACCTTCATCGTCCGACGCATGCTTCGAAAATTTGACACTGGCAAAACGCTCACGTAGAGCGTCTATATTATCCTGATCACTCCATTTCTTTTCGAGCTCCTGGTAATCAAAGACAGGTAGGATGCGGTCGTCTGATTCCTCTTTCTCTTTGTTCGTCCGCCTGAAGAAGTTATCTCCTTCGTCATCATCATCCTCTTCTTCCGATGGAACAGATGCGTTAGTTCCTGCCCACTTCTTAGCCACGTCGGTTGGCGCTATAGATTCATCATAGAGGATACGAGTTAAGTCGCCAATTCGGTAAGCTGGTCGGCTTCCAAACATTTCCTTGGCGTTGCGGGCTAGATTCTCTTTCCAGCGCAAAGCTCCATCATCCTCGCCTTCGTCTTCATCTTCATAGTCGCTAGGTGCGCTTTCTAGTTCCTGGTCTTCAACGGAGGAGACTGAACCGAGGTCTGAGTCGCTATCAGCGAAAGCATACTCTTCGTCTTTGGACTGGGATGCACCGTTCTGTTTGGCGTTGAATTTGGATCTGAAATCAATTTCAGGGGCTCCTTCCTCGTCATCCCCTTCTTCCTCATCACCTTCACTGCCCCATTCCTCTTCATCCTCCTCTTCACTTTCAAGATCCTCATCTTCATCAACCTCGTCGTCGCTTTTGTTGTCTTGTCCATCAGCGAAGCGAACTGTCCTTTTATGTTTCCTGCCAACTCCTGTAGCATCTCCTTCCCCAATCATATCACCATCCCGGAATAACCTGACTCCGCCCTGGTTTTTACCGAGAAGTCTCCTTTCGCCTTGCAAGCCAACGATCATTTGTTCTCCCAAACCCCTTTCTTCATTGTCGTTCTCATCGTCTTTGTTGAATGTAGCGGACTTGATATCGATATAGACTGCATCCTTATCGACCAATACACCGCCAACATCGGACATCGGGGCGAAGAGAATCTTTTGTTTCTCACCAAGTCGTCTTCGGCCAGATTTTCCGTTTGCCTTTGCCATTGCTTGATCCAAATGCGGAGTAGGACATGGGTCAGGGAGGGATTCTATCGACGAAACACTGAGATCCCCCACACCGGGAATATGAACTCTCGCACCTAGAGCGGGGAAGTTGGTCCCTCGTAGATATCCATACAGTGCTATCGTTCTATCGCATTTGGGGTTCTCCTCTATAGCGGTGGGTGGAGTGATGTCGAGAAATCTATCGGCTAAACAGTAGGGATGCGAATTTCTCCATATAAGCGGTCGTGGGTTTTTCATGACTGACAGGAACCGGGATAGATTGAGTATCTCGCGGTCAGGATATCTCCCATTTATAACCCCAGACAGATAAAATAGTTTTGCGCCCTGGTATAACTCGCTCCAGAATCGATGCTTTAACCTCTTCTTGGCCATCCGCAGTGTGCTCATCTTCTTGAACAGGTCGAGATGGGTAAGGATACCGAAAACATTTCCCGGCATTCCACTCGCAGCCAGCGCGTTGAGGAATTCCATAGTCTCCATTTCAAACCCATAGTTACCATCAATCATTAACAGAACGATATCCGCGATCTTCGCAATATCTATCATGCTCGATAGGGAGTCGGACGGGCATTCTATAAAAGTTAACCGCCTTCGCTTCGATGTTACAATTGTAATGGGGCCTGTCGGCGTGGTAATAGACTGTTTTGAATAGCGTTTGATCAAGGACTTGATTAGAGTCGTCTTGCCGACCTGTAGGAAAATAGCAGCGAGTCAGCGGCACAACTTCCAATGCGCATCCGCCATAACCCGTCTTAGAACATTCAGATACGTACCCCTGGAGGTCCGACGACCGCGACAATGATGGGAGGCGGGTCCTCCGGCAAGCGATCAACAAGCGGGACATGAAGCCGTTTTTCTTTGAGCTATCGATAACATCTATCAGCCACCACTCAACAACATCTGGGAATAAAACGGTGTAAATTTCGAAGAGTGAAAATATCTCACATCGTGGGATCTCGCCGCTTGCTTTTGTAATTTTCCGGGCGTCGCAACAGCGAAAGCTTTTGGATTTTTCCCTGCATCGATTCTCGTCAGTTAGTGGCAGTTGACAGGCACAAAAAAAAATTTCGGAGCTAAATTACCACTCTTATCTTTTGTCTTTTTCCCTTTCTCTTTGGATTTCCGATGCGGTCTGTTCGCCTGGGCCTCCATGGTGAAGCTGAGCTGGTTTAATCGTGATAAACGACCAGATCTCAAAATCAATGGCGGCACGACAGCTTTGCGCTTTGCTTTCTCGACTTTTTTTCGGCCTCCATAAAAGCGGCAGTTTACCAAAATCTGCTCACCGCCTTTGGCTTGGCATCTTATTACGCTAGCCACCTTAGTATATATCTTGCCATTTTAAGAGTGTCGTTATTTACCTCGCCGCTTTAAGAGCACAAGTCAACAAGAACCAGAACGACGCTTCGTGGAACGTCCCCAAACCACATCTTTGAGGATATCTTCTGTTGCTAGCTAGAGACTTCTATAAAAACTCGAGGGATAATTTCTGGAAATTCAACTTCTATTGATAGTGGGCCAGAACCCATCCGAATAATTTTTAAACTAAGGGGTTAAGCCAACCTATATGTCAGGCCTACTCAAGCCTACCTTGAGTGATATATGACCTTCTCAGCCTTCGGCCTCCAGAACGCCGGAAATGTCTCTACCATAGCCATCAACATAATTCGCTAGCTCGTCATCTAGAAATAATAGCCTTAGTTTAACTGATAATACCATGTTTGGAAGGGCAATGCTAGCACACCCTGACACCTTCATTTATATAATCATCCAGATAGTCTGGAATCTAAACGCCAATGGTTAGCTTTGTTTTTCGATCCAAGTGGTGTAATAAAAGAGAAAAAAGAAAAAGGGAAAAAGAAAAGCTGTTTCTTACTTCTATACCATTAGCACCTTTCATATATTCAAGAAGGTACTGGGTCAAGGATAGAGAAGGAGAGCTCACTGAAGCACTCAAAATAATCAAGGCTGAATTGATTGGCCTCGAAACTAGATTGGCGGAGAGACCGCCTTAGCAGCTCTCACTCATTTTACTCAAGGCCTTGCTCCAATAACTGAATGGTCTCGCAGCTGCCTCTCCTTTGGATATCATGGTGTTTTGTTTCTGACCCACCTCAATTCCTAGCCCGGGGGCTTATATTCGCCGGTTCCTCCCTTGCTACCACTACTGCGCTGATTATTGGAATTGGAAGTAAATCCTCAGTGATAGCTTTATACATCCGTCCGCATACTGATATCAGGTAGAGCTGAAAAGCCAGATTGCCCAGAAGACTAAGGAGAAGGGGGAGATGGAAGCAGAGCTTGAGGCTATTAGACAAGCTCGGGAAGAACTAGAGCAGACTGGAACTGCCTCCGTAGCAAGTTTTGGAGAAAGTATCGCTGCAATCCCAGCAGTATCTACCGCAACTGTCGGCGAGGCCAACAAGATTCTTGACTGGCTCAAAGCTGGTGCACCTGAGCAGGCAAGAAACTTCTCTCCCTTATAGTGAAGCATTGGCCCATCTAACCTGATCATATCTAGGACCGAACGGTTTATGCACAGGTTAACCTTGATGATGACGCGAGGAGCTGTATGTCTCTCTCCACTTCAACCCCTTAGACAACCCAAGCTGACAGTCACACCAATATAGTTGAATCAATGGCGGAATATTTGAGAGCTTTCGGTCAAGGTATCTCCAGTGTGTGTGACCGAGAGTGAAATGTTTAGCTCGGAAAACAGAACTAGGTAATTATATTGAAGGTAGAAAAGGTAGATGTGGTTGGCTTGAATTTTCAGAAGTTCTTGAAGATGCTAGCTAGACCCTGCATATACTCTTACTTAACATGGTTTAGCCCGAGTTGGCATCCCTTGGCATCTCGTCTCTCTCCTGATGTCCTCCGTACCCCCAAACAACTGTACATACAATATTGAGCCTAAGATCCCCTTATACCCCTAAAATCTCTATTCTTTCCAATAATATAGTCTAATTAATTCCCCTAATATTATTAGTGTTTGATGTGGGAGCGATGGGAAAAATTGGGGAACATCAGGAATATAATTATTCCATGCCAAGAAACGAGCTTAACGACACTGTTCAGGAATGGCTCGACTTTTTCTACCCTACGCCAACTGCAAGCCCTCGGAGGTTCAGGAGACTGTTGAAGGAGGGTCCGATTATGCTTTGCGGGATCAGTGATTCGATAATGCATATAAAGCAGAGGTACGACGTGTGGTTGGCAATTTCAAGTCATTCAGGATGCAGCTTGAATTCGTCCTCCAAGATACTTGTTGAAGCGGAAGCTTTAACCACTAGACCAAAAAGCCTGAACAGGCTCCTGGCTAGGGCCAGTGAGCACTGCTAAACGAACGAGACCGTAACTAGAACTCCCAACAATACCTGAGAATTGGTTGCGAGTCTGTTAACTCTGCTGATGACCGTCGTGTGGCAGCAAGGACTGATGCGCGTCATGTCTCCCGGTGAAGCCTACACCAGCTGTTGCGGCACTGTGCGCATGTATGATTTCGCTTCCACCGTGGGGATATCCAGGAATAAACAGCATTCTGGTTTCATTCGGCACCATGGTCTATCACACATGGAACTAAAACTTCAGCCAGAGGGGTTGGTATGGGCTATCAAAGGCAGTCTTCTGCTTTCATGACTCCTCCCAGTGTTTGCTGTCTGTTTCCATTCCTGTAGCAGTGCTACAATATGTTGATTCCCTTTCTGTTTTGCAATGTCAAGTGGGGTTCGGCCAGAGTTATTCTTCAATTCAGGATCAACCTCCCCAGTCAACAAGAGTATTTTCACAATATTCTCATGCCGGTGAGATGTTGCCGTATGTGGTAGTGTATCTCCGCTTTCATCTCTTAGTGTCAAGTCAACCTTCCTGGTTGATAATAGGAACTTAACAATATTTTCACATCCAAATTGAGTAGCCAAGCGCAGCGGGGTGCGCCCAAAATTATCCCTCGCGTTAAGGTCTAACCCTTCCGCATCAAGCAATTGCACAACATTTATGTGGCCATCCCTCGCTGCCAGGTGAAGTGGGGTTTTCCCAGACTCATCTTTTGGCTCGGAATCCACTTTCTCCATTGATATCAAAAACTTGACGGTTTTCTCGTGTCCTCTCTCAGCTGCCAGATGAAGCGGAGTGCATTGATCTGAATCTCTTGGATCCGGATCCACCCCGCGTGCCAACAACAGCTCCACGATCTTTTGACGCCCAAACATAGCCGCGAGATGAAGAGGGGTACGCTCCAGACCATTTGTGGATTCCACATCCACCCCAAGCTTCAATAATAACTCCACGACATCTTCATGACCGCGCCTTGCTGCCTCATGAAGTGGGGTGTTTAAATATTCACTTTTCCATTCCGCATTCACCCCGTGTTCCAACAATAACTTCACAATATTTTCATAGCCCCCTCTTGCCGCTTCATGAAGTGGGTTGGTTGGATATTGGTGTTTCAATGCAACATTTACCCCGTATTCCAACAATAACTTCACAATAACCTCACGACCCTGTCTTGCCGCTTCATGAAGTGCTGCTCTCCCTTCCTTAGCTTTTATTCCCTCGGGGACTTTTAATTCCATGATACTTTCATGGCCATTTCTAGCTTCCAATTGGAGGAGAATTTTCCCAGCCTGGTTTCTTAGCTCCACCTTGGTTTTTTTTGTTGATAACATCACTTTCACAAGGTCTTCATATCCAGCCGAAACTGCTTTGCTGAGCAACTCTTCCGCCACCTCTAGTCTGAGTGTGATACCCGGTATGTCCTTTTTAGTCGAAAGCAGGAAATTCGCCAGCCCATAGTCCTTATTCTCGAATACATACCCGAGGACACTGTCACGCCCATCTTTAAACTGAAATCCAGCCTGATACTTAGGGTGGCTGTCCAGGCCTTCTAAGTACCTGGCGTGCATTTCATGGACGCCACTCGTATCCGGATGCTGCTCGGCTTCAACCTCGAGGATAGTAGATACAGCATCATGGCTACCGGTGACCAATGCTGCCAGTAAGGGTGTCCCATACCGCTCTGGTCCAACTCCAAAAATCATATCACGGTCGGGGTACATGTTATGTTGGATTTCGAGAAGGTGTCGCGCGTTATACTCGGCGAAGATATATAATAAAGAGGAATGTACATTATACCTTCGCACCACGTATTGCTCGAGAATATTGCGGAGATATATCCAGTGCTCTATTGGAAACTTCCTAACAAACTCGTGTTGAGGAATCCCATGTTTCGCCGCCGCTTCGGCGTGATGTATAATATTTTGTATTGCATATTCAAGGAATACAAACTTACTCCTAACGCTATCTGCAAGGTATTCTGACTCCTGTACGTCTTGGGGTAAACTTTGAGTTGGTACATCAGCGGCCACACAAGTAGCGATTTGAGCTTCTAGATGAGCAAGGCAACATTGCTTCAGCTGGTCATGGCTTTGGCCTTCAAAATTGTGGGCGAGATTGGGCCAGACATCGCTGAGCCCGTTTTCCTTGAGAAGAAAATCCCGCACAGATTCGTGAATGAACTGCACCTTTTGGGTCTTCGATTTCGTAAGCTCCACAAGGCCCTTTGAGTAGGCGAGAATAGACAGTTCCAAATCTTTGTTGGAGGTTTCCTCGGAATCCCATGGCTCAATTGGTTGTGAGGCCGATCCCAATTGAATAGCAATATAGAGCTCACGCGGCTCCAACGGCCTCTTTGCAAAAAGAACCCACTGTATGCACAACAGTAGCTGCTCAGTGTTGTCATTGTCTCGTTTCAGAATATCCCTGAACAGTTCATGCAAATCTGCCGGCATTTCCTGAAGTTTCTTTCCAAGGTTGCGGCGTCCACCAGAATCACACTCTTTTTTGAGCATTTGAACCACCAACACGACCCACATAAAGACACCAGAAGCCTTTTCAAGTACTTTTGCCCGAATATCTTGCGCAGCTTTGCCCTGACCAATCCTCAGCTGAGAGTCGATATAAGCGGAGATATCTGCGCTATGTCCAACTTGATTCTGTAACACTAGATCTATCCCTCTACATAGTGTAATATGAGGGTAGTGTCGGCTAGAGAAGAAGACACGAAAGGAAATATGCCCTTTGGTCGCCTGTTCTCCTAGCCACTCAAATTGTGATACCATGTCGCGTATTTGAGCCTCTTCACATTCATCCAAAGCGTCAATATAGCAAGTGATTTCATAGCTTCTGAGACTGCAAATTACCTTCTCAAAGGCTTCTTCTAATATTTCAGTGGTCCATTCATGGTGGGTAGTTTTCACTCCCATGGCATCAAAGATATTGGGAAACTCAGGCACATGTGTAAGGAGTTGGAATAGCAGAGATCGGTACATTCCAAGTGTGGACTGCTCCAAAAGATCACCTCTAGCGTTAAAGAAGAAATCGAGGGTTAAAACTTTATCCCTTTTGTCCCTTCTCGCTTGAGTTAACATATACTTCATCATGGTTGATTTTCCTGTGCCAGGTTTGCCCTTCATCCAGAAAAATCCATGGTGATCCTGAAGTTTTGACTGATCAAGCCAGTCGCGATACTCGGCGGTATCAAGTAACCACTCGCACGTCTTTCGGTGTGCTTTCTTTATCGTTATCAGGCGGGAATCAATTTGATCGAACTTTAAGGATTCTCGTAGTTCCTCTCGTTGGGCTTCGGTTAGGCGTGACTCGGATGCCGTAGTTTTCTTTGGGATATCCTTGAGAATTCTTGTGACGGCGCCTTCCACCTTGACGTATTCAGGGTCATCTAGGCTAGTAAATCGACACATACCTCTATGGTCACTTTCTATATGTTCTGTAACTTCTATAAGACGGTTGTCCAGCGAAGATGAGGTATCTTCAACAACCTGTAGCAAAATCAGAGCCCGCCAAGTATAGCGCGGAGAATCATGGGCCGTACCTTCTTGTTTCGAAACTCCAGGCAAGTATGTTTTTCTTGAAAGGAGTGTATTTTCCATCCCTGCCGTTGTGCCAGCTCAGGGAACTCGACCCTGAGCTCCCTCAGTCTCTCCGACGACGGTAGAAGGGAGTTGATAACATTGTTGTTTGCACGATAACCTAGCCACTTAGAAATAGCTATAACAAGATGATGCTCCAACGAGCGAGGATCAGCGCCGGCATGCGGAGTGCCAAAAAATACTACTCCAACAGTTGCTCTGAAGATGACATGAAGATCGGGCTGGCTGCCGCTCGATTGCCGCAGTAGTTCTTTCACAATTATACCTCCCAGACTGTGGGCAATAAACAAGATCGGTCGTAAGGGGGCGGTGCGTCTTCGTGCTTCAAGAGCCACTAGAGAATCCGAGGCTATATCATACACCGTCGCATTGTTTGGGGGTGGGTCAGAAATAATATGATGGATTCTTGTATCATATCCATACGTGAGGATTCGGGCATCCGGGAGGGTCTTTGGAAGTAAATCTTTCGGCCAATAAACCGGTTCGGAGGAACGACTTGTTTTGATAAACTTTCTCGGAGGCTCACTGTTGTCATCAGTTCGTGCTCCGTGAGTCCATGTTTTGTATGGAGATCCTGTGAATCCGTGGACAAAGACAACACTGCCATATATCAGCCCAACCCTTCAAAATAAGACGGCAGTTCAAACAAGATGCGGGATTGTACTCACTCTACACTAGCGGCGCTAGGATCAATAAGAACTGTAAGCCCGTTCGGAGGAATTCTATTTTCCATGTCGCCTCCTTTCATCAGATAGACTTAGGATGAAGTAGTCAACATTCCGTGTGTGTTTGCCATGAACAGCGAGGAAAGCAGGCCCCTCTCATCAACGAGAGCACATCTGAGTTGGCGAGGCTGAGCGTCGTGATTGTTGTTGCTGCAGTGCTCATTGGTTGGGACCCAGCAAGGGGTTTTCTCTTCTGTATCGGCTCATCGCATGGTGTGAAAGAAACCAACCAGACCAAAGAATCAATGACCTTTTGGTTAGTGAATCTTTCTCTATACATAGGTACCTACAGCAGATTTGGATTCTTCTCTTCTGGATTAGTGCGACATTCTTGCCGCTGTGTTTTCAGTTCTTCCTTACCTCTAACTCTCCCTGGGTCTCGCCCTCGCCTTTTACACGCTCGTCTCTTTCTCCACCAGTCGCTTGCTAGTGAGCGGTCCATCCCAGCAGGCCTCAAAATCTTCAGGTTTACACGATGAAGGGGTTTACTGTAGGCATATGGGATGGGGCCACGGGCTGGGGTGGGAATGGGGGAGATCACTCTCTGTCCCCTGATTCTTTTTAGTAGTTTGAATGTTGTTCTGGGCCTTCTCATATCCTTGTAGTGCGCGTTGTGACATCTTCCTTGATCAGAATAAAGAACCCCCAAGTTATTGAGGACCGATTTTAAGAAACACGTGGAAGCAAAAAGACATGTATATAGAATTGCTTGATCCCTCCTAAAATCTAGGGAAAAGGACCGGATTTTTTACTAAACGAGATCTAAACTATTACTTCGATAGACAAGCTATCTAATATCCGAAACAGGCAACTTAAAAAATAGAGCGCCGATCATTGGTTGGTTGAACGCTTGAGATCAGATGGAGGTTTAACCCCTAACACAAATTTGCGATTTTGATATTGTCTTACTACTACTTATGGATAATTAGAGTCTCTTCGACATGTTCTTCTTTCTATTTATACACGAAATTCAACGTGATTAAGTGCACTTGAATAATAAATAGATCCTTGAATATGAGAATACATAATTGACTACGAATATTAATTTTCCTACGGGTGTTGAGCACCAACTTTTCCTGAGTGAGAGGCGGGTGACTCTTGACATGAGTGCGCGAAGTCTCAAGATTCTTCAGGATTCTCCAGGTTTGCTCGGGCGCACGATGTGTGCTTTCAGTAGAGACTGATTCGTTTGAATAAAAATGGTAGAGAGCCAAATGTTGGAAATTGTGGGTATGTGTGGAACCATTGATTTCGGGGTTGAAATTACTGCTGCTGTTACCAATCCTGTATGCTGAGACATCTATTCTACCAAGTTGACGATAGAAAGCGAAATGGAGCTCTGGATTCCTGCAATTTTATGTGAAAACTGGGTGTGGGAAGTCAAGGGAAAGGGGATACATAGCTAAGAGACAACTCCAGTAACAATAGGGAAAGTAAAAAAAAGAGAGAGGGACGGAGAGTGGTATCAAATAGAGTACCTAAAGGCGCTGCCAACGAGGTTGGATGGACACATTTTGCTACCTGATTCACAAAGAAGTACCTTCCACTTCAACTCGTGGGCGTTTGGGTGCTCTAAGATTTATAGATTTTTCCACTGGGACAGTCTGGTACTTTCGTACAATGCGAAGGATTGTCTCGGCAGCCATTTTGGCTATAGGCGGCGGAAAGGCATTGGACACCTGGGCATATTGTTCAATGAGTGGTTGAAAGAAAATAAAATCATCTGGGAATCCCCGGAGTCTTGCTAGCTCTCTAACTGTAAGTATGTCTCCGCGGTCTGTTTCCCACATTAGCGAAATTTTCCCATGACAGTAAATGTACCTCTCGCGTTACTTACCAGGATGACCCCATTTAAATTTAGAGTAAGTAAAAATTTCTCCCGCTGTTGTATCTAGGTCGATTGAATCGTCGCTGGCTTGGATTTTTTGGCTAGTTATGTGGTTGTAAATGGAACGCGAAGCGTCACCAGTAACTTGTGAGGTACAGACAAAGCCGGAATTCAAATCATTAGTAACATGGCGGGGATTCTTGAAGGCGAGGTCCTGGATTAATTCTCGAACAGTGGTAGAGGGCCCTTTCTTTTCGGTCCAAGGTGATGCGGCGCAGACTGGCGACGCAATGAGAATAACGACATCCTGCGCCTCTGGTATTCCGTAATCTGGGGGGTGTACTAGTTTTAGATGCACAGAGTATCTCTTTTCAAGAAGGTTAAAAATACTGCTCAAAAAATTGGCGTACAATGACTCGTGGAGAATTGCTGATGGCATCATCAGCGTTATGAAATCAAAAGTTCGCTCCGGAAGGGCTGGGACAGCTTTTAATACGTTCAATGGTTTCGAGAGTAGTTCCCGTGTATGGTCTCGGCGTCTAGGATCCGTTATGATGAATGGCAAACTGGGTCCTGCAAGTAACGCGATTTTAGGGATTGAAGTTGCAGGAATAGTAGGCGGTTGAAGTCGAGACCCGGCAATGTCGTGAAGAACCGAGGCTGGTGAGCCATCGTAGACTGAAGATGCATGATATCTTGCCTTGAAACTTCGTCAGTAGATGCTTACAACTAATTTTCAAAGGATTTAGCCACCTTCCAAGTCATGTCATGCTTCTGATTAAAGTCAAATGCTCCACAGATGTCATAGGATGCCTGTGAAAACCCCTCGGAAGGGCCAAGTACGTAAGGGGACATGTCAAAAACTGCAGGCGAACAAGGGTATTTATAGCTAGGGGGCTTCCAGCGATTGCGGTGACGGAGGAGATTCGATCCGACGGGGGTTAGACAAGCTATTCCTGGATCCGGACTGCTGTAAATGGCGAAACGACAAAAAAAGCTGCAGGTGGGCAGATCTATTTCTAAATGAGTTAGAACGTGTTCTACAGCATCTGCATGGCTCTCTGGGTTTGTTTTCAGGTCTTGAGCATAGATGATATCAGATACACATATAACTTCTGCGTCTTGCCTCTTTCCCATAGTCTCAAACTGCTGGAAGTGAAGAAGCAGTTCTTTGTCCGAGATATTCCTTGCGGCTTCTGCCTTATTTGCGCACGGATCAAAGATATTGCTGGTCTTCAGAAAGGAGTATTTGGACACTAAAAGTTGGTAGTTATTCCCGTCTGCCTGTTCTCCTAAATCAAAGTCATGAATGAAAACGATATATTCAATTGGCTGCTCGTTTCCACTTTTCTCAGGGCATAGCCGAATTCGAGAGTACTCGCCTTCTCTGAAATCATATTTCAGGCGTGAACAGGGTAGACTTGAAATATTAGATCGATTCACCTGCTTATACGATCAGAATGCTGTCCGGTCAACGTTTCTATACGCCATGTACTTACAAGCTTGGCATCACGAGGCGGGATAAAACTGGAGAATGCCTTCGCAAGACGCTCCTCACGCCAGGTTTTCCACTTCTTATCATTTGCAAGCTTGTTATCACGATCATCCTCGAGTTGACTACGAACAGTGTTGCCGGACAGATTGGTTCTATGCGCAGTAGGAATAACTCTGCTTGATCGAGATGGCGTCGAACAATCGTCTGGTTTCATGCGCTCGGCATTTCCGTGGTGTGCATTCATGGGTGAAGGAATATCCCCGTGGCTGGAGCTGTTATTTGCTGAGACCCTATTTGAGACAACGGGTGCGATCCTAGCTGATCTCTGGTTAGGCATAGCCTTGTAGCCTGGTGTTGTACCTGCATTATCTTGTACGCAGGTTGGTTTTATAGCTTGGGGCGGCCTTCCAAGGAAGGAGTTGATGCCAGCCCTAGCGACCATTGGAAAGTACTCTTCTACCGGATTTAGATCCTTGAACACGACTTTTCTCAAATTATTAGAGACGGTACCCGAGACACAACCGCAAGTAGTTATAGCCTGATATCCACCAATTGGTAGGTGTGCAATATCTAGATTCTGTTAATAGTCGCCCGGCGTATCGCATTGAAGCCTGAGAGTGAGTGAACAACAATGACTCACTAGACTCTACCAGCAGCATCTGTTTCTTTTCTGAACACGTCGAATTCCGGTGCAACACTACACAATACTGAACATCGATCCCGTATAAGGAGGACAACAGACTGCTGTCACAATCTGCCCAAGATACTTCAAGCTCCAGGGGATTCTTGGTTGCCAGGATCTTAATGTTTCGTGGCATTTGTCGCAACTTATCGCGAGCTGTATGGCGGAGGCTTCGGGAAATTGTTCCTGCTGCATCTTTTTCTAGATTAAGGGATGGCATAATTTCAGCGAGCACCAGCTCATAGAGTTCTTCAACGATATGATCACACGCAAAACCCTCAGAACCAGAGGCAAGCCCGTGGGCCAAGTTTGACACTTGGCAGCTGGCTGTTTCATGGATTCTCTGGAAATCAAGCCACTTCTCATGGATCTGTAGACGCGACTCTTTTGCAGTAAAAAGAAAGTCAATCCCGGTATCAGTACTCTGGACATATGACACTCTAATATTACGTGTTCTCGAATCTAATGCCAGGGATGATAGGAGTGCTCTGTCCACATTTTCAGAGAATACTGTTGATTTTGCATCACATGGTTGTGATGCCTTGAATAGGTCTACTCTTTTCTCATCGGCTGTTTGGATCAGTCGAAATCTTCTCAGGATATCCCAAAGAGGTTCAGAAAGGCGCAGAGGTTGTTTCTTTAGGCAACGCCGGATCAATTCATCTTCCTGTATGGCCCACGTTAGTTTTAACCTGGCAATCAGTCCTGTGTAGATGAAAATTTACCTTGTTTCCATGCTTCTCGTTGTAATAGAAACCGCCATTTGCATCTGACACTAAAAACTGCCAAATGGCCATTGCCATGGATGATGTGAGTTTATTTTGAGCAAACCTCACATCGGCAGAAGTCGGGTGCTCTTGCAACAGGCGAACAAAGGTATCAATCAAGTCGTTTCGCTGTTCAATCGCAAGTTTCCAGATGCCCATTATGATTTCTTCCTTTTCAGAAGAATCTATCAGATACTTTCTGTCTCGATCAACATGTCCCCTCAAAAAGTTGTAGCCGAAAGTAAATGGGTCTGGGTCAGTACTTGTATCACAAAGTAGAAGGCCCTTGAGGTAAATCCTGCCGGCAAAAGATTTTGCCAAGATCAAGTCGCCATTGCTGGTCTGCACAATATCGGAGGGAGAGGGCCCGTTGAGGTCAAGTGTGACAGTAGTCCACGATTTGAATTCTCCGGTCTCGACCTTTCGATCCAGGTCCCCGCGGCCATTGCCAATCGTCACAGACACGTCTTCCCAGATATTGGATTTTAGGAGTCTTGGTATACTTGCCGCTACCTTCTCTAAATATTTTGCTTTATCCCTCTCAATCTTTCCTGTCTTTGCTGGGGTGAGACTGTAGTAGAGATTTGATTTGTAGGTCCCACGAAAACCAAAGTTCCAGTAGTAAGAGCTGGAAGCATATTTTACTCGATAGCGGCTCCGGCACAGGACCAGCGCAGCAAGCTTAAACCCCTCCCCGTGGTATCCTGCCGCCATTTCTTTCCTCCGCTTGGTCGAAGTGCCCAGACGGAGATTTTGAGTAGCTAGCTGAGCCTTGAAATTGGCCAGCTCAAGGGTGCCAGTCTTTTTCTTGAACAGTATATATCCAAGAAGTTCCCGTTCGGTCACGGCCTCGCCATGACGATACACTGTGATGCGGATCTCATTTCCTACCTCTTTCTGCTCGGGAATGAAGTCTCGTGGGTTCAGATCAAAGGATTCAAGTATGGCATCCTTCCTAAGGAGTATAAGTTAGTCCTGCAAAGCTGCCGGTAAACCCATATGTAAGCAAATGCCTACCAGTTCTGGTATAATTCTCGAAAAGCTTCCCTCGGCGTCCAATCAGGAACGTAGTATCTGCTAAGTCCCAAGCTACGGGATGTCGGCTGAAGTTCCTCATCTTCATCCTCAAGGCCTTCATCTCCACCCTCAAAGCCCTCGCTGGAACTTTCTTCACTATCCAACGCTGATAGCGTGGTATCCTCAGGAAAGCAGGTGGCCGGGCTGAAAGATGCTTCCATTAGCTTCTTCTTATGGTCTGCAACCGCTGATGATTTGCGAATTCAAAGCACGCAGAACGGAACCAGCGAACAAATTGAGTTCACCAGAAAGACGGTTATCTGCGCGCGTGCTGGATGATATATCGCACGCACAACTTCGAGAAGTAGGTAAGTTGAATCGATCAATCTCACCGAAAACCGAGTAAATCTCTGATACGCAGGCGCGTCGTACCCTGGATTCGGTACAGACAAAACTACACGGTGCACTCCGGACTCCGTACTGACAAAAGAAATAACACAGCACAAGGCTCGTTGGAACGCGTTGAGGCGCATTTCTGACAGATCAGAAAAGGGTTTCCAAATGGACCAGCGATCCCAGCAGTAATTCCCCTTTGGGTGTCTCAAGAGCCAATAGTTCCGTCCCAGCTTTCGTAATCCCCGTCAGCGACGCATGATCCCTACCCTTCTCACAGGCATGGACACATTGACCGCTTTTGAATGGGAACATAGAGCGCAAACTGTTTATCCGCATTGCTGCTTCCCATCGAAGGAGGTGGTGATACCGTCACCAAAGAAATTGTATATATATAATGAGATGCCCTGGCTTGCTCTATAGCGGACTCGAAAGTCTTCTTGGGGACAAAATAAAAAGAATTCTTCTGGACATGATGTGCCTCCAAACATATCACTCACCCCAAGAAGTCACGTGGTAACAGCACCCGAGATTAGTAAGGAATTCGAATATGTGATGTGTGCTGGTGTTGTGCCCAAGTTAACTACAGCGTACAGCCTGCTATGAGGTAGTTAGTTATACTTTTCCTATGAAGCTATCTTCCAGGCATCGTTTTTCGAGGATGCTTGACACCCTGTTCTCAACCAAAAAATTGCGACTCTCATAGTTATCTCTCTTTGAGTCCTTCCAGACGACGAAATTTTTTGGAAGAACATGCATCCGGGTACTCGGGCTTTCCGCGATCTTATCGGAAGGCCGCTTTCTCGTCCCCCCATCACAGTACCAACTGCGCGAAAAATTCATCATCGCGCCAGTAATCAGCGGCTCCTTGGCTTTTCCACCACCATTAACGATGCCAAACTCCCACCCCCTAACTCCACGAAGTCCCAAGAAGAGTTCTTTATCGTCTTCGTTATTCGAATGGTAAAGGGCTATTCTGAGACCCTTATCCACTGTGACAATATTAAATTCTTTTATATTGTCACAACTCATTCAAAATTCTCTGGTATTTAAGTGGGCTGAAGCCACCTCCGAATATAGAAGGGCAGATATAACACTGGAATCAATGTGTCACATTATGACAGTATATATTGTAAGAAGAAGGTCGATGAGATCGATGCTACTCATCATGCAGGGATGGGTTTTAATTTCTCGACCAACCCCACCTTTCAAGCAAGATGGGCTTTTCCCCCATCTTAGGAGAACGAACACTTCTGGCCAACGGCCAACTTCAGTTAATCAAGTGATTGTATGTCGCGAGATTTGTAAGACTGTATCGACAAAACCACTATCATGGCGTCTGATCCGTCGGTGATAAAGTCGCTGTCGTGCTATGTCTGCTCTTTGGATGCGCGAAGGGCTTTCGAGAGTCTGTCATACGAGGAAAAGCTCTATGCCCACTATATGGCTCGGTGGGTTTGACACCTCCGATCATATTTTTCAAGTCTGACGTGCTTCTGAATTAGGGCCGCCTGGCATGGCTCTTAGATTATTATGAGGCAAGTCTCGAGCGAGTCGCGCCCTATTTTCGACTTTATCCTCGAAACGCATCTCGCCTGCGAGGGAAATTGGGAACGACTTGCGCAGCAAGTGGGCATCTCAGATGAAGCAATTGAAGCCTATCTGGAATATGCTGCCGTTTTTCTTGCGAATATCGGAAATTATTACGTTCGTTACAGTTTTGTATCTCTTTTATCTACCACCTATTAACTGTTGGAATAGGGAAGAGGGGATCAGAAGATTATACCAGCGATAGCGTCTGCCGAACTTGAGAAAATATCGTATGTGTCTGAGCAGGCCAAGATATTATATGATGAGTTCAAGTCAGACATCTTCAGCCAACCGCCCTACAATCTCGGCTTCCCCAGCGATGTGGCACAAAGTGCATACTATGTGAGCGATCATCAAATTTCCTCTGAGGATATTGACAAAGTTAGCAAACTTGTCGGGCAAAAAGGTCTCTACCTAGAGAACACAAGGCTCCAAAAACAATCCAACGGGCCGAAACCCGAGTTTCTCGTGCTACAGGCCTCTATAGAAGAGGATAACGCTCCTGTCCCGCTTTACTCGGACGAAGACTATAAAATCAGCCTCAAACGCGGCGACCATGCAGTAGAGTTTAGGGAAATCTACGGTTGTCTCGAGAACGCCAGCAGCCATGCAGCTAATGCTATGCAGCGTGATATGATTTCGAAACTTATGCAAAGCTTCAAGACCGGAGACATAGAGGCCTATCGAGATTCACAGAGACTGTGGATAAAGGACAAAAATCCTGCTGTTGAAACCATTCTCGGATTTGTTGAACCATATAGAGACCCCTACGGTGTTCGTGCAGAATTCGAAGGCTTGGTTGGAATTGTTGATCCGGAAGAGACGAAAGTATTGACTGCGCTCACACAGCAATCAATGAAATTTATTCGGCGTCTACCTTGGACACAGGGATACAATGAGGACGAGAATAGAGGCATGGGTCCATTCGAAAAGGATCTGTTTGAGCCTCCAGACTTTACAAGCTTACAAGGTAGGAAGCAAATTTGGGTTGAAAACAAAAAGGGCAGTTATAGTGACTTTTTGATATAGTCCTCGCATACTGCTCTAGCATCATCTTCCTGGGTATCAATCTTCCCAATGTGAGTTCTTCCACCATCTTTTTTTGAAGTGGAATATAGCTCATGTTATCTCCACAGTTCAACGACATTCGCCAAACGGATGGCTTTAAAAACGTGATGATTAGCAACAGACACAAGCTCATCATGAATCCTCCCGGAACATCCCTCGTGGATGCCTCCGAGTTGGAAACCTTCAACGCTCACAAATTAGCTGCATGGCGCATTCAGATTACTATACATGAGCTCTTTGGGCATGGAACCTCGAGGTTACTGATGGAGGAGGAGCCAGGAAAATTCAACTTTGACAGGGAGAATCTCCCTATAGACCCACTAACGAAGAAGCCTATCACCACGTGGTATCGCCCTGGGGAAACTTGGACGGGTGTTTTTGGAGGGCTTGCAACTACTCTTGATGAGTGTCGCGCCGAATGCGTGGGTTCGTACTTGACACTCGACAAGGAACTTCTCGCCCTCTTTGGGTATACCGATGAGAGTGAAATTACAGCGGATGATTGTAAGTCATTCTTCGATCCTTAATCTCACTTCATGAAGGCTTACTCCATTTACAGTGATATATAATCTGTACCTAAATTTGGGGGTGATCGGGCTTCGCTCCTTGGAAAATTATATCATGGAAGACAAGGTAAGTCGCTTATACCTCAACCCTTTGGCATTATATGGTTATACTTACGAAAAGCAGAAATGGGGTCAAGCTCACGACAGAGCCCACTTTGCTATGCTTCGAGCTCTCCTAGATGCAGGGGATGATTTTATGACGATTACCCACGAAGTCGAAAGTGAAAGTTTGACAGTCCGTATTGACAGATCGAAGATATTTTCTCACGGTAGAGTGGCTATTGGGGACCTGCTATTGAAACTACACATATATCGGTGTACAGCCGACTTTGATGCATGCAGGGACTTCTACGAAGAGCTCACTAGGGTTGATGATGTCTTCCTCGTTTACAGGGACCTGATCTTGAGCAAGAGGACGTACAGGGATATCTTCGTGCAGGCAAATACAGTATTGGTTAATGGAGATGTTCAGCTTCGGAATTATGAGCCCACTGCGCGAGGCATGGTTCAGAGCTGGGTAGAGCGTGGAGTGTGACACTCCTAAAATGTTTGAGCAGTTTCGAACGCCGGCATCGCTGCCAACCTGGGCTGGGAGTATTAATGCTGCTGATTTCGAAGCCACACACCAACACTCAATTAATCTGCAAAATGCATCGACCCACAGCCCATGATATATATTGTGAGAGAACCGGGAAAATCTGTTCAGTGGTGTCCACCTCTACCCCAGAAGAATACTGTGGACCCCGGTACAGTGCTAGCTAGGGCCCAGAGTTGCTTCAGCGGTTCCAAAAACCCCGAATAGAAAGAAGCTATACTTTTGCTCTTGAAGCACAAATATATGACGCCATGAGTCTATGATGAGCTAATGTTGGAATTAGCTGGTCATCGAGCCAGCACGACTTTGGCCTAGTTGGCTGAACCTCCCGCTTCAATAGCTAATTGGGCCGCTTGCAACGCAACTTGGACGAGCGTCAAAGTGATACCCAACCCACCAAAAAACATCACTGCCCAGAATGTGTACCACTGTCCTGAGTCCCTCTTATCCTTCCAAATTTCTTTCCATCCTCTAGGTTTTGAGCTGAGTAGCTTTTGCTGAAGAGTTGCAATGCGGCTTCGGAGCACCGGAAAATCGCGACGAAGGCGATAAATGTCCCGTTCTTTTACTGACGGGGGCAAAGAAGCTGATTTATTTTGACAAAGTTGTAGCAGCAGCGAGTCGTGATCATCAGGAATGTCGGTTTCGAATACGTCTTTTGGCTGGAAAAGTCGTCGAGAACTTTTAGACTGGCCAAATAGGAGGCGGTATAACAATATTATTTCGCCCAGGTACTGCTCGATTTCTTTCCCTGACGCCCAACCTTCGTATCCACCATGCTGGAAAGTGCACCTGAAACAAATAATTAGCATGGAATTTCATTTACCAGCCAAAAAGAGCGTACCCATATATTACTCCCATACTGTCCTTTTCCTGGGGGATATTTGCCATACAAAATGATGGATAACGGAACAGAAATAGTGTATTTGTGGCCTTATCATACTCCAAATGTGGTGCCAGAACACCAACCCATTTGATATTGACCCGCGCAATAGAACGAAGTAGGTCTGCGTTGAGTTCGCGTGGGCCCACAAGCGTAATATCTTCGAATGCTTGGTTATCTTCCTTTTCTTCGCTAAGACAAGAATTCTTAGCTGGCAGCATAACTCCAAATCCCAATAGGAACTTAGATAGTTCAAGATCTATTCGAAATTCATCCTGTTTAAATTCCATATAAGCGTAGCCGATATAACCGTCTAATACGTCCTCAATCGCCAGCCACGGCGGGGGGCATGTTTGGAAAGCAGCTTCATAAAGCATGGTCTGCCATCCAATAATGGCAAATACTAATCGCCTGATTTCAAATTCACTATCGGAATCACCAGCCTCGACGATATTCAGCTGCTGTAGCCCTTTGGAGATATCTGGAATACTGCATCCGGTTCTTGCCAATTTGGCTACTTCTTTGAAAATCTCCGGAAAGCGTTGAAGATATTTGGCGGAAGATGCAGGTACTTTCTTTAGCTGTCGACGTAGCCATCTATCATACCATATGAGATCTTTTCCTGCTGTTGCTGATTCCGCTTGTTCTCTCCCACCCTGTGAGGTTATATAATCAACAAATGGTTTTTCCGGGACCTCTCCAGACGAAGAAAGGTCTTTTGCATGTTAGCATGTGTAAGCCGCCTTAAAGAACCATTACGTCACAACTCACCAACGAGTTCTTGTCCCTCCTCAGCCATGGAACCCGCCAGCACCCTAGACCTTGAGGACAAAGCTGCAGTTTTGTAAATTGTTGCTCAGGGACTGGGAGCTGCGGCGGATTACTGGAGGTATGATCAAAATTATGGGAAAACTGGATATTAACGCCATATTGCCCACGCCCATCTGCACTGCGTTGTCGATGCATACATTACGTGCAGTGCTAAATTTAGCACCGGCGAAGGTTAAGGCTCCACAACGCCCCGACCCCGCCGGCAACTTTATTTGTCTTGGCATTCCAAGCGCCCGCCGTCAAAATACTTGAGTACCTCGCTCTTGTAGTTCGAGAAGGCCAGAAGAAGATCACTGCTCTAACTTAGAAGATATATGACAAGAATCATCATGGCTACCCAGGAGCAGACGAGTCCCATGCGTCAAGACATCAAACTTCTTGAAGCTGCGTTTCCTTGCCCATGGAAGTCAGGACCTGGATATACCTTCACGTCTTGGGACAAATGCGAAGCATATCTCCCTCAAGTTCACTCTTTAACCTCCCAGGCACAAAACTACAGCGTCCAACTTCGTGATATTGATATTGATATATTTGCTGAAGTTCTTTTTCGATGTTCCTGGTAGGCGTTTAATCCTAGCTAAGACGGACAGCCTCTTACAGTATCCTAGGTATCTTTATGAGTGCGAGCGATACCATGAAGCACTACCACTTGTACAGCTTGGCCTAGGGTTTTTGCAGGATCAAAGCACCCTTCTATATGCCCAAGGGGTAGATATACTTGGACTTGTTCGGCTGGATATGAATCACCCTAGGAAAGCTTTAGATTGCTTCAAGATATGCTTGGGAATCCGACAACGACTTTTACCGCAAGATGATGCCTTTGTTGCCGTTGCCTATAATCACGTTTCTCTTGCATACACTGAGTTGAGGGATTTCCAACAAGCCGCGGACTATCAACAAAAGGCAATTGATATTCGCCTGGCGATCAAAAGCTTGTTAATTGGCAACTCCTATAGTAACATGTCCAGCATTTTGCTTGGGATGAAACGCCCAGATGAAGCTGAGAAAATGCTTATGAGATGCCCTTCGCTCCAGGGCATGACCGATGAGGCTTTTCTACGTACTGACAATCCACGGTTTTCAAGGTAGGTTATTACTTCATTCTCAGGATAACTCAGTGGCCTAACCTATGACTAGTGATATGGTTCTTCTCAGTAGAATTCGGGTTTTCCAGGGACGGCTGGCTGAGGCGCTGCATTTAAGGTCAAAGGCACTCGCATTCCGTCAAAAGACGTTCGGTGATAAATATAAAACTTGCGACTCTCTGTACCAAATTGCAGATCTTCTATATGCTCAGGGAGAGTTGGAAACCGCAGTGTACGACACCTGCAGAACTCCCAAAACATAGGCATCCTGCTGACAAGCTATCTGACAGAGCCAATCTCGAGAAGAGCATCGCTATTTTGAAATCACTTCCTGCGTCAGAAGGATTTATAGCGCGTGCTTACTTTAAACTATCCCAGATACATGAAGAACTTAAGTCGGCTCCCGAAACTCAGAAGCAGGTGAAGGGAGCTGCTATTTCTTATTGGTCAAAGGCTCATACTGACTTGAGCCCTGGGGAGGAGTATTCGGAGGAGAACTTCAACCTTTTGGTCCCCTGGATGATGTGGTAAGGGTCATTGGAGATATCTTGTCCTGTATGTGTATATCTCCATCAATAGTAGACAGGAAAGTCCGGCCATTCCGAGGTATATTTGTTTAATTCTCGCTCTATTTACTATCAATCTATACCTGCAGGGCTCTTCACTATCAGTATTCAACTTCTCATGACCTTACACGCCAGTAAATCGGTCATCTTTCTCACGAGCCGGCATAGCAAGGCCATGAAGTCCCTTATATCCCACAGGCTCAGGTGGTTTCCAATCTTTCAAAACACCTGGGTCCGTTAAACTGTATACCTCAACCCCCAACGGACGGGTATTTGATTCCATCTCTCCCGCACCTTCCCACCCCCAGTTCGACAAATCCCCGCCGGGACATGTGGAAAGCGCACAGAGCAAATCAACCTCAGCAAAGAACTCGAAATAATCACCCTTCTTTGCCGGGCACGTTTCCATGAAATATCTTCCCTTCTCATCTAACCCCGTCACCTGGAAGACATTAATGACATCATGAACATCATATTCCGTCAGTCCATACGGCGCAATGGCCCGCGTCAAGTTCGAATGGCAGTGGAAATCCTCACTCTCTCCTCCCATCAGTAGGTTCACATACGGATCGCAGCGCGTTCCTAGCAAATCGTGCACTCTGCCGCCCCATTCGTCTACGCCATAATGCGCAAGCGAGTCACCCGTGATTGTAAGCAGTGGTCTCATGAAGGGTAGACAGGACCATAGCCTATCATACACCGAGACGTGGGATTGATGGATTTGTCGTGTTCGAGGGGCCCAGAATCTCTCGCGTGGGTTGTGGAGGTTCCATATATTCAGGTCGCCGACTTGCGGCCCATCGGGAGTGGTAATGCGGCATATTTGACCGGCTTTGACTGTCCAGGCATGACCTGACCGTGGGCGCAAGGTCGCCGAGTATTCTAATGAACGTGCAGATTCAGACTGTGCGGTTTCGGCTACACGTTTGTAAAATTCTCTATCTGCGTGGACTGGAGAATTCGCCGGCGCATCGTATGCGGGGGAAGGGCGGGGCAGAGGCATTGTCTCGACGAAATTTCAGGCCTTTTTTTAGCTGACAGGAGGTGCTGGCGAATGGATCCTGATGTTAAGTTATACGAAAAGAGTCACCAGAAAGGTTGCAGCTGCAGTTACTTGTGCCGTGTTTCTCGGGTTTTGGGGTAAAGGCTTTCGGCTAACTTCATCCAGGAGCCATCGCCGGCTCCAATTCTCCACATAGTTATCTGCTGCTCTCAGGTAAAGACCACCGGAACCCATGAGGACATAGAAACATCAGCTTTACTGCTGCCCTGTTGTTGACCATTGAAAGAAGATGAGCCGTCGTTGAAGTGCTTCGGGATAGGAGTCGGCGTTATTGTGTTGACGGCAGCCGTCAGATAGCCAATTCAACCCAAAGGCATTAGCATAATTCTATTAAACGAGAGCGGGTTATGCTAAAGAATATAAATAAATAATAAATTCAGTTTCGAGTCATTCTAGCAAACCTTACTCTGCTAGGCTGCCTTAGTCTCCTTTCATCCAAGAATAACGTTATGCTTGAACACCGGCGATACGAAATCTTAGCTGTCTTAGCTATATCGTGAAGTCCACAATAACGATATGTCAACGTGAAGCAGACAGAAGACAGAACATATATAATCATGGACAATCCGCATCTGTTGCTTCCTGAGAAACTCGATAAACATAGATCAAACACTCACAGCATCAATAACATATATTCACAAAAAGAAACCCAGACGGAAGAACAAACAATCGCCATACACAGACAGAATGCCTCGCTTTATCAGTCCATTTGACGGCGCTCAGCTTTTCTACCGCGACTATGTCCCAACAACTAACCCTCCACCCTTTCGACCAGACCCAGCATATGGAAACAAGGACCAACCGGCCCTCGTGTTTCTCCACGGCTGGCCCATGTCCTCTTTGATGTTTGAACAACTCACCGTACCCCTCTGTGAAACGTATCGGTTTCGCTGCATCGCCCCCGACAGACGGGGATTCGGAAATAGCGACTGGAACGGCAGCGAGCCAGCTTCCGGACCCATCAATCATAGCGTCTTTGCCGGGGATCTTTCGTTTCTATTAAAAAAGCTCAATGTTGGGCCGTTCGTTTTCGTGGCTGCCAGCATGGGCCCTGGCGAGAGCGTTCAAGCATATTTTGAAAGTGAATATGTGCGAGACTATTGCAAGGTTAGTTTACCTGGTAATTACTTCGTGCGATATCCGAAGGAGATATTAGAGCCTCCTGCACTTCGTATTTACTCCATTCTGTAGAACACCGGGGTCCATACACTTAAAAATAGCTAACATCCGAAAATAGGGATTCTTCTGGATAGGTGCTGCCCTTCCAAACCCCATTAGCAACCCGGAGGCCCCGAGTGCCCCAACCCGTGAAGTTTGGGACGGGCTTCTTGATGGATTTCGAAAGTCGCGTGCAGCATATGTGCGTGAGGCTCTGCCCGGCTCACTTGACGTCGCGGATGAGCCCAAAATCCCCGAAGAGACGATGCAGCGGTATTTGAACCTTGTCCTCAGCGCAGATGCACTCGCTATCGAACGCTGCATTCAGCTTATTACCACGACCGACTTCACCAATAAAATGAAGCAGCTTGGGGCTGAAAGCAGCCTCCCCATTACTTGCATTCATGGCGACAAGGATCTCGGGACACCAATTGAAAGTTCCGCCGACATCATCAAGAAGATCATTCCAAGAACCGTGGTGAAGGTATACAAGCAAGGAGCCCATGGTAAGTGAGGCGCATTTCATCATCCTGCCCTGCTTAAAGCCTTTCTTGCATCACATTTCAGCCTGCAAAATATGACACATTGCTGACAGTTTAACTCGCAGGTCTTTACGAGACTCATACCCAGCAAGTCCTGGACGATATTCTTGAATTTGTGGGGAAGTTAGAGATATCGACAGGATGTTGATCCCCGCTTTTAACAGACAGCCGTTCTAATTATCCCATCTCCGCCTGTCAGGTTGGCGGAGTCGACGAAGAAAGGCAGACATCACAGGGGCGAGCGAGGCGGTGGGGGTCGGCAAGGCGGTCGCTACTATTGCCGCGACCCTGACTTAGTATATAATTCCACATACTAATTTGATTTTGCGGGAGAACGTGTATTTAAAAAGTTTTAATTAAGTGGCAATAGACATAACGTTATTCTCTGCTTGGCATTCTGCCTCTCCATCCAAACGACGCACTCGTATTTTAGCGGATGAAATACGACAACGACAGGCAAGGCGGAACTATCTTCTCTCTCTTTTTCTTTTTTTATCTTTTGTGCTTGATGACAGGGTCTTCGGCTGAAATAATATGGAAATACAATAGCAAGTTGTGGTCCGGCCGACAACGCGGACATGTTGCAGCCTTGATATCCAAATACCTTCAATTCCAGATTATATTTGTCTCTTGAACAGAGTTCTTTGTGCGCATGATTTAGCTACGACAGCTGATGGGCAGTCAATATTTGTCGTATGGGATAAAAGTCAGAGAATTTTCCAGATGTCCAGTGCAAAGAGGCAAAAGCGCAAGGTCAACGACCTCGTTGTTCCTGATATCGCCGAAGACGCTGCAGAGCGTAAGAGGATCCTAAATGTTCTTGCCCAGCGCAGATACAGTATGTTCCTGAGGCCCTCACCGGGTGTCTTTATGCCTCTCTGAGAAAGCTTCGGTGTTTACTCACTGTATCATGCTACAGGAAAGCGAAAGCGAGAGCATGTTGCCGCACTCGAAGCTAAGGCCGGGAAGGGCAGCGAAAACCTATCACCGCAGACGCCTGGAGATGACCAACTCTTACAGGCCTCAGTGGCGGGTGGCTCGGGTGGCATGCTGCGGTTTCCAACGCCGCCCAATATACCGGAAGAAGATGACATAGCGCTCATGCAAAGCCGGGAAGATGTCACGGCCCTTGACGCCGCGTTTTTGAATTCGTTGGGGGCCACCGACCTATTGGCATCGAACGCCGACCTTTTTGAGCCAAACAATATAGTAAATCCGATAGTTGGTCTGAATCCCCTTCTATCCTCCTCTTTGAGGCGATCCTCAGAGTGAAAACCTCTGTTAGCCCTGAATGTGCCTCTCACACCTTTTATAGGCTTTCCATCCCCTCCACAGTCTCTGGAAACAATGATGCCCAGATCTCCGTCTCCAACTTTATCAGCAATATCATTCCAGCTGTTTGCAAACCAACTTAACATCAATGCCAATAACAATAGCAGCAGCCTGGTAAACAGAGAAAACCAAGACTTTGCATCGACATTACAGGATTTCCAGGCTACAAATTTTACATTTCCAGACGACAAGATCCTCGAAATGCCCAGCCTCGCTCTCCTACATGGCGTGCTCATGATTGCAAACCGCCTAAACCTGACAGATAATCTCTGGGATCTTGCGGGTATCAGCCCCTTCTACACCGGTCCCGGCGGTCTGAACTGGCCAAACAACGCCAGCCGTTCGCCGAACCCTGGCCTTTTATCAGGGTCAGACCCAGGGACGTTCTTAAACCTGCCTGAGAATTACCGTCCCACACAGGTCCAGCGCCTAGTACCCCATCATGCGTTTCTTGACCTCCTCCCCTGGCCAACGGTACGAGACAAGTTGATCCAGGTCTTTAGTATCCCGATCCATCTACGCCCGCCCTCCGCGGCAGATCCCATGGCATTAGTATCGCTAGTCCACGATATGGAAGATCCCTCCGAAGGTATGAGAATCTGCGGACCAGATCCTTTCTCGCCGGATGTGTGGGAAGTTGGACAAGTTGTCTTTCAGCGATGGTGGTGGGCGTTTGAGCTGAGTATTGTGGAGAGCAGCAACCGGCTGAGGAGGGAGAGAGGTCAACAAGGCTTGATCTTGGGGCCTGTAGGTTGAAATGCATCGATATAGCTGGGGCATTGGGGAGGCATTAAACTACATAAGCAATAGATTTTTTGTACCTTCCTTACTACTTGAGGCGTTAGCAAGGGCGGTCGATTCAATAACGTATATAGAACTGTATATGAAGAAACGCAAAAACATATTTCCCCCATATTGTCCTACTTATGTCCGCCTTCAAAAACACCAGTAACAGAACAGAACAATGCCACCAGGACAAGTAATGGATTAGGTAAGGTTCAGGTTCATCTCGTAACTAGTTTAAGCTACGCCGAAGGATCACATCTTGTTTGCTGCGGGCAGTTAGAGCCTTAACTACAATTACGCCCTGCTTGAGGCAACAGCGTTCCCCGAGATCCGGAAGCGAAGGGCGCAATAACTACCGCGTGGAATATAAAGGCCACAAATACCAAAAAGCCCAGCCATAGTCAGCACCCTTAAACCAGCTGACCACCAATATATTTAGCGCCAAAGAAAAGTTGGAATGATCTAGAAGCACAAAAGGATAAAAATAAAAGTTGAAAGCCACTCAGGAATAACGGGCGGCTCGTTCCGTTCTTTTATGGACCCTTTGAATGATGCAAGGGACATCTTGCTGGGAAGAAAGGAGGGGGGACGAAGGGTTCCTCTTGAGTGAGACAAAGATGTGACTGTGAAAGGGTCCAGAATACCTGTTTAAAGAGACATAAAAAACGGTGTGTAGACAAGGATTGTGTGAGAATATTCAAGTACCATATAGTAGTGTGCCGTATACTGTGGTGGTGGTGGTGATTGTGATTGTGATGGTGTAGTAGTTGCGTGATATAAGAGGAAGATGACCTTGGGTTTTCCGTCATCACTATCATATGCTTCTGCTGCCTATGTGAAAGGAGGGCAACATGAGGACTCCAGCTGGCTGCTAAGCCATAAGGCTACGTTGTTGGAATGTTCCTGTATGTGGGTTGTTTCCCCCAAGGTATTGCTTTTTCTCCTGTCCCCTGGATGATGGCAGGCAACAAGCCTCTTATATGTGATAAAAAGACAAGCCCTGAGCTCTCCACCCCTTTTGCCCTGCATTGAGTCATAGTTTATTATTTATATGCATGATTTTTTCCGACAACAGTATAGCAAACAGTATGCAGCGATAGTGATGGAAGCTATCTCTTTTTATGTATCGCATATATGTAGACATATATCTTCCGCCAGGTTCTTCACCACTTTCTCTCGGCGTAGCTAATTTCACACGATATTATTTTTAAAAGCAAGCAAAATACCTTCTCCTCTTCTTCTTTCTCTTCCTCTTCACCACCCAACTACCTTGATTAACCACTCTGTGAAAACCATCCGTTCTTCAAGTTTCTCCCCATTCCAGTCATATCAGACTGAAAATAACTCAAAGCATCATGCTTTTCAACGTATGTATCTCACCACTTCTTCTTTTTCTCAAGGTGTTGTAGGGTGCCTGATCTCCTGGTGGGAATGCTGATGTGAAGTTATCTTCAGGTTACTATCAAGCAAAATGCCCCTGCAGAGGCGCTTGAGAAGTGTGTATACCCCTCTACTCCTCCCAGAATTTCGTCTCTAAGGAAGACGCGTACTGGGGGAAAATCCTTCCCCCAAGTTGAATGGATAGATTTGGAATGATTCGGGATCTAACCACTCAAATCATCGATCTATAGGGCTAAAGACCAAGCTCGGAAGACCGGTGGTACCATCCGTCATGAATACAAGCTGATCAAGGGCTTCACGTAAGACAGTCCCCTCTATTCCCACGGAGTCCACGTATCCACAGTCGCATGGCTTTAAGGGCTCTTGACTATGAAGGAACCGTGCTGAATATTGTGCTTCTTAGTGTCGAGTACCCCGATGACCATATCCACGTGATTAGTACCAACGAGTATATGAATGTCGAGCAGGATGGCGGAGTTCCCAAGCCCAAAGCGTGAATCGCCAAAACGGAGGACATTCGTGAACCGAGTCCAGTTGTACCAGGCATATTGCATATCGCATATTACACCCGGATATTTTTCTTTTCTTTGTACTCTTCTCTCCCCGCATTCCATTAGTTTAGCCCATTTGTTTCCTTTCTGCTTTCGACGCCTTGCATGCTCGATCTTGTCTCATTCGTCAATCTTTAAGCCTGGGACATCTTGCAAAATCAGGCTGGAATGGACATGAATTGACTTTCCCCCAAGAATTCAGGGGAGAGGAAATATCGAATGGGAATGATCGATTGCTTTGGCAAGATAGATAACTGAGCCCCAGAACGGGTGAAAAAAAAGCCATTTTTCATGCAAGCAGCATGACGACATTATACTTTCTTGCTTTTTTTCTCTGCTTCTCTCCCAGCCACTGCCCTTCCGCAGTGCTCGTGCATTTTGGAATCTCCACAAAACTACAGCCAGTATGGTCCAGCATTTGTTTCACAAAGTCCTCTTTTCAGTTTTCTTGTGGTACGACTCTGCTACCTCGGTCGGACTAGAGAAAAGGAAGGTGAACAGGATGGAGAGAAGAAAGCCATATGGCAGTAATCTGTTTCACCAATTGCTCACTTCAAGTCGAAAGGGTAGGTTGGTCGGCTTCAGGTTGTTGTTCTCCTTATCAACCTGATGTTATTAATAAACATGATGATATATTCCATATTCCAGCTGCTGATAGCCTATGGATATTGCACAAATGATAAAATCCCAGGGGTGATCGGAGCTCAGCCCGTGCCCAGGTTACACCCAACTGTCGATAGCGTGTTCCGAACCGCCATTCTCAGTCATATAAGACTATTTATCTAGTCTGTGACCAGATATAGCGAGTAGGTAGCCGAGACAAACTGCTATCTGAAGTATTCGTTCAAAATCGTTCAAAATCTCATAGAATGTCGCTTTCCTCTTCTTCGAGGCTGAATAAGAAATCCCGTGAGTCGGCGCTAATCACTCCTAAATGGGACTAGCGCCAGCGCGGTGGCGGTTAAGCACGGGCGTTTCCCCAAATCAACGTCGACGGCCACCTTAATATAACCGCACAGTCGAGAGGCTTGAAATGGCTGAGATGATAAAGGCGGGGTAAGGAAAGAGAGCAAGCAATACTGACTATACGTTCTTCTGTCCTACTCCATAACAGTATCAGATATATACCACGCAGAAACAAATTATGATATCACCATCCCAGTCATGATGAGTGCGAGAACTCTCCAACGGCTTCGAAATACCCCGTTTCGGGCGGTTTCTAGTCGCCCTCTAAGCTCAATTACACCCAGCACCTGGTCATATCCTCCATCTGTAACCGATGTGGCAAACGACGAGGTTACCCGTCTTGCTGCTAGTCCTCGAAGACCTCTGACCCTTTCTGACCTATTAAAGTACGTACTGTGCCCTCGATGAAGCAGGATCGCGTTTGACCAATGAATTGTTTATAGACATGGCCGTCCTCCCCTTTCGAGAGAGGCACTTCTATCATCCGCGAACTTCACCCTTTCCCTTCTGCCTGCGCGCTTAGCCTATCGGATACAAGCTCTTCGGAATCTCCCTTTTATCGTCGTTTCGAATCCTCATATCTCCAAAATCTACAACAACTACATACACTCCTTATCCACTCTTGTACCGTATCAGCAAAGGAAGATTTCAAATCTTGAGGAAGAACAGCAGTTCGCAGAAGTTTTGTCAGACTTAGTCCAGACACATACAAACACCATTCCCGTCTTGGCCCGAGGTTTCCTAGAGTGTCGGAAATACATCAGCCCGGCGGAAGTGACGAATTTCCTTGATGAACATCTACGGGCGAGAATAGGGACACGGCTCATCGCCCAACAACATATTGCCTTACACCAGGCCTCGGTGCCTTTTAGTGAAGATGGTTGGTCGGAGAGGCAGGAAAAGCCGTCCACCCCTTCGAACTATATTGGGATCATTGATACAGCTCTTCAGCCCGCTCGCTTGATCAGATTTTGTGAAGAGTTTGTTGCTGAGATCTGTGAACTCAGGTATGGGGTTCGACCAAAAGTCATTATCAATGGAGAGCCTGATGCTACCTTTGTGCATGTCCCAGTTCATGTCGAGTATATTCTCACCGAACTTTTGAAAAATGCATTCCGGGCTGTTGTTGAGAGTGGAAACGAGAGGGAGCCAATTGAAGTAACCATAGCTGCGGACCCTTATGTGCCAGAAAGCCCGGGTGAGGACGGAGCGCGAAGCCCTAGGCCCCCTAAGACTCTGGGTTCTATCGAATCTGATGCCGATGTCGACTTCCGTACCAAAAGAAACACCGGGGAAATGACTGGCCAAAACGAACTATCCGGCCTGAGGTCTCCTCAAAGTATCACTATTCGCATCCGTGACCGCGGAGGTGGCATTCCGCCAGAAACTCTTCCTAGCATTTGGTCATATAATTACACAACATATTGTGATGAAGATTTGGACGAGGATAAAAATGGCAATATTGATGCCCTCAATGCAATTTCTGGCAGTGGAGCTAATATGAGTAGCATAGCTGGACTTGGATATGGGTTGCCTCTGGGAAGAGCATACGCAGAGTACTTCGGTGGAAGTATCTCTATCCAAAGCCTTTGGGGCTGGGGTACAGACGTCTACCTCACCCTCCAAGGTGTCGGCAAGATCGAATGAGAACCGCTATGCTACATGTTGGGCATATTTTCCTTTTCCTTTCTCTCACTCTCTTTTCTTTTCTCCTTCTGCCTGCTACCTGGGTCTATAAACTATGTGGGTCAAGCGCTATGAAAAGCTAGGGTGTATCCTACCATTGGCTCGCTGTATAAGCCGCTCTGGCAACAGGGCCTCATACACTTGTTTTGTCCACACGCAACAGACCGCCCTCGTGTCCTTAGGGTCAACGATCTCTTCTACACCAAACGCATTTGCCGTTCGCACAGGATTCATGAGGCGAAGATACTCCTCCTCCAGCTCCTGGTACCTTTCGGCTTTCTTACCTAGCTTTTCGGCTTCTCGAAGCTCGTGGCGGTGGCCAACTTCTATTCCACCGTCGAGTGGGAGCGATCCCCATTGGCCAGAAGGCCATGCTACCTGCATAGTTGGATCGCGGGAGCCAATCATCACGCCTCCCGCTACGCCAAACACTCTTCTAGTGATAACGTTGAAGATGGGCATTGTTGTGGAGAAGTAGGCTTTGGCGAGCTCGACACCCCAACGCATCGTAGCAGTTCGCTCAGCCACGGTTCCGATCGCATAGCCCGCTATATGGGTGTTGGTTAGCCTACACCTCCTATTCCGAATCCTCAATATCATTCATCCAAGCAGGAGCTACTTACGAACGTCAACCAATTGCACAACCGGAAGATTCATAACATCGCATAATTTCAGTAGACGGGTCAACTTTTGGCTTCCAGCTGCGTCTAGAGCGCCTCCGTTCACTTCACAGTTCAATGACACGAACCCGACTGGGCGACCACCAAATCTAGCCAGCCCAGTAATAGCTGTTTTACCCCATAATGCTCCAATTTCGAACCAAGAGCCAGTGTCGACCACAGAGAGAATGATTGTGTGGGGGTTGTACATCCTGGCCTGTCTTCTGGGTATAATACTCCGAAGTGATATGTCTTCTCTATCTTCGGGATCACTGTTCTGAATGACGGGGGGTATTTCTTGGCCACAGTTGGGCAAGTATCCGAGAACTGTACGCAATTGTGCGAAGCATTCTTCCTCGTTTGCGGCTAAATTGTCGATTGTTCCGTTCGTACAATGCATCATTGGACCACCGAGATCATGAAAATCCAGCCCTTCCTCGAACGTTGCACCTTCAACAACTTTCGGCCCAGCATTGAACAGCGAGCCGACATTCGCCGCCATAACGGAAAAATGGCATGCAACAACTCTCGCTGCTCCCAATCCAATCTATAACACCCGTATTAGCACAACAAACGCGCACAATGAATGCCATATTGAAGATGAAATGAACCTACCGCTGGCCCAACAACCGCCCCCAGGTTCGGTATCCCCATATTCAACTGCTCAACCACTTGATTAAACAACGACACATGCGGTATATATGAGAACCCATTTTTCCTTATTGTCGTCACGCTTCCTCCACCAGAGCTTCCGTCCACAAGCTTCACAATGGGCAGCTTCATCGCAATCGCCATCTTCTCCAGATAAATAGTCTTCTCCGCCAGACCACCATCGGCATGGCCACCGCGAATACTAAAATCATCCACCGTCAACACGACTTTTCGTCCCTGTAGCATTCCCATTCCCTGTACATTGTTACTTGGAACAAACTCAACCGGCGTTTCGGTCACAGGCCCTGTTTTCTTCCACGTTACCGTCCCACTTATAGATCCAATCTCGCGAAACGAGCCGGCATCGAGTAGTTTTTCTATCCGTTCACGCACCCAGAGTTTACCAGCTTGTTTTTGGCGGATGTAGCCTCTATTTTTGGGGTCGGGCGTGGCTGCTATCTTTTGCAATGCGGATATTTGGGAGAGGACATCTGAGTAATCGGCCGGTAAGCTTGATTGTGATTTCTTCTTGCGTTTCACGGCATTGTTAGGCGCCGTGGTTGGATTGGTATCTGATAGATGAGAGAATAATTGGTTTAATCTGTCCGTAGCCGTTTGAGACTTGGATTCAAGTTCAGGCTCATTGTGTTTCGCGCTTTTGTTTTGGTCCTTATCATTCGCCATTCTTATTTCCTTGAAGGGATTGTCCTGCTTAGATTCCAGCTGTAATTTAAATAGAACAAAGCATCAATCCCGTTGCAAATTAGTTCCTGAATCCAAGTATCCTAGCGAATGGATGACAAAGAGCCATATATTGCCCTATGAGAATATTTGATGTACCATCTACTTATTTACGGGATACGACAGTTGACTACTTATTGTTGCTGGGATGCATGAAGCCTCGGCTTTTTCTGCTGCTGTGGAACAAGCATTAGTTTTTCCCCGCATAAATGACGGCCGGCAATCCACTCGTGAGAAGCCGAGAGCCGTACAACATTGAATGTATGAGGATGTCGGCATTTTTTTCGACAATAAAGGGCCTCGGGATTACTACCTATAACTGCAATATGATACGCCTGGTTAATGTAGACATGTATCCACCCGAGACATTGACAAGGAGACCTGAAGTAGATTTTATTTACTCGTTGGAGTAGATAGATCTATTGAGAGAACGTCGAGGAGATACGATACTTCTTGAAAAAGGTACCGGGATACCAAAGATTCTACAATGCTGCTTCCCGCACGTCCAATCAAACGGCTTTTAGTCGCGAATAGGTAGGCAGAGAAGAGGCGAGCTATAGCTCAGATACATAGTGACTGATGGCTAACTACTATCCCCTTAATCACGCAACAGGGGAGAGATAGCTGTTCGAATTCTACAAGCCGCTCGAGAGCTTCCTGACCCGGTAGAGACATTTGCACTCTTTACACCTGACGATCGTGCCCATTGCGACGCAGCATCACCACATCATGCCATACCCATCCCTTCTCCAGGTTCATATATGGACATTTCCCTGCTTGTCCAACTGGCAAAGGAGCATTCAATCGACACCGTTCACCCCGGATATGGATTTCTCAGCGAGAGTGCTGAATTCGCACAACGGATGTGGCAAGAAGCAGGCACCAAGGTGATTGGACCCGGTTGGGAAATTCTCGCGCAAACAGGAGACAAATTACAAGCCAAGGAGCTCGCGAGGTCTTGCAATGTGCCGGTCCTTGCGGCACTGGAGAAACCTACCAACGATATGAATGTGATTAAATCTGCGGTGGAAAGAGTAGGCTATCCGGTCATGATCAAGGCTGTGGACGGGGGTGGTGGGAGAGGAATTAGGCTTGTGAATCGTGAGGAAGAGCTACAGACGTCTGTTGAGCGGGCGATAGGGGAGTCGCCGTCTAGAACCGTGTTTGTGGAAAAGGCTGCGGCTCACGGGTTTCATCATGTTGAGGTCCAGATTATTGGAGATGGAACGGGCCAGGTTCGACACCTGTGGGAGAGAGATTGTAGTGTGCAGAGACGGTTCCAGAAAATCGTCGAATGTGCGCCTGCTATGGTGAGGGATCGGGAGTTGGTAAGCAAGGTTATAGATGCTGCGATGAAGATGGCTAGGAAGGTAAGATATAATATTCCATATCTGTTTATTGCTGCTGGCATTGGTTGCTAACTGGCTGCCACGGGCATAGACCAAATATATGTCTCTTGGGACGTTTGAGTTCCTGGTCAATGAGCAACTGGGAGAGTTTTATTTCCTTGAAATAAACCCACGGCTTCAAGTAGAACATACCATAACAGAAAGCATAACCGGCGTTGATCTGGTATTATCCCAGTTCCTGCTCGCCCAGGGATCGCCCCTTGACGACATTGGTCTGGGAGTCACACGCAACCCTAAACACCCTCCAGGCCTTCATTCCATCCAGCTTAGGCTGTGTGCTGAAGACCCAGCTGCGAACTTTGCATTGAGTATCGGCAAGATCAATGAATTCCACGTTCCAGGCGGTAATGGAGTTCGAGTGGACACAAGCATCACCCCAATGTCCTCAGTTGTCATAGGTTCTGATTTTGACAACATGATTGCAAAGATCATTATTACCGCATCGAGCTGGGATTCTGTAGCCAACAAGGCTCGCAGGGTTCTTGCGGACACGAGAGTGTCTGGAGTTAAGACCAACCTTGATATTCTCCGTGGAGTGGTCGATAGCCCAGATTTCCGCGCATGGAGATGCGATACCCGTTGGCTAGAAACCAAGCTAGATGAAGTAGTGAAAGTCGGGCAGGGGATTTCTGCTTCGCTCGAGTCTCATCGCCCAGCATCATCGGCAAATTCTCTATCCCAGGCCTTAGCAGGGAGTGCTTCTAACCTGCTTTTCAGAAAGGGAGATGCGTGGTCCATCGAACTGGAACCGCTTGAGAAAGGCAGCTCGAATTCTAACTCCTCACGCCTCCCACATCACCTACATTTAAGCCGAGTTTTGCGGAACGAATTCCCTTCGTCGCTCACTGCGGAGATCGAGTACACGATACCCGCCACGGGACAGGGTGCACCGAAAACGACACCATATAAAATGACTCTTTCAAGCAGCACGGCATCAGCAAGCTCACTCGCCTCTACTCACCGATTAGGAGATTCAAATGATAGCTCACACATAATATTGCCAATGAGTGGGAAATTAGTCGAAGTTTTGGTATCAGAAGGAGACGAAATCCAGGAAAATTCCGTCATAGCATTTGTAAAGCAGATGAAGATGGAACTGGAGGTTCGAAGCCCACGGGCTGGAAGAGTTACCTGGGCTCTGGAGATTGAATCTGAAGATGGAGATGATGTGCCCGAGGGAGTTCTGCTGGCGGAAATTGAAGGGATATCTTCACACAGGAGTCCGGTTGAGGCGAGGGGGAAGCTATAGATAGATACCTGTATCTTTCCATAGGTTTAGCCATTTGGGCATAGACTAGATTATATGGTAGTGAGTTTTTGAAAACCCGAACTTTCGCAGACGTAGGATACATAATTGTGACCGTGTATAGATGCATTGCTTGAACTCATGCTGGCCGTACCCCAGACTCCATGCATGCATGATGCACAACGCGTGACACTCGGCGGGGTTATCATGACGTTCGATGGTAAACTTCAAGCAGCCGTTCAATTCGACGTCCATCATTGAATGCTGGGATGGTATCAGCGATCCTCTCTTCCTCCTATATATTCTGCATAGAGCTTAAAACCTTCAATTCCACTTCAAGAAGCAAGATACCCTCGAAAGAAGCCCAGGAGGCATCCAAAACGAGAATTACGAGGGGCTCACCATCTTCCAGAGCTTCCAGTAGCTGAGCTTCGAAGCCGCATATACCGATTTTTCAGGAGGGAAAAGACCAGAAAAGAACAAACATGTCCTCAGAGTCTTCATCAATACAGGCCCAGGAAACCGCCGAAGCCCGCACAGCGTTCGTCGAATCTCTGAAATCCGTCGGCGCAAACCTCGACACCGACTTGCGCGCCCGCGCAACAACCCTCCACGAGAACGAAACCATCATCAACAAGCAGCAAGAAGAGCTGAAGAAGACAACGCAGAATGTTGCAAAGGAGAGTAAAGAACTGGAGAAACTGGTTGATCAGGGCCAGAAGGGCTTGAAGGAAGTGGGTGATTTGCAGAATTTTGCAGAGATGATGGAGCGGGACTTGCTTATCGTTGAGGAGACGTTGAGGTTGGCGGAGGAAGATGATAGGAAAGAAGGACGATATGAGAAGCCGGTTTCTGGTCTTAGGAGGTGGTTTTAGGTGCTTTTTTGCCTGGTTGATGTTGGACGTTGATCGTGGTCAGGATCGGGTTTTCATCTTTGGTTCGGTGGCTTATTTGTTAAAGGCGATGCAGCAGGTCGATGGCGCCTGTGAGAGATCCAAGAAATGTATAATTGTTCGTCTATATATTGTTTGACAGATCTAAATCATATCTCAAGGAGAAAATCATATATGCTAACTCCCGTGCCCAAGACTGATAATAATAATTGATGTCTATTCCCCGTCCGCAAAATCTTCAAGAAAGTCTTTCCAAGCTCGTTTTACGCGACCACCTTTGTCCTTGAAAAGTGATTCGCCGTTGCCATATCCCCATTCATCCCATTCGGTCCACTGGTCCATACTCATCAGATGCCGCATGGTAGGTCTCCCGTGGGGACAGTTCCATGGCTTATCTATCTCACCCATATGCCTCACCACACTCCCCATCTGCTTGCTTGTCAATGTCTTTCCGATCATGATGCTAGATCGACACGCTCTCATGGCGAACATCTTTCGTACTTTACTTGGCCGCGGCACATGTTGAGAAGAGGGTATAGATGACAAGTTCTCACTATCATCCTCGGTCCCGCTAGGTTGGTATGACTGCGGCTGTGGTGACTCGGAGAGTAATACTATTAGCTCCTCTAGATCCTTGATGTCGAACACCACTTCTTTGCTGAGCGGTAGGCTAATGAGTTTGCATCTTCGTCCAATTGGTTCGTCGCCACTCGTATCTATTTGGACAACGAATCCGTTTTTCTCTAGAGCCGCTAGGTTATCGATTATAACCTCTTCTTCGACGGCTGTCAGGTCGAGGGTTTTAGGCTGCACCAATTTTTGGTTCTGCACTGTGGTTTCAGCTTGTAGCCTTTCAAAATTGTATTTCTCGTCAGAAGCATGCTGATCAATGATGAATAGCTCGTCACTCTCTGTTTTGCTATCTCCTGCGGAATTGTTTCGCTGGGCAGCCGGTCTGCTGGCAATGATAAACCCGAGATTGAACTGCCCGATAATGCGCATAGCTGAAAAATCTCCCTTTAAAACCGTGAGTGAGAGCTTCGCTTCCGGTGAATTTTGCGGTTCTTCCTCTGTTTCCGTTGTTATAGTTGACTGAATATATTTGTTCTCGAGCTGTCGAAACCCTTCCTGCATGGCTTTCATTTGGAGCTCCATTTTTTCGATGGAAGTATCAATCCTGCACATCAATTGAACTGTCGAATCCCTCCCGGTAGATCTTTTGATCATCTTCCTTGCACGTTTGTCAATTTGTTCAGAAGGCTCGGGCATCATTTTCTCGGCAGCTTTAATGAGCTTTTCCACTCTTTCTTTTTCTCTCTCTTTTTCCTTTTCTTCTTCATCGGGTAAATAATCTCCATCAGAACCTAAGTCGGAGCCGCCTTCGCCCTCTGCGCTTGGAATAATTTCATCAACTTCGCGGTGTGACTCCGCCGGTTGCTCCTGGCTGATATCAGAATGCGCTGAGTCGTACACTGAGTTGGCCTCTTCCTCTTCTGATAAGTCATTTGGCTCATGTCCGGCCTCCATCGATTGAGTACCCGGAGCTGCGAATGATCGAATCTGTTGGCCAAGCCTGCCTTGCGACGGCTCCACCACTCGGCGTGTCGTTTCCTTATATTTCATACCAGGATAGTGGTCCAGCCTATGACGTCTCGTGTCGTTACCAATGGTTGACTTATAAGTCCTATCTCCAACGGTAATTGTGGCCATCTCGGTGGGGGGTCTCCTCATTCGCACTCTATCATATGCACTCGGAACAACTCCACGTATAGAAGGAGATCGTCCTTGATGAACGGTGGGATATGACTGCTGTGTTGATCGGGGGGAGATTACTGCGTTTTCGTCCCTTCCATGTGGCTGTCGTTCATCATTAGCTGGCTCCAGACTTTCCTCTCGAGACTCTATACTATCTTCCGCCGGTTCTTCCGAGCGCGCAAGTCGAGCAGGGCTTGATTCTGGAATAACCGGGCTAGAGCCCTGTACATCTCTAGCGGTGGAGTTAATCTCTATCCTGTTGCCCTCAAACCTACCAAGTATACTTTTCATCGACGACTGCGGAACTTGTAGATTGTCTGAAGGTTTATTATATCTGTCGCCATCTCCCAATTCTTGGCTATATTCCATATGTTCTCCCCTTTCGATTGAGTTTGAGGGCACATCGCGGGACGCGAGCTTTTGGCTCGGCATTGACTTCAATGTGCTTTGCGTAGACGCAGAAACTTTGGAATGCGGGACAGTTTGATCTTGATTCTCGAAAAGTTCCGTCAACGACTCCTTCAAGGACTCTAGAAGCGCTCCCGCGTCATGCAACAGTATCGTCCGTTTATCAGGCGACACGTTAACGTCGTATGCATCAGTATCCATTTCGAAATTGGCAAAAACGAAAGGCAGCTGTGAGACATTAAACGATTTATAGACTTCATTAAACGCCTTTGCAATTTGCGGCAAGTTACAAGGGCGGGAATTGACGAAGAACATCTGGCGATCCGGTGTCTGTCTTCCTTCTCCGAATACCGGTTTCGAGACGTGCCCTTTAACAAAGATCTTGTTCGTCTTGCCTTCCGCCTGCGATAATCGTCGAGCCGCCATACTCGGCTCATATTCCAACGTCATATCGAGTGGTGTCAAAGCTAATAATGTCTTTGCACCATAAACATTCGAAATATTCTCCCGTGTAGTAGGGTTCGACTTGGTCGCAAAAACCACCACGCTTTTCCCCCTTGGCATTTGATTCTTGACATTGAACCGAACCCCGTTACTGATACACGCATAAGCATGTAGAAGGGACAGGACTTTGCCGTATTCCCTTTTAATATTCTTTTCCAGCTCTCGTCGCCTGACAGGAAGCTTAGAGAAAAGACCTTCAACCGAAACGATCGTCCCTTTTTGACCGGCAACTAGTTGGCTTCCCTTAAGCTTCCCGGATACTTCAAAGGCCAGCTTTGTCGCTTTGGGAGCTTGATCAGCTTGCGCGGTAATGATATTGAAGGTCGAAAGGGCGCATAGCGAAGATAAAGCTTCGCCGCGGAATCCAAAGGTTCGAAGGGAGGACAGGTCATCGTAGGTGGAGAGTTTGGAAGTATAGTGTTTCAACGCTAGAGCAAGTTAATACCAAAGCGATCAGTATGTTGCTTATGTTTTAGCTACGTTAAAGGCTGGAAAACTACTTACCTATGCTTTCGTAATTGTTCGGAGAGATGCCCTCTCCGTTATCCTGGACCTCAATGAGGTCAAGGCCATTGTTCTTGAAGCGGATGTCTGTCAAATAAAGTATTAACAACACGGCATAGCACTCATTGAATACGACCTATATATTTTGCATACCTATCGATGTAGCACCTGCGTCCAAACTGTTCTCAACCAGCTCCTTAACAACAGAACAGAGATCAACAATGACTTGGCCGGACTGGATTTGATGAACCTGCAAAAACGTGTTAGTTGGATGTATATATCAAAGTAGGATGTAAGTCTTACTGAGCGAGCCTCGATGGGCTTTATCGTAGCCATACTAATTCATGGTGGTGGTTGAAAAAGAGCTTTTCTGAAAGAACGGTTGGAGGCTGAAAATGAACCTAATTATAGCACGCGCGCGTCGCGTAAACACACCGAACAATCAAATAGATTTCTGACGTCATTACACGCTGCTGGGCAAGAAGTTGGTAAGGAATGGTAGAATTATTGAGAAACAGTCTCCTTCCAATTCAACATAATGATATAGAGCCATGCAGCTGGACAATACAAATTAAACTAGACAAATTCGCCAGAACAACGCCAAGAAGAACATCCATACCATCTACAGTGTATCAAACCTACCGGGGAGAACAACCGGCGCAATGAGAGTCCATAAATATATCACATAACACACCCAGGCACTAATAATCTTCACCCAACTAGCCCAGTACGTTCGGCCCACAGGAGCGAGTTCATCCAGAGACTCGGGGTCGAGATTTTGCGTGAGTAGTGTTGCCACCCAGGTTGTGGCAAGGAGAAATATGATATGGAAAAGGGAGTAGTTGTACTGCGTGGAACCCCGCTCGTCGTCTTTGGAATCTCCATCATCTGATTCATCATCACTATCTTCATCGAGGGCGCTAGCTGGTAGGCTGCCACTTTCCACAGCGGCACGAAGAGCCTCGGCCCGCATCTCTCGTCGAGTAGACCCGGGCTGCTGTGTCACCAGCCCATGCTCATTTTCATCCTGGTTAAGGCGCGCGTAACTGCTATTGGCGCCACCAGAACCCATGGTTATGCCCTGGGTTGCGGCACGGGTAGTAGTGTAGGCAATAGTCAACATGGTGACAATGGCACCGAGAACAATAGACGCCTTTCTAGTACCACTGGCACGAAGTAGAGGGTTGCACTGCTTATCATCCGGTTCCATCGACACAGCGGACATTGTCAAGTAGGTGCAGTAGACAGTGACCATGGCCGCCTGAGCCAGCCCAGCCCGGGGGTTTGACGCCTGTACAGAGGGCTGGACGGAAACTAATGAGACAGCCAGGAATGCAACCAAGTTGATCTAGCCCAGAATTAGCAACGAATCAAATCAATTTGATTTAGGATCACTCACAGAAATCGCAGCTTGGTTCATAGAGCAACCAGAGCGTGCAAAAAATATGTACATGACCACGGTCATGGCGATAGACGCAATATACATTCCGAGGGTGGACCCGATCAGTAAAACCTTCCACATCCGGGATCCAAGGTCCTCAATCTTCTGGAGACAAAGTTCTGCCCACGTATGTGCGAGATCCACCAGGAGGATTAGGCCGAGGAGCAAAAATAAAATTGCTCCAAAGAAAGCAAAGTAGCTTCCCCATACGAAGAAGAAGCTCTCGGGAATGAAAAATGAGACGACAAGCAAGGCTAGCCAGATAATAATCTTTGGGCCCCAGTATCCGTTTTGAATTCCGGCTCGCTTATCCTTTGTAGAGCGTACGCCGAGGAGGAGGACGGCAAGAATGACGTGGAAAAAAGCAAGGGCGAAGTTGATGCGATGCACCGCGACCCAACCATGGCAGCTTTTCCCATCACAGCTAATAGGTAGGAAGTCGAAAGTGAGATGTTCGAGTTTCTTTAGAGCCCATCCAGTGAGCATTATCCACGAAAGGATGGAGTTAAGAAGTAAGATGAGGGCGTATGATATTCTCGTAGCCATACTAATATTCCGAAAGTTAGCGCCTTTTCTTGGTGAGGGGCGGGTTGCACGACTTTGCATACCTGCTTTGGAACTTGCCGCATGCATTACACATAGCGGAGCATGTTGCTGCACCACAGCATGAGGCACCGAATGTCATCAGCTGCTGGAAAGTTAGCAAAAGAGAGCCATAATGTGGTAGTCAACCAGGTCGGGGAAGATCGAAACGTACCGTCCCAACGCTGGGGACTGCCAGTAAAGGCAGAGACAAAAGACCACCCATCCTGCAAAGCGCGTCACCATCAACAGTTGTAAAAGAGTCTTGAGGATAGAATAGTGTTTTCTAGATGTTGCTGTCGATGAAGAAAGCGTCAAGTCGCCACCGTTGAAGAGGTGAAGTTCACTGCCGCGGTCTTGCGCTCAAAGACGTCACTGTGTATTACATAAGCCATTCGTCCAGACCTTCTCCCCAAAGTCCGCCGTGTGACACCAACTTGTGATCTTTTCTGGCTTCAAATTCAAAAATCCAGCTTTCTTCTCTGTTACGTCTTGAACTTCTCAAAGGGTTCCCTTATGGCATTGCAGGTTTTTGGCTCTGCGTTCCGTCCCATATTCCACTCCGGCCTCGTCAAGTAAGGCACTTCCCATAGCTCAGTGCCCTGGTTCCTGGGAGTCAACACGAGCATTGATTTGACGGGTCCAGCCAGATTGTGCGACAGCCACTGCCAGCAATTCTGACCTGGGATTACCAGTAATAAGTGCTCTTACATGCTGCTTCGTCCTTGATCGCTATAAGATAAAAACCACTGGCTCATCTTAAGAACATCCCGAGTCATGTCGCCGCCTTCGATGCGTCAGCGGGTAATTACCGTGATCGCAGCAACCCTCATTGCTCTTGCAAGCGGGACTAACGTATGTTTGACGCGCTATTGATATGTCCAAAACACAATTATTAATTCCAAGAGTAGTATGTCTATTCAGCATGGGCTCCTCAATTTGCCGAACGCTTACTGCTCTCTTCAACCGAAACCAACCTAATCGTACGTACCATGTTGTCTTTCGTCGTTGGAATAAGACGGGTAGTCTCTGACCATTCGTAGGGTACTGCAGGAAATGCCGGCATGTATGTGAGTGGGATGATCCTTGGATACATTGTTGATTCGAGGGGTCCACGACTGGGCGCCTTAATCGGGGCTGTTTCGCTCTTCGTTGGGTATTTCCCTATCCACAGAGGTTCGCTATTCCAAATTCGAAATAAAGCAAGAATTCAGCATGGTTGACACACCTGTAGCATATGTTGGTGGCCATGGCTCTATGGGCGTGCCCGCACTATGCTTCTTCTCGTTCCTCTCGGGAATGGGAGGCTGCTCGTCATTCTCGGCATCCATCAAGACTGGTAAACATAACAGCCCAAAAATATACAAGCCGCTTTGCGATAGTTATGCTAACCAACCATATAGCTGCATCGAACTTTCCACACCATAGGGGCTCCGCAACTGCCTTTCCGCTCGCGTCCTTTGGTTTAAGCGCATTCTTTTTCTCGACGGTATCAACTTTAGCTTTCCGTGACGATACTGGCCAGTTCCTCCTCGTCTTGGCCGTCGGGACTTCATGCTTGGTCTTGGTTTCGTCGTTCTTCCTCCAGATACTTCCGAGCTCGTCCGCTTATTCTCCGGTCCCAGACCAAGAAGCAGGAGATGAGTCTGGACAAGGCCTCCTCCGGCAGAGTAAATCGTTCGAACATAGACGGAGTGACTCAGGTGAGATAGGTACGCACGAAGCAACTCCTTCCATTACCACCGCCCAGCGATCATCGTCATTATATACCCAGGGATCATCACACTCCACTGTTCCAGGCACCACGGTTGATGAGACTTCATTGCTCTTGCCGGGAGATGGCGTTTGCGGAGATGGAGTCTGCGATTACGACGATGTCCCAGATTCAAAAGGTGCCAGTAACTCACTTTTCGCAGATGTACGTGGTTTTCGCATGGTGCCCACATTGGAATTTTGGGAGCGGTTTTTGTTACTGGGTATTATGACCGGAATTGGCCTAATGACTATAAAGTAAGTCTTGTTGAATACCCTTATCTTTTGTTGTCGTCGCTAATGGTTTAATTTCACAGCAATATCGGCAGCAATGTGAGATCTAACAGCCTGTTTCAACCTCATGTCAAACTAAACATACTTACCAAACTATCAGGTCAAAGCTTTGTGGAAATACTACGATGACAGCGTTCGTTCTCCCTTTCTCCAGAAACGGCAGACAATGCACGTCTCTGCCCTATCAATGCTCAGCTTCGCCGGGCGTCTTATTAGCGGTACGTAATGATAATTTTATATTCCCCTCGTACAAGCCACTTTAAAAACTAACAATCTATTAAGGCATCGGGTCGGACTTCCTTGTCAAAAAATTTCACCTATCTCGTTTTTGGTGCCTTTTTGCGTCTGCAATTCTCTTCTCAATCGGCCAGTTTGCCGGCACACAGGTGTCCAACCCCCACCATCTCATCATCGTCTCTTCAGTCACCGGTCTTGCATACGGCATGTTATTTGGCGTCTTCCCGTCCATCATTGCCCACACCTTTGGTATTGCCGGCCTATCTCAAAACTGGGGCATAATGACGCTCGCGGCAGCACTTTTCGGCAACCTCTTCAACCTTCTCTACGGCTCGATATACGATGAACATTCTATCGTTTCAAGAAAAGGAGAGCGAGAATGTACAGAGGGCCTGCAGTGCTACCAGTCTGCTTATACGATCACGTTTTATGCATCAGTAGCTGGTGCATTGCTGAGTTTGTGGTGCATTTGGCATGAGAAGCAGGTTCTTCAGCGCCAACGGGTCGGGAAAGAAACCCACGAGCGAACCGCATAGAGAAATAATGGGAGTCTATGGAGGTACTTTGCGCAAAGGATCTATAATGTTGTTGTTTTCATGATCCTCGCTATCCTATCGATTCTGTATCTGCCTGGAACATTTTAGAGCTTTCATCATAATTGATTTCATTTTGTTTGAAACGATTGTCATTCCACGTTCTAATTTGCATCAGCCTTCTCGCAAGAGATACGCACCATCATTTATCATATGGGAAAGAAATGAGCAAAGATATCTGCTTGGGTACACAGAAGGCCCAGATGAAGCTGAGCAAACCAAAGTCACGTGAGTGTATTTTCGATTGGCTTTTGGGGATATCAAAGTCTCTCAGGGTCGTACATGGGAAGCGCCAACCATTAGCTATCTTTTGGGTGCTTTTGTCAGCAAGAAATCTCATGCAGCTCGTTCCTCTTTGACACGTCCATACGACGTCGTGTTTGCATGGGAACTGTCCAACGGTCAACCGCTGAGGTATTGTTAGGCTGGCGCTAATGTTTTACATCGAGCGATTGTCAATTTCCACGGGAAAGCTTAAATTTGACCACGGGGCTGGCCTATGGAAATCGACTGACTTAGTCCATTTTCCAGAGAAGGTGCGTGGTTAAAATTGTCGATCTCCGTGGGAATTGAATATGCAGGTTACCGCCGGACTAACAATTCCTCAAGGGTAGACCTAGTATATATGTCGTCCTACACAGTACAAACAATACTCCATACTGTTTGACCATTTGCATATAAAGAAGTGAAAGGGATTATCGGTCAGGGTTTTGTTCATTTGTTTGCCCTGCAACGATGCTGACATGGAGCTGACATCGAAAATGCTCCCATTTTCTTCCTATATAGGAGATGACATGGTAATTTAAAATAGATTCAGTATAGAATCCACAGTTCGTTCGGCCCCCAATATTGGCATCGAATTCAATGCTAACCCTGGAATTTTGAATTCTGACATGAGGTTTTTAGCTGATTTTTTATTTAAACTTGAATAGGCAATGGATTTGGATCTTAACTGCAGGGCCTGCTCTATTATTAGCCTTCCGGTCCCTGGCATACATTGAGAAGGGCGTTTCGCCTCCCCGCATAGGCTTCCAGGGCTCTGTACAACGCCAGCCGTTGAAGTACAAGATATAAGAATGATGGATGTTTCTTTAATTCCTTGAACCGCTAGAGTCGGCAGTCATTCAGCAATGGCAAAAAAATTACCCCCCCTCAAACCAGCTCTAGCAGCTCCATTTCCATCGAAATCACGCATTCCATACACCCACGTTGTGAACGCAACATGGGCAAGCTTGACAGCACTCTTTTTTGGTGCAGTGCTTATCCTGGTCGTCGCAGGCACTACAAATGATAAGCCCACAGTCTCAAACTATTGGGTCTCATCAGCTCCTGTTCTGATCTCGTTTGGCGGAGTCGTTCTCAAGGGCGGCCTGGGTGCTCTTTTGGGGGTTGCAGCGTATCAGCATCTCTGGTATCGCCTGGCGCGCGGCAACACAAATTCAGAGAAACGGAATGTGGGACTAAAGGTGCGGGAAATCGAATCTCTCCATCTTGCTTCTCGCCTCTCGGTGGGCATGCTGGCCATGCCGTCCGCGAGAATCGGTTGGTTTACTGGAATCGCCGGCCTCCTCTGGACAGCGGCTCTTGTCCCCACCCTACAAGCAGGAGTTACTATAACCAGCCGCGTTGATGTCACCCCAACCAACATCTCGATCCCACACTCACAGTTAGGCCATCAAATGGCACTGACCGAGGGCGCTGTGGATACTCCAGCCGGTGCCATGTCTCGGACAAAACGGGCAGCAATGGTCGCCGTTTTCGGAGAAGACATAGCTTATCCCTACACCAAGCAAAACGTTACGGGGGAAATGACATCAGGTCCAATCTCATATGTTGATGCTGAATGCAATACTACTACAAACTTAAGAACAGAATTCTCGGTAAGTGTTCAGTCCACAAAATATAATTTAGTTCTGCAGAAGTTGTGCTAATAACTACAATGGGCAGCTGGTCTACTATAACTTCACCTCTAATTTCACCGATAAAACCGACTCGGTTGAACTTGCTGGCTATTCTTTCTACGGATCCTTGAAATTTAAAGCCAACTTATATAATAATACCCATGATCTTACACACTCCTGCTCACTTCGACCGGCTCGTGGTGTATGCAGTACAGACCTCACAGAGGGCGTAAGTCTTATGAAAAACCTGCGCTGTATTCGGTCCTCCTGGATAGATCCCATTCCCACAAATGTATACGGTCCAGCTTGGGGGTTTTATGCTATCGCTTCGGCTTTTATAGAGGTATTCAAGGGCGGGGCGCATCAAAGCGCATCTGGAATTTTCTCCGAAGACAGCATATTCATCTCTGCTACAGCAATCCATGCTGACAACACTTCATTCAACCTACCCAACAATTTCATGTCTCATGTACAACGCACCTTATGGCACATCCCTATCGGAGCGGGATATAACGAGACCCGAATGGATCTGCAGGAGGAGCAAACGGAGCTGATCATAAAGATCAAGTATGAGATCATTGCCACTGTTGTTGTAATAACCATTATCATGGGGATTGCTTCAGTGGTATACTTAATCGTTATGCCAAACGAGGTTCTCGGACGTCTCATGCGCGACTCACTGGTCCATAGCTTGACGATAGGAAGTATGCAAGGGCCAGGAATCAAGGGTGCTTCCATCGCAAGTCTGGAAACGGTTCTAGATCAGGTCGGGAATGAGCAGTATGTCTATGGGGTAGTTGCCCACTCCACGGATTCGACACCAGGTGCACTGGGCATCAAAAGCCTAGACTATGACGATGTCAGAGGAATTGATTTGGGCAAGCCTGTGGAAGGAATGTACTACGGTGGAAGATGAACTCGAGTTCGACTCATAACTTTTGTCAGACTTTCGAGGAGACTGCGACGACCTGCTTTCGTATAGTGGTGGCTGCCACCCTATTTACAATTGAAAGGACATAGTCCACTCAACCCGAGTCCTCGGCTTTGGTCAATGCTGGCTATACAATGCCCCAGAAGGCTACAAAACCTCTCCGCTAATTATCCCGCCTGTGTCGATGGAGGAGGGTGGAAGGAATCAGGTCCCAGGTGGGAATTGATACATGATGATGATATGGGACAATAACCCATTGTGTCGTTGATAGTCCTATCCGTACTGTTGGCTATTCCCCCCAATCTAATACTAGAGTTGTAAATAAAAGGATCAAAATCAAATTTCTTGTAGATACCTAATTTCAAAAGGACAAATCTCATTTCATTCCATTCCATCCCATCCCGCCCACACTCTTTTTTTCAAAAGGATAATATAATATTACAGACATTTTCTCAGCACCATGTCAAATGCCCCAACTTGCTAGAAAAAACCAAACAGCCAAAGAAAAAGCCCCAAAGAATGTCCGGGACTTGATAACATCAAACAAACGGATAAGCCAGCCAAACAAACCAGTATAAGGTGAGTAGTAAAAGAGACAATAAGTGCTGGAAAGATAAAAAGGGCTCATAAAGCCAGGGGATTAAAAAACAATTAGATGGGGAGAAAAGTCTTTTAGTTATGACAGGTTCGAAGAGGGGAGACACAAGCAGCAACAAAGACGAAAGTATAGAGGGGGATGGTGGTGATAATCATGATTATCACCTGGGGGTTGGGGTCAGATCAGCAAAAGGTTCAGTGCGGTTAGAAAATTGAAAAGGGGAAGAAGAAACCACAGATATAGACATGACATTATGATGTTTTACAATGGCTTGTGAGAATGAAGAGACATTTCGTGCGCCTTTTCCTGAACCAATCTTATACCTAAGCGACCATGTGGAAACCGAAATGGAAAGCCAGCAATATAGAATGAATAATACAGGCGATAGCGCGGAAGAAGAGTAAAAAGGGGATGACTCGGAGGTTTTTTCGAAGTAAAAACTTATATTATTAGGTTGGAAGCCGTAAGGGTATATCAGCTTGAAGGGTAGAGTCAAGTGAAAAGGAAGTAATATTGCCAAGAATGAACGCAGAGCGCAGCGTGATAAAGAACAGCTGTGAGTGAGCTGCTATGATTCGATGGGTTCTTCGGCAGGGGTTTCGCCCTCCTGGGGCGGTGAAAGCCGAGGTTTCTTCATGAGTGGCTCTACTACGGAGTCGGTCGATGGCTCGTTTTGGTCGCGTTCTTTCAGCTGGCGTTCAAGATCGCTCACTTTTTTGTTGAGCTCATCTTCTCTTTTTTGTGCATCTTCCAGCGACCGCCTTAAGCGGGATTCAGAATCACGGAAAAGTTCGTAGATTAGTTCCAGCTCATTTACTCTGGTTTTGAGAGATGTGTTCGACGCTAAAAGGCTCTCATAGGTTTGGGGGACATCGAGGTGGCGCTCGTTATTCGACGCGGTTGAACCGGGGGAAGGATGTTGTAATTGTAAGGAGCTAAACCCAGTTGCGGGATTGAAGTTCGGGTCAGAGAGCGTGACACTATCAAACATGCTCTGGGGAGCTATGTTGCTAGTGTGAGGGAACCCAGGGGTATCTGTCCGTGAAACTGGAGAATTTGAACGGTCTGACGGGCCTTGCGAAAGTTTTCGCGGAGGGCGAGCATAGCCAAAGGGCGTGCCAGCATCTGGTCGAGGGGCAGAATGATTGCTAGCATCGACATTTGCCTAGAGAGAAAAGTAGTAGAAGTCAGTATCACTGCATACAACCTGGGTCACCACATAGATCTGCAATGCATACCTTTCGTTTTGGCCCTTGGCCTCCGGTTTTTACTCGGTTTCGACTTTTTATGACATCAGTTTTCAAGGTCATCGGCCGGGGACGGCCATGAAGCTTGAGAAATAAACCGCAGGCATTACAGAGCACCGAGCCCATTTCGTCTCTGCGCCATAACGGAGTCTTCGAAGTGCCACAGTTTTGGCAAACTGACTGGAATTGAGTAGAACTCTGGTCAGCTAAAGCGGTTTCCATGATGCATTGGGAGAGGGGGAAATAGTGCGATGTTTCTTGTAGTATGGCTAGACATCAACTGAAAGGAGAGTATGGGAGGTTATAGCGGTGTTGGAGCTGCTGTTGATAAGGAGCGAGGCTTGAGATTGGAGGCGCGATAAGGGAAAGATAAATAAAAATGCTGGCAATCTCGAGTGCCAAGCCCCCTATCGGGCTAGACCACGGGACCGCAAGGACAACCAAAGGCAATGAGAGTCGATGGCAAAGCAATGTTGATATGTAAAAGATATAGTACGATGGCAGGGGGAGAATCGCGATACGCTATTTAACTTACAGGAGTAGTTCCTTGGGCGGAGTTCGCGGCCGTGGATGAACTAGCGTAGTTCATGCTTTGCCTAGCGTTATGATCACGATGTTAGCCTCCAAATTATTGGAAGAGGTATGTATCTGTAGTCATTGGTTCATTCTGACAATTCCCTTGCGCTACAGTACTATATCAAGGCTCGGGATGGGGATGGGAGCTGCAGAGCATTGCGCTGAGACATAGGCGTCAAGGACTTGACCACCAGGACATACCGTAATCGCGAGGTCTGGTCTGATGCAGCAGAGGCCAATGCCGAAAGACCGGCAACTGAAGTAGGGTGTTCGATAGTTGAAGCGTTATTTGGGTAATCGGAATTAGAAGAGAAGGGGTTTAAGGTCAAATCTAGGGCGGATTGGACTGGTTCGGAGGTTTCGAAAGCAGATGATGAGGCTGCCCCTTCACCTGCTTCTTGCTGTGTATTCTGTTGTTGTTGCTGATGTTGGGACGAGAAGGATAGATCTTGTGTTTGTGAGGAGGATCGAAGGGCAGGGTCAATAGGGGAAGCCCCTAGTAACGGAGCCACTGCTGAAGCCGTGATGGCGGTTGGACTGAGGCAGCTTACGGCCTCAGGTAAAGGGGAGGATCAGATATATAGGCGCAGAGGCAACTTGTGCAGTGCGATTTCCAGAATCGTATAGTAGTATCGTGTATATATTATGCTTCGACTAATAAGGAATTCAATGTCAATTAACAGCCTGGAATAGAGTGAAGTTCGACGATGCTGCAAAGAAGCTGGAGAAAGAAAATAAATTGGAGAACGGCCAGTTTGTTATCGGCGCCGATAAAGGCTGGCTTAGGTAATGCTGTATCTCGGAGCGGTGAATCTTGCTTCCGACGTAGTCACGTGCTATGACATTTCGTGTTAAGGTCGTTCTATCTGAAGCTTTGCTTTCTTCTCCCTTTTCGCAGGATATGTATATCTGTATGCACTGACTACTGAGAGGGAAATGGGAATACGCGAAGAATTTTTACCTGTAAACGGTTTATCTATGGCGTGTAAACCAAGGGAAATTGTGGGATGAACATGGCGAATATTATGATCACTCTGCTATTATGACGGTTCTATTACGTGTTCTACAGCTGAGAGTGCCCATAGAACATAACTAGATCGCGAGAATTGATATACTTGCGGTTTTCAAAGCTATCTTTTCGCTCGGGTGAATGTTATACCCACAAGAATCTGATAGATTAGAGGGGAATGATCTGACAGTACTGTGAGCACATACAGTTTGAATATTCTCAACCTGTGAGCTTGAAATATTCTCAATTTCACCGTCCGGTAAGTTATCTCCAAGCTGCAGTCAAGGCTCATAGGAGTGCGCACGAGACGTAGCCTTGGGATGGCTTCAACTATGCAGTTTCTCTATATCCGAGTGCAATTAACGCTGTGCTTCTCAGTGAGATGGAGTTCCTGGCCCCGAGGCCTTGGGGTCCCATCATCTCTGGGATAGATATTATGGCGGACGCGATTTCATCGTGTATGAGAAGCTTGGGTATAATATGTGATTTATTTAGGACTGATATTCGTTAGTTCGTTCAGAACTAACACTGAAACTACATTTTGATACCTTCTTCCACATATGAAACTTCAATAATGATGGACAGATGGGTTGATATCCTGTCGGTTCAGGAAGTATTATAGAAGCTAAAAAGGAACTCTGCATCGATTTTGCAATTTCCCTATTCCTAAAATATGTTCAATTGTTCAACAAACCGATTTCGGATTGATTCTTGAGCAATTGCAACTGGTTCCTTAGCCACGAAGAAGCCCGCGGGGCATTGTCCAGGGTTTGTTCAGGGTCCACCATGGAAGTGAGCACGGCACGCCGCTCCTCATTCAAGCTCGAAACGCTGGGTCGCTTTATCATCCGATCATACCAGGCTACAGCATGAGGAGCATCTTTCTGAACATCGAGACCCTTATGCTTGAATGCTTGATTGGCTTGAGCCTGCCAGGGGATCCACGCCAGGTCCGCATAAGTAGCTTTATCTCCTACCAGCCACTGTCGTTCACCCTTTCCATCACCGCCCTCAACAGCTCCAGCCAGCCACTTATCCAACACCATAGTAAGGCGAACAGCCTCAGTCGCATACCGATCAAGAGCACTTGGGACTTCCTCCGGGTGGTAATGCTCGAACCAGGAATATTGGCCAACATACGGTCCTTGACCGGACATTTGAAAATGAAGCCATTGATTAGTTAGATAATGCTCATTGCTTCCGGTTGGATAAGAGATTTTATTCTCCGTGTCATATTTCTCGACGAGGTAGTGAATTATGGCACCGGACTCCCAGATGGTGAAATCTGTGTTTGGGTCGTAGAGAGTGGGAAGACGGCCGTTGGGATTGAGCTTGGTGTATTCTGGTTTTTTGGTGTCGGAGACAGGAATTTTGACGAGCTCATAGCGGATGTCGAGTTCTTCGAGAATTATGGCTACTTTAAAAGGATTGGGGCCGATGATGTTGCCGTAGAGCTTCATGGGCTTGAGAGACGCCATTTCTTATAGATGGGGAGGGGTCGACTGAGGACAAGTAAACCTTTGTTGATATTGTATCAGTCTTCACAATTGGAATCTACGATGGAGAATGGGAGAAAGTATTTATTTTCCATCTTTCTGTCCCACCAGAAGATCAGAAAAAGAAATGCAGAGAGGGGAATATTGGCTAGTTTATGGATTGACGATTGATTTGTTCAGCCAGCCATGCTTCTTCTTGGGAGCTTCGAACAGCAATTAGGCCTACCTAGCTGCATGATCGGCGAGTCTAAGGCAGGGAGACGTATCGACGTGGTTATTCCCAGATCCTGGCTGGTTAGTGAAACCAAAATATCTTCAATATGGATTGGGACCACTTAGCAGAGGACAACTCCCAAAGTCTCTTTGCCAGCTGGCTGAAAATACTCTTACGAGAGTCGCCAGCTCTACCTCTGAAGCTTGCCCAACAATACCGCCCTAACGTACCCGCCATCAAGGCTTCGGAGTTCACCACTGGTTCTTATAACATATGCTGCACCGTCACCTTCGCGGATGAATCTAATGTGCTTGTTCGATTTCCTATTCTTGGTTGTAGTCGATTTCGTTTAGAGAAGATCAACGACGAGCTCTTGACCATGGGTTACCTAGCTCGATTCACACGAATCCCAGTTCCAGCTGTTCTTGCAACTGGGAAGTGGAAAGGCGGTCCTTATATCATTACCTCAGTCATCGAAGGCACCCTGCTTTCCAATTGCCTCAGAGATCCAGGAATACCCGGTTTGAAATCTAGTGTATCGGACTCAGAGCTGGAGCGAGCGTACTGTGGAATGGCCCATGTTATGCTGGAACTGTCTAAGCCGACATTCCCAGTTATCGGATGTTTAAGATGGCAACAGCCAGGTGGATGGGGAGTGACAAAGAGGCCATTGACTCTCAACATGAATGAGCTCATACATATTGGGAATTATCCGTCAAAGGCATACCCTGAGGACGTCTTTCGAACTGCCTCCGAATATTTTCAGGAGCTTGCAAAACAGCAATTCCTTCACCTAAAATACCAATGCAATGATGTTGTGAAGGATGAAGATGACTGTCGAAAGAAATATATAGTCAAAAGGCAGCACGGTAACTTTCAACAATGCCAGGGTTATTTCACTTCTACTGTGATGACTTTCGGTCTTCAAATGTTCTCGTATCCGAAGAGGATTTGACAGTGAGGGGTGTCATTGCCTGGGAATATATCTATATTGCTTCAAAAGAATTCACCCATATTGTATCATGGTGGCTCCTATATGAAAGGCCCGAAGAATGGGAATCAGACTTGAATAAATTCTTAATTTGGTTTAAGTCTTGTCTCCGACTTTTTGTCACCGTTCTTCGGGGATATGAAGATAGACGGATTGAGAAAGGAACTCTTACAGAGTCACAGTGTCTATCGGAAAATATGGAATCCTCAGTAGAGAATGGGCTATTCTGGTTCTGCCTTGCGGCAAAAAAAAGATTCATGTTTGATGACATTTATTGGGTATTTATTCATGAGAAATATTTTTGCCGCGTGAGCTCTCTTGAGGATATGACCTTACTCCTGAGCAAGGATGAACAAGATGAGATGGAGAACTTCGTTCAGACGAAAATGCCGCAAGCTAGAGAGGAGACTTTAGATGAACATTTGACGTTTGATGAGATCGTAGAGCTTTAATAGGGCTGATTCCTGGGCTACCAGTTTAGATATACCGGTATTGAATAAATAATATGAAAAAAAGGTAATATATATATAAACAAGTTCGTGTTTACACCTAGTCTGGACAAAACTGCGTAAAGCCGAGATATACCCCCTCTCTACGACGCACAAGGCCGTCTCCCCTGATCTCCTTTTTGGTGGGATCTAAAGCCCCATGACGGCCATCCAAAATACCGCTGGGTCCCAAATTGCAGACCTGGCAAGGAGCGGGTCGTTGGAATTAACTGTGCCGGTTCAAACTTCGAGTATAGCACTAGACTTAGACATGCCACGATGTGCAGTTGGGAGAGTTGGTGGAGATGTATCCCTAGCCCAACCCCTCTCAATGGTTACGTATCCGGTCTTGCATAGTTTTATAGTTTCCTTATTGCTTTCCTGTTCCTTTGTTATATTCTTCCCACGTCTGTACCCTGGCAGCGTGATCGATCGTATAAGGGGAGCTCAATGACTCAAATTAAGAGCATTCAAGGCCATCATAAGGGATGCCGATGTCTTGAATCCACTATTATCCGTTGAAGCAGAGCCTTGCTTTCAACCAACTAGACCAAAAAGCCTGCAGGCTCGCCGTTGAGCTCTAATCCATGAGTTTGAGCTAGCAATCTCAGCATAATATGTATGCCGAATGCCCAAGAGCAGAGGGTACTAAGTATGACAATAGTCTATATGACCTCGTCCTCAATATGTCGCCGGGTAAATCCATATTCGATTGCCCGTACTGGTCCGTTTAATTAAACCTTTCTTCACTATTTCATGTAGTGGATAACCGTCTGTCAATAAATTACGGTTAGCCTAGACAAGCCTTCAAGCTTGATGGATTAGGGTATGTATACGTTCTCTGCCCAAAGATCTCCTGGACCATAGAGCTCTTTGAGTCGTGGGCGTTCGGGACCAAGCCTCCGCTGCTTGAGCTCTTTGTTCAACATTGGTCCCATCACCATTCTCCCGGCATACCAAATGGTTGACGTTTCGTCGTCAAGTGCTAATTTTTTTTCTCCCGGTACGCGTTAAGAACCCCGTCAACATTTGCACGTAGAGCTTCATCGGCTTGTGGACGGATTTTATGTTTCAGCAACATGATCCGCCAGAGAACATCAGGGCTGAGGTCGCGAGGTTCAGTCGGATCAATCCTGCCAAATGTTAGTTAGTCGGGGGGAGTTAAGTTAGGGGGTTAGCGTTCTCATACTGTGGAGCAGGTGGGGATTTCTTCACCCAACTGTCCAGAGAGCTCTGGTCAATTCTGCCTTTTTCAACGCGACTTGAGAGGTCTTCAAGCAAGGCCTGTCGATTGCTTGACAGCAAAGTCAGCTCCATGAGCCATGAAAATGGATAGGAAGAGCTTTCTTACGCTGCATAGTCGCGTTCAAACATCGCCCGTTGAACACTGGCTTCAGGATACTCCTGGAGCATTTCATCGATTGTAAGATCACTGCTGCTGGAATCATCATTCCCTGCCATGTTGCACCTGTGCATGCATATATATTTGTATACCGACTGGCCTACGAGCTGGCTGCAGGAATCGTTTTTTGTGACCTCATCTTCAACGCTTCTCTGTGCGTCATGTGATTGAAATAATGCTGGAATCAAAGGAAATCTCAGCAATAAACCGAAGGTCAACCCAGAAATGGCATATCCAAAAAGAAATCTTCAATCAATGGAGAGCTACTGCTCAAGACGTTGGAACTGCTGTGGACTGGGCCCTTCACGGCGAGGCATCCAAGAAAATAGGATTGAAAGGCGCCTGAGTTGATCTAAAACAATAGTTAATGACTGACTGGTGAAGCTTCACATCTTTTCCCCTTTTATTTCAGCTGTTGAATTCTCCATTATCACCGGCAGTGACTAACCCTACAGTTATGGAGCATTGAGGTACTATCACAGTACTTTAGATGCCGCTTTTGACGCGCTTCTGATAACCTGGAGAAAGGAACCAGAGAAAATATATCCATATACATCAATTTATATACCCATTTCCATCTATCTATATATCCATATCTATATTTACTTATATATGCTTACCAGCTTGAGAAAAGGATTGTTTCTCGATATAAGCCCATGGAAGAGCAGGTCATGGCTGTTGCTTTTAGAAAGGCCATCATCTCTGGCCTTCTCGACAGGCTGTCTAATGAAGGTATATCTATCATAGAGTTGACGAAGCTACTCTCAGGAGCTCGTCCCAGGGTATGTTTTCCGCCCTATATTTGCTACCTAGAAATTTACTTATAGTTTATTCTTTGACCCAGCGACTGCGAGACTCGCCCAACAAGGTTCTTCTTGCGATAGAACCTTTTATAGCAGGACATCTCCATCATTTACCCAGAGACAAGTTTAGTCTCTAAAACCGAAGCCAAAGTAGCTCTTGAAAGCCCAAACCTGGGTGGCACGTCCTCAGGTGCCATCCGCGAACTCCATATTCAAGAACCCATGCGTGGACCGGCCAATCTGAAGAATATCCAGATGCTAAGATCTGCAAAGAACAAAGTCCACCAGAAGCTGAAGAGGGTTGAAAGTATGCCTCTCCATCTAGGAACAGCCCTTGTTTCCTCAGGCAGAACAGTGTGCAAGGCACCACTCAAGCTGGAGTTAATGTTTTTTTATGGATTTTATGGCCAAACAGTAACCAGATTGGAGCCAATATTCCCGACAAAAATATCATAAATATTACCCTACGTCTACACCGAGCAGAGCAATTGCACTACTGCTCTATCCATGAATCCATCACTCAAAACGGTATTCATATTCGACAAGATACTGATGATACAGGTGGGAATAAAGACAAGAAAGGAGATGTGGATCCGAGGAAAGTGCAAGCGCTTAACTGCGCAGCAGTGAGCCCGGTATTCTTGAGAAATACTCAGAAAATGCTTACAGCCTTGAAACTGGCGCGATCGCCAAAGGCCCGAGCTGCACTGCTTCCATTCAACAACCCATTTATGGGTTTGCAGAAGTTTCTCGAGTTGATCCACGACAATTATCTGTAATGTGTTAGAGAAGTCTGGCAAATCGAGGAGATGTGGTAGTGCTGGGGTCATCCCAGTCTCATTGCTCAAGGGTTGGCCTTAAGGTCCAGTGGTGATTGTCGTTCAAAAGCAGGAGTGAAAGAGAGTTCTATGACACAAGATTGACTTCGATGATTCTCCCCTTACTCAAAACAAAACAACCAGCTGCAGACCCAAATTATTTCTGCTTATTTATCCCAGCAGCTTCCGCTTCAACATCCAGTTCTCACTTCACCTTGCTGTTGATATGTACCACCACAACTAGCTCTTAGCCATGGGGTATTTAACGCAGCAATCCCAGTGTGACTTCGACAGGCCAGAGGGTGCCATCCGCGAACTCCATATCCAAGACCTCATGCGTGATGCCGGAGTATCTCGTCGGGACGCAATCGATGCTCTCAACAAATCGTCCGCCGACTACGAATTCGCCTTGTATATCTGTCGCAGGTCCCGAGCTGCACGAGAAAGACAATGGGAAACAACTCTGGAGGCAACGCTTCCCACTGCAGATACCGGGGCTCCTCCAGACGTCGATCAGCGAACCCACATCGTTGCCATACTTGGGGTGGATGAGGACGACGAAGAACTCAAAGACCAAGCATCTCCATCAGTTGGTGATGGCTGGATGGTTTCGGATTTCTACCTGTGGATGCATGTATTAGATGGTAGGATCAATACCGCCCCCCTCTAAGCTATTATATTTCTAATAGCTGTCACAGGTATGGGGAAGAGTCAGAAGTGGATAACCTGTCTACCACCCGCATCGCTGGTTGAAAAATACTCCGATGAAGATGCGTTTGTGCATGGGGACCCCTTTGAAGACCGCGCAGTAGTGCTGGATGAAGAGACATTGCCGTTTGCTCAAAGCAAAGTTACAATTGGACCACATGGAGCTGAGCTTCGCCAATTTTTCCTCGACGAGGTTCGGGAGACGATGACCCAGGCTGCAGCTAATAAAGACCTGGTATTGATTTTGTTATTCTCACACGGTGACTGGGATTCCAGGGGGCTATCTATTGGTTCCCAAGCCGTTGATGAGATACTTTCACAGAAACTTCCGTACGGCGTCTTGTCTCCATTCCCTGAAGTGCCAGTTTCCCTGTTTATGACGTCTTGTTATTCTGGACACTGGGTGAAGACGCCTAAATTTAATCCCGCCAATCTTGTCGTTCTGGCAGCTGCTGGGCATGATGAGGAGCCATCCGGATTTGTGTGGTCACTCCCCAAGAGGCATACCGGGGGTATCTTCACAGCTGCAGCCCTGGAAGAATTATTGGAGGAACCAGCTAGCCTCCCATTAAATAGAGAGTCTGACGAATCAAGGGTCTACCGGGAGTTGACTTTGGATCTGCTGAGTACAAGCAGAAGGCTTTGTCTGCCAGTTAACGCTTTCCATTATGGATCAACCCCAGTATTTTCGGATGACAAGTTTCAGCATGATAAATTTTGGCGGCGAACTGGGTACCAGCTCCATCAATACAAAGAAAATTACGCCAAATTGCGCAAGATCCCTGCGTCCGATCCCCATCCAATGTTGGACCGGAAAGCCTCTGATGCAATGGAAGTTGGTGGAGTGGACCGAAGAGTAGTTGAATGGGAGAGGCGACATCCCGATGTGGTGGATCTTCATTATCCAGAAGTGACAGGAGGCTATGGATGTACACGAAGGGGATTTACATCGCGCAGCAGCTTACTATATCTGGCGGTTCTCTACGTCGCATCGCGACCAGCCCAATCAATCGACCGATTCTACCGGCATCATATCGCTCAAATAGGGCGCCTCAAAAACAGGGAGCTCCCCAAAGAACTACAGGAAAAGCTACGCCGTACAATCCAATACCGCCTGGCAATGAATGAGCGTGTAAATCAGTACGCCCATGTCCTAAACCTGCATAGGCTCCCCCTAATCGAAAAATGGATTCCGGAATCCCCCTATTTCGGTCATGAGAAGGATATAATTGGTCTTGTCCATGATGCTAAACTGTTCCGCCGTCCCGTCTCCGACAGGCTGAAAGTAGACGACTTTGGAGGTGCGTACCGAAAGCCCGAGATATACCTTTCTAGAGCCCTTGCAGAGGCCGGATACAACCGTCAGGAGGCATCGGTGGAACTATTCAAGTTGCAATCGAAGATTAAAGAAGGCTACTTCATGGATTGTTTGGCCAAGGAGCTGCTTAAGACAGATCAATTTCAGGACACTATTCGACGCACAAAGTCAATGTTAAGCAGCATCAAGGGAGTGGGTCGTGAGGATTTGAATAATTAGAATAGATCTACCAGTGAAGTGATAGTGTCCCATATCAATGGAAATTCTCCTGTTATCTAACTCCAACGAAAATAAGGTGGTGGTATTGAGAGGAGATGCGTTCTATTCATTATTTTAGATCATGCCTTATAGATACAAGGAGACATAAGAGAGTTTTTTTTTCGAAGCGGAGGTATTCTCCGCGGCCTCGGAGTAGATGTAGGAGGTTTCGAATGGAGATGGTGGTATGTATAATAAAGGTAAAAAAAGCAAATGTTTGTCTATAATCTTGAATGAATAAAACAGTAAATGGGAGCAAATAAAACAATGGTGTGTATATTGTTACATGTCGTCCTTTGGTATTTTGGCGGGTATCGACTGTCCACGGATTCAGGGTATATCCCGTAAACCGAGACCGTGGGGGGTCAAGACGCCAGAAAACAGTTCAAAGACGGAGGGAATCATGGTGGTTGTAGAGGGAATAGGTGTGTTGGCGTGTCTAGGGGTCTATGGCGGGGACAATTTATTTGGTGGCTTCAGCAAGATGGCTAGTGGGGAGTTAGTAAGAGTTGTATAGAATTATCAACAAGAATGTAGGAGAGAACGTACGTGATGAGATCGTTGCGGTCCTTGGCCTTCTTCAAGCCACCGAAGGCCATCTTGGTGCCTGGGATGTACTTCTTTGGGTTCTCGAGGTACTCGAACTGGACGAAGCTGTTAGTACGGTTGGGTACGCGTTTCATTTCCTCATTTTCAAGGTAGACATACCAAAGAGTCGTTGTCCCAAACGACACCCTTCTCCTTGTTGGCGTCAGTGTAGGCGTAGCCCTCAACCTGGCCGGACTTGCGGCCGAAGAGACCGTGCAAGTTAGGACCGAGCTTGTTACCGCCGTCCTTCTCGAGGGTGTGGCATTGAGCGCAACGGGTCTATCAGAAGAGATTGTTAGTTGAATTGATACTTTTATGTGCCAGGAGTTGTCCCAGAGATCCTACCTTGAAAAGACCGGCACCCTTCTTAGCGTCACCGGGAGAGAAAGAGTCCTTGCCCATTTTGAATGTGTTGAATTAAAGAGTATAAAAATACAAGATGAAGGAGAAGATAGAAGGCTGAGAGGTTCAATTGAGTATTGGTTGTTGGAGAGAGAAAAGAAAGGAAGAAGAAGAATGAGAGAAAAAAAATCGATTAAAGAGCAAAAAATCCTTCTTAGCCTCAACAAGAAAAATGACGGCAAACTCGGGATAATCTGGCTTTAGCGGCCTCTGATTGGCCAGTCGCGGGTGTCGACCAATCACCGTGGCTTGCTTAGTCATGCATTCGTCGGGCAGAATCGGAATGGTCATGTGATACCGCAGATATCATGCTGGTAATATATAACTACTGATATAAAAAGATATACAGAGTATATAAAATGATATGTAAGAAGATAGTTGATACATAAGAGTGTTGAGCAGAGTAACTGTTGACAGGAGTGGTTGAGCTCCCGTTCTTTGGTGGAAATACAGTACATACTCTGGTGTAGGATAGCATAGTTAGTTCTCATGCCTTTCTTCATGTATATGGATGAATCTATAGTCTACACACTGCAGTCATACCATCCATATTCTTAGCATCAGTATCAGCATCAGCATCAGCATCAGATCATAAGCTACAACTACACTAAGTATTCGCTGCAAGCTCAGGAACAAAACTATATCATCACGTGACATTGGAGAAAACTCTCGTCCGCCTAAAAAAAGCATCTCGACATCTACAAAGCAAACCCGCAAGCCAATTCCTATAGCAAACACCCAGGGAACGGCCTGCACCATGGCTTCAACCAGTATCCCCCGCTTCCTCCTTCCGAGAGGTATATCCAAGACCACAATCCATCTCTTATACGCCCAGCCCGCAATCCAACATGACCTCCGCAACCAGCATGTGCGCATCCTCCGCCGCTTCAAGTCCTCTTCATCCCCCTCGAAAAAGAGCCCCAAGGGCCCCGTGTTGGAGAAGCCAGATAAATTCCGCCCACCGTCTCATCCTGCCAGACGCGTGGTGAATCCCAATCGCACCGCACCGCGCAATTATCCCGGCCCGGCACCGAGTGCGCGCGAGATTGAGGAGCGTCAGACGAAGCAGTATCCGAACATGTTTCCGCCGGAGGGGACGGTGATGCATAAATTCCTGACGAATAAGGGGATACACGTTTGGATATCGATGGTGCGATACGACCTGATTTCTGCGTTTAAATAGTTTGAAATATCTATTCTTAGCTGGTTGTTTATGCTAACATTCATTGGTTTGGTAGGGCGTATTAGTCTCCCTTGCGGCATTCACTTTTACGACGAATTTCAAAAATACCTCTCCCGTTGCGCACCTGTTACCTTCTTGGTCTGGAATTTTGACCAGCCCGTTCTCGACGGTTAGGCAGTTCTTCACTGTCATGAAGATGCATACGGAACATAACACGCTAACATCGTCTGAGAGGCGGAAGAGGGCGTTGGCGGACGTTGATAAGAGGAGGGAGTATAGAAAGGCTCATGGCTTAGAGCCGGATGATGCCGAAGATGCTGAGGGCGAAGCTGTTGATGATAATTCTCCTACTAATGATGCTGTGGATGATAAGCTTGTTCTTGCTGATGGCGCGGAGGCGGGTGCTGGTGCGGGAAATGAAGATGGCACTGAGAGGAGAAGGAGACCTGTTAAGAAATGGCTTGGGATCTGGTGAGGTGGGTGGATTTACGTGTATAATAGATCTTTATGGGCACTGAGCGGTTTATCATGTTTTTTGATATATAGTGTATAGTACAGAAGAACTCTCGCTCTGTCAAAGAGTCCATGCAAGGAGGTTTCCTATCCCCATCCCCATCCCCATTGCCAGTGTTACCTCGTATGAGCTTAGGTTATGCGACGATAAGCTCGGCGCCATGTCCTCGACTCTTGTCGCATTCCTGTATTCAGCTAAGGACTCGATGGGCCTCTTTTTTTCTCCCAGCCTTCATAGAAGTGGGTTCAAAATGAATTTATCCAAATTTCCAGTAAAGCCGCTCACTCGACTTCAACCATCTCCATGCCTTCCATAACTTCATCCCCAACCCCTCCACGCTCCAACACCATCTTGACAATCCTCGAGATAACACCCCTCTTTACACCCCCTCGTCTCGCGCTCCATATATCATCCGCCGACGTAGAAGGATCTCCGCTCTGATTCTGACCTGCAGCAACAGCGGCACTGGCAGCAGCTGACCCTTCTAACCCAGTTGCCGCCGCGCTAACTGAATCCGGAACACCAGGATGCGTCATTCTTGACGGTGGATCAATAGTTCGGATCGCCAGTAGTTTCAAGTTCCCTGCTTGAGGATCATTGGTTTTCCAATCGTTACGAGCCACGGAGACACAGAACACGGCGTCCGCGACGGCTATTTCTTCCCTGCTCGGGTCGAAGATTATGTTTTCGCCGACAGAGATGACTAGGAGGGAGATGGGGGGACGGAAGAGGTGCTGAGTTTGTTTACCGCGTGGGTAAAGGTATTCGGCTGCATCCCAGTCGTCGTCGAACATGGGGTCTTCTTCAGCTTTGGAGATGAGGCGGGGGAGTTTTGTTGATAGGAGAGCGAGGTGTGTTGTTAGTGAGAGGAGAGGGAGAGGGTATGAGAGCGGTGGAGAGAGTAATATCACCTATACAACTGTCAGAGAGATGAAGATGGTAAGGGGATATATGTACTCACGTCAATGTATATCCTCCAATGCCAACCCTGATTAATCACCAACCTCCCCTTCAGCCCTCCAACCATCCCACCTTCCGCAGAAGTTGCGCCAGATTCTCCCGACCCGACAAGCGCCTCCCTCATCATCTCCGATAAAAAGACAGGCAGCGGGTCGTCGTCCCTCAGTCCAGGAATCTCAATCGACATCTCGACCCAGGATCCTGACCCTGACCCTTTTTTCCCACCACGGTCTTGATCCGTACCTTCATCGCCATCATCGACGACATCATCAACTCCTAATGTCTCTGCGCTCTGATCCAATGTATTCAGAAACACAGTCTTCTCCACCTCGGCCTTCACACCGACAATGGCCTGGGTACCATCGGCAAAACCGATGCGCGCACTCCCATACGCGTTAGGAACAATGTTCGTCTCAGCCGTTAGAGGGCGAAACTGCGTCGCTGAGCGTCCGTCTGGTCTGATCGGGTTGTTTGGGAAGGATAGCGAGGTGTGAAGGTATGAGAGCTCCGCTGGGGAATAGTGGGATATTTGCAGCGTCGCCGCCGATGGTGCCGGTGCCATTCCTATCCTATGCTCTTGGTTTCGTCCTTCGGTGGGTGTATCTCAATCCTCTATCCTTCAACGCTGGTCAATCAGCTCGTGCTGGCTGGTGAGAAATATTTTGTTATCGTTATCTTTTGGCTGGTGGGCTCCATCACGTGCATTGCGAGTATACGCCGCCAAGATCTTTATGCAAACATCCGATATGGTGTAGGGGTTAGCATCATTGTCTTTCATCTGGCTCCGAGAGGAACAACGATCACAATAGACCCGGGTTCGAGTCCCGGTATCGGAATATTTTTTTTTTCATTTATTTATTATCCGTTGGATAGATACCTTTTGATACCTTTGATATCGACTCAGTCATGTCAAGTCATGGCAATCGCACAAATACTGATCTGCTGCTAGAATACCCCATGCAACAGGACATGGATAACATGCTGTCAGTCGTGACACCTCAAGAGCCAGCCATGGCCGGTGGATCTGACCGGATGTGATCGGTAAATGCAGGTCATGATACATCCATTCTCGTCTCGAATTAAATTTCTATTTTCATTCATTTCCTTGCTCCTTGATTCCAGGCCGTGCAACGATAGTACCCAGTATTATCCCAGTCGTCAGTGTGGCATTGGCTAGATTGGGATATCCGTTCAGCTGGAATCATTGTTTTTATTATTTCCATTTAAACCAATTCTATAGCTGCTGAAACTATTCCCGTTGCAAATTGATCTGGTATGATTCTAGTTACTTCAGCTTAGGAGGCAAACATGCCATTTCAAGTTCGAGGTCCCGAGAATTTCAATCCTGCCTACATATGTGTGTATACACAGGCTAATGGGTAAAGCATGGTAAGCTAAGGACCAAAGTAGGACAGCAGACAATGCGAGCAGGTAACTCTAATCCAACCATACCAAATACACACATCGATACCCTCTCTGTATAACCGGAACGGTGGATCGTGACAGCATCTAGGTCTGCCTTGAAGTGACGATTCGTTTTGTCAGGAAGGCCGGGGGAGAGAAGGCTCGGGAGTTAAAAGCCTCCAAGTAATCTATAACGACGCCACCTATCGATATGTCTTTCTCGTTGTGTTACCCCTCGCTCGCAAATTTATAGCCAATCAGCCTTAGGCGGCGATATGCTCATGTAGCATGATGTGAGATGATGGATGGATACAGTTCAAGTCAGGAGATCTGGTTGTTCAATAGTGTTCTTGATATGTGTTGGTATATATATAAGTACATGTGTGTAATTAAGGAAACAATTTTTTGTACCACGGTCACATCACCGCCTGATCCAGGCAGGAGTCAAAAGCCACATGATATAGTATAATATAGTATCATCTGGTTTGATGCGGAGTAAACAAAATGAAAGAGGAAAAAAAAAAGAGGGGGGAGACAAAGAGCCGGGCATGTGTATGTGTGGTGTGCATGGAAGGCAACGAATAGCAGTGAGTCGATCGCAATCAGAGGTTGAGGTTGAGGGGGATGTGGTTTAACAATAAACTATAACAAAGGAAACTGTGATGAGGTAAGTATAAGCGAATAAAAATATCCAGAGCAAGTCCTTCAAACGGAATCCAAGCAAACATTCCTTTCTATATACTAGCGCCAAAATGTACGCAGAGATAATAACGACAGTCAAAGCAGTAAAGGGGGTGATATGAGCCAACGTGGTGAGCTGAAAATGAGTGTGTACAATGATGAGAGAGAAGGAGGAGGTCCAAGAAAAGAAAAGAAAGAAGTGTGGCTGGTCAGAAGCCGTGCTGCAGGCAGTGCGGAGGCGCTGCTATTGCGAAAGGGTGAATGAATATCGCTTGCTTCGGAAAGACAACAAAGGGGTAGGGTGTGGTATGCTCCGACAATTGAGCATGTGAAGTGATAAAATGAATCATAGGCACACCATTAAAAGAGAGATTAGGTAGGTAGGTGGACAAGATATAAACAGAATGGGTTGGGGGGTATTAAAATAAATAATTAATCACAATAGGGGGGTAGGACGGTAGTAGTAATATAATATATAGAAAACGTAAATCGCAAGACCAGCTGGATATAGGTATGGTCGTGGGGTATAAATGTGGTTGAAAGAAGAGAAGAAAAATGACAAAGATTATAAAAAGGATATATAGACACGATGCAAACCGAATAATAGAGCGGAAAAATATGCCCTCCCCCAGTAAATGGATAGATGTAGATGGAAAGTAGAGAAAACCCCTTGGTAATACGTGATATATTTCACAACCTCGTCGAATAGACCCGCGAGGATCTGAGGGGAAAAGAAAGAGTTGGAAAGTCCCAGCCGAAAACGCCTGTCTATAGCCACCGATGATCGAGAATAAAACAGTGTAGCATCTGTATAAGAAGCAGAGCGGAATAATGCGACCCCATGGCAAAACAAGTTGACGGGATTAGGCGCCAGAAAGATAGACATAGGATGCGAAGAAAGACGATATTGGGAAATCACGTCCTGAACATCGATCCTGCGGGGAAGATGCTCGCTGCGGTACTGTCCGCCCAATGGCTGTCATCGTAAGGAGGCGTTGGCCATTGTCTATCTGGTCCCAAGTCCTGCGGTTTATTCATCCTCATCGGATTCGAGATGGAGGTCATATCAGGCATGAAGCCGAGGCCATCTCGTTTGGCGGTGGGTGAGGGGGTCGGGTATGGGTTGTTGGCCATCGAGCAATCATTCCCGACCGCACGGATCGACTGAGCAGCTGAAGTTTTGTGTTGCAAAGGCTGAGATGTCTGGCTGACCTGAGGTTCCATTGATTGCTGGACAAGGCGGTTTGCAGCGAGGGCAGTAGAATGTAATACTTCATGCAACAGCTCGTCCTCTTCCTCAGGGGTCTCATATCGATGAACACCCGTCGCTCGATGCATATTCCGTCGGGTACGACCGGAAATAGACCCAACGGGTGTCGTAGATGCACTAGGAGGTTGGACAGGGAGGTGGTTCTTTGCAGCGTTGGAGTTTGAAGTCGTTTGCTGCTTTCCGTTGGTTGGGTTTTCCATGTTGTATTTGACATTCTGGAGTGCCTTATCTAGCTCAGAGAAATCAGTGTTTTGCTTCGATGCTAGAAGATTGTTGGACTCCATGGCAAGAGAAGATCGGTTGGAGTAAGTAGAGCCAGCGGCGCTCGCCTCCACATCATCTTGAGGGACAGAGTTTTGATTCCTTCCTGATAACCGTCTGGCGCGCTTCCTGAGGTGGGAAAAGAAGCTTTCCTTTTGGACACTCGTAGGAGACATCAGGCCACCGTTGAGTATTCGCTCCGTCTCCTGACGGTGGGCATCAGTGTAGTGATTTCCATTTGAGTTGACGGATAGCTGGCGGCCAATTTTCTTGGATGTGGATTTTCCTTGTTTCGCAGGACTATTGCTATCGTCGGCATAAGTGACAGTAGACTTTGCTTGTGCAGTAACAGCGTTTGAGAGCGGCGATACAGGTCGAATGGAGGGTAGGATGGGCATGGGTGCTCCATTGGCCCACGTAGCACGTTTAAGAGCGGGTCGCACTTTAGATGTAGGGCCATCTGCTACGGGAATATTTTCAGACACAGGAGCTGGGCTTTCTCTGCCGCCGATCAAAGATCGTCTGAACCAAGAGTGTTTTGACGAGAGGCTGGGGGAATCCGAAGCATTATTTGACTTGAAGCTCTTGTCAGACTGTCTTCGGCCGATCAGTCGGGAAGCTGACGACTTGGGACGCAGTGGGTCCACTGCATCAGCGAAATACTCGTGGTTAAGAGCTTGAGCGGAAGTTGGTCTTTGTTTAGGATCCCACATTAAACACCAAGTCACAAAGTGGCAAAGAGATGCGGGCCAGTGGCTTGGTGGCAGCACGCTTTCTAGAGAATGAGGTGCCATCTGTGAACAATAGTTAGCAATGTCGTTGACGAAGGAAAGCTGTATGCCCGTTGCGAAATGTTTAACTCACCTTTGGGAATGAAAACCCAAGTTTCTGAGCGAGCTTGATGCCATCTCGCCATTCTCCACCGCCGACTTTCGAACCGGACTTGCTGTACCAGTTGCCGGGACTTCCCATAATCTCACAGATGCGCCAAACCTGGTCAACTTCGTTTCCACCGGGGAAGAGTGGCTTGAGGGTAGCAATCTCTACAGCCATGGCGCCAACGGCCCACATATCGACGGGAGCAGAGTAGTAACCAGCCCGCAAGAGAACCTCGGGAGCTCGATACCATCGCGTTGAGACATAGTTGGTGTATGGATGTTTCGAATGGGTCTCTCTAGCAAGACCAAAGTCTGCAATTTTGACAGTGTAGGAGGTAGGAGTCGCGGGAGGGGTGACAAGGTTCGAGTACCGACTGAAGCCGGTCGATTCAATAGGGGCAGCGCTGGAGACAAGGATATTCTCAGGCTTGATGTCTCGGTGGAAGAAATTGTGGGCGTGGATATGATCAAGACCGGACAAGATTTGGTATAATATGCTTTTGACGCTCTTGCTATCGAGATATTTGTGGTCGCGAGCCTTCATCAGCTGATAAAGGTTTCCATCCATGTACTCCATACATATATGGAGTTTCTTGGTTAGAGGATCCAAGAAGATGTCGAGGGCGGGCACCAGGTGGACATGTTGAGGTAACGATCGAAGGAAGATGACTTCTCGCAGTTCCAGGCATTGGGAATATGAGTTGTAGGTCTTTTTCATGGTTTTTATCGCGACCTAGAAATGTTAGATGGGTGTGGTAGTGGGATAGAGGAGGGCAGAGAGTAGAACTCACCATGGTGCCTCTTTTGGCGATACTCGAGCCGGCAGTGCGAACTCTAGCGAGAGCGACACTTCCAAAACTGCCATCTCCAATCTCCTTCATCACATGGAATCTTTCCTCCAAAGTAGCCATGTTTGACGTTGGCTGTGGTCGATCGAGTGATATGGTCATGATTGAGTTTTCTGGCCTGCAGATACTAATACATATAACAGAAAGAGAGAGAGAAGCAGGAAAAGAGAGAGGGCGGGAGGCACGAGATTCAAAGAGAGACAGGCGGTGGTAGTGGTGGCAGCGGTGGATTCAGCAACACTAGCAGCAGCAGGCTGGACCAGCTGGCATTGGCGGTGCAGACGGAGGCGGGTATCGGTAGAGCGGGAATCACCAATGGCAGAACGGGTTCATGGTCTGGTCTAGAGAGGGAAAGTTGAAGCAGCAGCAGCAAACGAGGAGAGATGGGTTCTTGGTGGACGAGGCTGATTAGTCGGTCTGGGGAGAGTGAAGCGGGATTGGATAAGAGTCGAGGGGGTGGATGCAGGGCGGAGGATTGTAAGAGAGTGTATGTATGCAGACGGAGAGATGGAAGACTGCAGCGATAGTGAAGGAGAGAAAGATGAAGAAGATGAAGAGAAGAAGATGAACAAAAGAGAAGAACTAAAGGAGAGACAGGACGAGGTGAGGAAGAAAAGAAAGAGAGAGAGCGAGAGAGATCTGAAAAGGGAAAAAAGCAAGCAAAAGAGGCGGACGAAAAAGAACGATACACGATACATACACAAGATGGAGACCAGAACAGCGGGAGCGGATCCGGTGCATGGGAAACTCTACCAGACGCCTACCCCTTGGTGACTGTATTGTGTATTTACATTACCGTACGGGTCGTGGCGTGGAGACCCGCTGTGTTTGTTGACCAAATCCCGTATTTCGGGGTTTGTTACGCAGTGAAATACACTCTACATACATCCAGAGTACTTTGTAAACATATACATAGTATATGTACATACTGTGTAGTTAAGAGATTGCCTCGATACATCCTCAGACAGAGTAGTACTTATCATGTTTACTTACTATCACACTGCTATCGACATGGTTATGCCCCTTTTCCACCGCGTTTCGCAACCATCTCAAACCTTCGGTGGGGTGCAATTTTCTTCCAGAAGAGGCGGCGTCCGCCCTAGTAAAAATAGAACCCATCCATAAATACAAACACTGATACAGCCTCCATCAGATGTCAAGATCCTGTTTCATGCCAGCCTGTAGCTTTACTGCCTCTTTACACTGCCTCTGCTAAATACTCTGCTATCTACAGAGTGTTGTATCCCAAACAACGGGGCCGTCAGGCACCCATACATACCAACAGTAAACATCCATGCTAGAGCTCATCTTCGTAAAGAACTTGTTACATAAAAAATCTCCCCCATCCCTGGTCTTGACACGCCGTTGAAGCTTATTACCGTTATTAATATTACATCCATTTTATTTTAGTTAGTGGGAAGCTTCCGCTGGATCAATATAACCCACCGATATGGTCTTGGTGGGCATTCTTTGAGATGATTCTTTGTCAGTCTTTTTTCAATCCAAAGACCTTACCCGAGGAAACCCTACACATATGGAGCTATGGATATATCATAAACATCACTACGTACGCAACTACTTTTGTTTAATGACTCGTATGAGCTCATAAGCTTGGGATCTAATTTCATCGAGGCGTTGGTCTTGCGGGAGCTTCCTCTTCCTGGTTCTGGTGGAGCTGATGACCGTCGGCTCGCTCCTCGTTTTGCTTCCCGCCGTTAGTGTTCCATTGACCGGTGTCATCTCAGTTAATTGTTTGGTTATACCATAGTAACGAATTGTTTGGGTATTATTATTAATATTGTTTACTCTGTTACTTCTATACAGAATATACTCCTTCAAGCACTCTTCAAGTATAGGAAAAAGCAACGAAACTCGTCAGAAATGAGACGTCGAATAGAAATAGCCGGATCTGGCGGTTGAATCGGTTTCGGTCTGTGGTTGGTGGTCTCACACATCACATATGTGCGATATGCTTTGTCTTGTCCCTAGAGATATCCTTTCATCCATATAAACGACCAGCTGCTCCCCCATTTGGCACCCATGATAATCTCATCTTTTAGTCGGCCCCTCCTGTTATTTTATTTCCTTTTAACCCTGATTTTTTCTTCTTCATTTGTTTTTTCTGGGCCTCTCTCGGACAAAGCTCGCAGAACAGAACCATTTCACCCTTTCCCCCCCTCTTTCTTTTCTTTTTCTTCCTGTCCCAAGAAACCTCAGAATTTTTTAGGCCATTTTAGAAAATGCTGGGCAGTCCCGTGTAAATGGATAATTCCTCAATCAAGTGGATTCGATGAGGGGGGCCCTTGCTCCTCCCTTTTCTCCTTCAGGCTCCCGGGTGGGCCGCTATTTTCTTTTCTTCTTCTTCCCATGCTCTTCCCAGAGTGCATGGTGTGTTTGTGCCCTGTGTGGTGTGCGGGCTTGCGGTCATGGTGTCTGTGGCTCACCGCCATGCTGTATTGGCGCATGAAGATCCCTTTACCACAAAAGGACATGCGATCAACGGGTTCCTGGTTTGCTTTTTTCTCTTTTCATTTCTCCTCTTTCCCTTTGCCTTTCCGGCTTTGTTTTCCGGAGCACAGAAAAAAAGGAAAATACCCATGTTAGTGTGGAAGTTTGTTTAGGAGAATCAATCAGAACTCATGAGAGAGACAGGCGAGGGAAAAGCTGGAGGCGGAACGGGAACCGTTGACTTGTCCAACCTTGCAAGTTAGCTTTGCACTATCAGCTCGCTCTTGACGAAATGTACGGGAGGAGTATGCACGGTCTTGATCATGTGCTTGGTTTCCATCTTTGATCCGCCCTCTACAAGCTGCTGGTGCTCTTGTTTGTTTGGTCGCTAACATACAGAGTATGGGGTAAAAGTCGCTTTGATATCTGGAGATCAGCCTGCAGCTGCAGAGACTGTTGCGGCCACCGCCATTGGGTGCTTTTTCACCATCCCACTTCTTCACAAGCCTGGGGTTTCAAAGTGCGTCAAGCAATCGCAAGCGAGAGTGTGATCATATGGGCTTCTTTGCTGCCCACAATTGGATACTGCATCCTTTGTTGTTTATCCAATGCAGCCCACCACCCTAGCAGGGGCAGATGCAGCGAGCATCATGTATCATGATTTGCTTGCAGCAGCAGCCAGCCAGATCTGTGGGGATTTTTTTCTTCTTCTTTTTCTTTCTGCAGCATGCTGGCAGACAGAAAGATATCGGATGTGGGAAAACCTGGAAATCAACAGGGTCTTAAAAAACCTGATAGAGGCAACAGTCAATACTCAATGGGAGGACAAAGTGGAGGATTTAGGCTCCTTTTGACAGCCGTTTGCAGGGAGATGCAGCTGTCCATTTACCTGTAAATCAGACGCATCACATTTCCACTTTGCCAGTGAATGGCTGGAACAATACAAAAAAATTCACCATCCTTTCATTCCCGTTTCATCTTCATTTGTTGAATTGGATGAACTTCCAATCATATTCACTGCTGCTCTGGTTATTTTTCAAATTTCAGCAACGCCAGATGCGATCAAACGTCAAGTGTCAGACACTCTTTAGATCTAACCTCAGTAAACCGACCACCAGAAGAATCTACTAGATAACCATCACCGTGACAGGAATCTTCTCAAAAGACGAGAAGTTCCTCCATTTCGTTGCCCAGACAGCAAACTTGGGTTCTTTCTTTTTTATTGTGTTTCTACTAACTTTTTTTGCCCTGGGGAAACTCAACTCTCGCCCACAATTTTTAAGAAGCGCCACTCGTGCTCCCGGCCCTCGCTTGATTCCAAATCAACCATGTCATCGGGTTTTGATTGGCAAAGCCATAAGAGGCTGTAAGACGGTCCAATTCCTCAATCTTGCCATCCTTGGTTTGGTAATTGTTTCGAGAGCGCGTTGCTAACATCCAATCAAAGGCTTGAGAGGACTCCAATACCAGAAAAGTGAGTTACAACGCGGGCTTACAAAACAGGGATAAGAAGCAGAAGGGAAAGACTTGGAAATATACCAGAAGAATACCAGCATTGACTTACTTGTTTCGTCTTCAAAGGCTGAAATGCAAGATCTGCAAGAAGATCCGAAGCCAGACTGTGTTCTCAAAGCGTCAGCTCGAGGAGTATCGAAAGGCGGCTGTCAAGAATAGAGCGATTGGCATCAATGGCCCGGGATACGCTTCTTGTCGTCACTGTGTTGGACATCAGACTCTTGAGCTCACTTGTTCCATCTGCGATAAGACGAAGGGCCTCGATTGCTTTAGCAAGAACCAGCGCAAGGACCCTGATAATGCGGTATGTCGCTTTCCCCCCTTGATAGTTATCGGGGCAGTCGCTAGGGCCTTTCTAACGCTGTTGTCAAGAGATGTACAAACTGCGTGCAAGAGCATCTAGATACCGAGCCGATCGTGGAGCAGAATAAGCAATTGCAGGACGAAGAGGACGGCACCTCTGCATACCAGGCAACTATGACCCTTTCTCCATTTCACCAAAGCCTACATACCATGCGTGGATAGCCAAAATTAAACTAATGCCCTACAGAGCCAAATTGGGGACTACACCGTCGAATCTCTACATACTCTTTCCATCACAGGTGACGAGAACCAACGGCCCAACCCCAACGGTTCCGTTTCTCTACTAGATGATGACTACATCAGCAATCCCTATAATCGTGCTACGTCCGACAGCGGCCCCAGCAGGGCATCTGGCTCCCAGGTAGACGAAGAGGATTTGCTGTCCATGGGTGGGGGAGTTTGGGTTGAGCAAGGCCGTCGCCGTCAGCCCGCAAAGGGCTCCGTCCAGGGAGACGGCATCGCATATACAGCCTTTGACGCCCAGGGTAGGCCTCATGATCGTACTGTCGTGCCCTCAGAGTCTGGAACAGTGCATTCCGGGTGGGAGTCATGGGGGATAGCACCCTCTGCGAGAGCTGGTAGGGACATTCAAAGCTCTGCCACACCCAAACGTAACCCTGGGTTCGCCAAGATTCCGGTAAGTACATATCCAAATCCTTCATCTCGCTTAAGCCCTGAGTGAATTTATCTAACGTGGGATACAGGGCGGACGAGTTCCCAAGAAAGAAGGTCCCGTACAGTCTCACACCGAGCCGACCGGCCCAACTATCGAGTCTGATGATGAGGATGATGACGATGATCTGGAACAGTGGATTTGATCAGGCTATCTCCATCTACCACGAGTCGAGCTATTTTGGACTTCCAATTTCCAGAAACGGGAGATGCGGTGAAAGAATGGGCATTTTTACAAGTTTTATACCATGTACCAATAGCTCTAGCCAAAGCAGTTCGGCGTATACGGCTGTTTATTAGAATCCGATTTTGGCCCATGGTCAGCTTTTGAAGCTTCCTAACATTTCTGTTCACATTATAACCCTTCGTACCTATAACCCTTGGTAAAAATCCCCTGTGGTCAACCATGGAACGAGTGACCGAGTCCACACGGGGCCAAAGTCAATGACAATACCAGTATTGATCCCGCCCCTGAACGTAAACAGAGGGAGTATAGACACATCAAATCAACTAAACAAGGAGCTGTTTGATACAGTTTCATGAAACCCTCCGATGGCCATCGCAGCATATCGTCAAGACGCCATAAGTCATGGTTGTGATATGCTCACTCGGCACACTCTCTCGGGCGCCAATTGAGGCTCTCTCCCGCTCTCAGCCTTGCCCCACCACCCTAAGCGCCACGCACATGATATCATCATCTTTGCCAACCTCCAATCTTTCTTCTGCGTTGTCGATTCCTCGGGCAGACATCATCGTTTCGCCGACGACAGAGAAGAAGGCAAGACGTCGGCGGTATTAAAAAGAGAAGCGCATATCTTGTTCATGATCCAGATCCAGATTGAGATCCAGATCTAGATATCTACGACTTTGCAGCGGGCAGGTCGTTCATACCAATGTGTGACTCGCTTGATTGATTGCCAACGCACCGCACCGCAGAGATGGCATATGACGGCTATTCCAACCCTCACCCGTTCGACCAGCCGGTGTACAATAACGGCAACCCTTATACCACTCCTCCACCGCCTCCACCTCCGCCTCCTCCAGCTCAGAATCCGAATCCGAATCCGAATCTAAACCCGAGCCTGGATCAGCCATTCTCTGACCAGTACAATCCCGAACTAGATCCTAATCGAATCCCGCCTCCTCAGGCTCACCGTGTTTATTCCGGTCCGCCTCAGCCTTCGACCTTCTTCCCGATCCCTACGTCCGGTCAACCAGCGGACAGCTTTACGAACCAATCGCAATTCTATCCCCCTCCCCCTCCGCCCAAGACAAACGAGCAGCAGCAGCAGCAGCAACAACAACAAGCACCGCAGCCACCACCTCCAGTGGTACCCGGTTTTCAAAGGCCAGAACCGTCAGGCTATGCCTCACCTGCCACTTCTGAACTTGTATCCCAGATTACCGCTTCGGTCCTTGCACAGCTACAATCGACGAACCTCAATATCAACCTGCCCGGCCAGCATCAACAGCCCGGTATCAATCAGAATCTAAATGCCAATAATGTAAATAACAATACCCACGGCCACTTCAACCCTGATAAGCCTCAGGCAACCCCATCGGTTTCGACCCAGTCCAATCGCTCCCCTTCAAATCCTAACGCACAAGTCTACACTCCGCCATCGCCATATAGACCATTCGAAGACCGGCCTTATACACCACAGCAGCAGAATTCGGGTTTTGCCGGACCAGCTGGGAATACGACGGAGTCGGACAATGTGTTACATTCACCATTTGCCAGGCGCCCAGGGGTTCCCACTCGTATTTCAACAACGGGAGATGAAACCACTCTAGAAAAGATCTGGGGCCAGCTGTTTGACAAGGATGATAAACCGACACCGAGGCTGGGCCAGTTCCTGCGTGGGATTGCTATGCATGTGGTATGTATGCCAAGTTTACACCTGATGCGCGAGGACATTGCTAACGGTGGTATTGAAAAGATTGAAAACTATCCCCCTGGAAATTCGCTTGTCATCACGCCGGAGAAGATGCAAAAGTTCTATCGCGACACTAATGTCCCTACTGACACACACCCATGGAACGGTATGCGTCTGCTCCTCTTAGACCTATTTTTTTTGGTGGTGCATTGAGCTAATCTCGTGTATTGGTTCTCAGATATTTTCGATGATCGAACATCGTCTATTTCCCGACTATATCGCGAAGTATGTGCAGAGCATCACTACGTTCAAGAGCGACTCGACAGGAGACCCGAAACACCTGCTCTTACCCCGAAGGGGTTCGAGCAATGGGCAACGCTTATGATCCAGGCAAATCCTGATCGGGAATTTGCCCGTTTGCATCGGGCCGTGCGGGAGATGCCAATTACCAACCCGGACGATAAGCGAGAACGTTTCCCAAAGGAACTTTCCCGTCGCCTCTTTCCCAAATTCGCAGACGATGATACCAAGGATCTTTTAGATGCAGCTATCACCACGCACTGCTATGTTACTCTTCCATCACCTTCGAATCGGGAGCGATCCGAACCAGGCCCTCGTCACCAGCGTGTCGCTTCAACTGTCGAGGCCACTCGTCCCAGATTTTCTCCCCAACCAGGCAGCGGACCCGAGGGAAAACGAAGAACGTATACCGGATCTCCTGCGGTGTTAGACGAAGAGGATGAGTCTTCTTTAAGTCGCCCCATCGAGCGTGAAAGAAAACCATACCCCGCTCAACCGGGCGGTGGAAGAGTATACGTCGAACCCGGAGCCACTCGAACATCCAGTCCGCTCCACCCGCATCCACATCCCAAGCTGCGCGACATAGGCTCACAGGGAACACGAGTCCGTAGCTCCTCAATGGGCGTGAGAGGGTATGCTACCCCGAAGCAATCTGAGAGCGGCGGTGGCCCAACAACAGATCCTTACGGACATCCCCACTCCGCTGCCCCCTTTCCCCAGCAGCCAAACTTCACTGGCTTCGACGATGTACGGTATCGAGATCCCGATGATGGCATTCCGTATGATAGCCATCGTGAAAGAGGGCGTCAACCCGATGGCTCCAAGCATCCTGACCACAGATACACCGGAAGCTGGGGCAGTGAAGAAGACTACTATCGAGCAAACAAACCTGAAGGAGATGGTGGTGGACGTCCCAGACCACATTCAACTTATTACCAATAGGAGGAATGAGTCGATTAATTGTTTTTTGTCGTTTGCTTTCTTTTTTTTTTCTCTTCCCTCCTTTTGGCTATGTTTATACTTTGATATTCGACCGTGTCATATCACCCCTTACATTATGGCTGGAAGAACTGGCAAAAAACTGGCGGGAGAAATACCAAAATATGCTGTATTGCTAACGGCCGGATTACTGGATTTGGATGCTCACACGACCCCTTTTAACGAACTTTTTGAAAATTAACGAGTTTTATGATCATTGGATTTTTGCTTTTTCGCTTCTTTTTTGTTCCCATGCGTGTTGGCAAGGGTGTAATTATCTTCTGCGTTATCATGAAATAATGCCATACACTGTATGATAATGTCCTTATATCTCATGGTATTAAGCTGGGGGGGTAGAAATCTGCAAGACCAAAAGATCAAATGGCCTAATTATCGATTATTCGATTTCTAGTATCTGGATATATTGCGCTCAATTGGGAATTTGTTATTAAAAATTAGAAGCTTAGGAAATTATCAGACCCTAATATTATTGCAAAGAATAAGGGGGAGTTGGAAAAAACAATCAACTGGGAAAACTTCAAGGGGGAGAGCCAAAGACACTGCAAGTGATCTTTGTTTTCGCCTTTCCCGTAGCTAGCTCCTCAATCATAGGTACCACACCAAGAGGTGATCATGCTCCTTAGCTGCCTGGATGTAAGGCTTCGTTTGTTTCAACTTGCCTTGGGCATAAGGCGTATGTAAGATGGATATCTCGGATCTTCTTATTCTATGGAAGACACTGAATAGTTGTATGCTGCTGCTGAGTGCTCCAGCGCATCTAATAGACCTCTGACTCTGAAAGGTAGAGGTAATGAGTCGAGGAATATGCAGAGAACAATGTCAACAACTCGTGTATGTAGATACCTCATCAATCAAGCCTATTTCAGATCACTGTCTCTTTTGACCGTGGTCCGAGGGAAAGTATGACTCCTCTGAGGATAGATTTATCATATATATCCCACCATATCTATATCTACAGAATTATTTTGTTCTACTTCGTGTTGATTCTATTCAAATAAAGTTCTCGAAGCTTGACCTCGGGCCGGGCCGCATTGCTTGGCAGGGAGCAATTCAACAGCCGACTTTTATAGATCTCTATTCATTCAACGCCATCATCATATTGCCTGTCACTCTTTACCTAAGACCTGGCTGCTCTGAATTCAAGTGACAGGCGTATATAAAAAAGGCCCATCACAATTTGAGCCTTCATCTTACGACCTTTATCATATTTATCACTGAATTGCTTCAAGGAGTGATCGGGAACGAAACCGTGATCGAAAAAAGGTGACGGAGGGACGATTCATAGCGAGCAGACGGATAGCGTAGTTAATCTTCCCATTCTTAAAGCCACATTGGAGTCTAGACTACTTGATCAACAACCCAGGCCTGATGAACAAATCGTTCCTCGATTTACTCCAAGCTGAGGATCGGTTAATTTGCTACAAAAAACCTGCGAGGGCCGGCCTGTCTTTGGTATCAAGCCCTTACGACCGAGCAGCCAAAAAGCTCAATTTGCATAAACGAAGCATTCATACCTTTAAAAACTTTGAACCGGCTCCAAAATCACCCAAGAGCAATTTTTACTGCTTCGAGTGCTATTCCCGAAAAGGGTTGAACCCAGAAAGCTGACTGTGGCTCATGACTGTTAACTTATCAATACATCCTTACTGCTCCTGGCTCTTGTGTATTAGCAACCTTTATACGCGATGGGCACGTACCTTGAAGATCGACGCGAGGAACTCAGGCGGATGTATTCTCTGAGGGCACAGGATTTAATCGAATTCTTCTCCACTTATCCTCATACTTATATCCAACAGAAAGACCTGGGGGTACTCGATGTCATTTCGACTAATCTTGATATTGAATCCGAAGAATTACTTTTTCAACCACTGCCAATCCAGACTTTGAAAACTTATCCAATCGACGAGAGAAAAGTAGCTGACGGTAATGAGTGGATGGAATTCAACGAATACGACCCCCAGGCATCATCGGAGCGTATGGAATAACGGATAATTTCAAGAACGCGTGAACTCATACAGTATTTGAAGGACAGCTGTTTCATCCCCCAAGGAAGAATGTGGGTGGTTACTTATGCGATATAACGAAATGAAATGGGTTGATATCAGGTAATTCGGATAACTAATTTACTCAGCTGATCTATTGCGGATGGCTAATATTCTGTGTTTCAGAAGATACCATCCATTTTTCGCTGAATATCCCTACGCATCACTATGGCCTGTTACGACGCCTCGGGCATCGATAGAGAACTTCTTGTGGGCGAACTGTTGGAAGTCTACTATGGTCTCGTTTAGCAGAGCTCACCGGCCATAGCCAGGAGCCTGTTCAGGCTTTTTGGTCTAGTGGTTAAAGCTTCCGCTTCGGCACGAACTGATGGTCCTTGCTCGAGCAATCTATAATCGTATAAACCAGGAGGATGCATTTACAAACACCAGTCTTTTCCCGGTAGGTTTATACTTGAGATTTGTTGATCCAAATGAATCCTTTTAAGCACTAACTCTTACATCTTATTGCTCTGACAGGTATTGATGGCATCTTTTGTTGGGCCTCGGCACGGGAGACTCCTTCGAGCAAATTTTGACATATCAGGGAGACTGACCATCCGAGCTACAGAGCTTTACAGCTTCGAGAAATTGAATAGCGCCACAATAGATTTGTTTCTGCGCTTTCTGTTAAGTGAACCTCGAAGCAAACTTAGAGCTTGAGTTCCTTGACTGAAGTGCGAATCTTGACCCGTCCAAAATCAATTGTCTTACCCCTTGTACCTCTTCACTCTGAAGTAAATTCCGATTCTCAAAATGTAGATGTTCAACCCCACACGAGGGTAATTCTGGACATCTCTGATGCGTCTCTCGGGGTGTGATTTCTTCCAGGCATCTACTGCTTATCATGATCGTGGATATTGCCGAGTAAAAAGTTGTATAGCAGGTGCCTTAGTCGGCGGGAAGTTTACGAAAGGTTGTAACTTTCGGCGGCATTCAGAACTGTTCTTATTAAGATAAGAAGTAATATGCCACTGTCTGGTCAGTAAACGAGAAGGTTGTACAAACTTCCACAAAAGATCTGCAACACGCGTGAGAGATAGTAGCAGAATGGGTTTTGGAGAGCTTACCGAGCTTGATCAATCGATTGTTGACTGATGAATTCCATGACCGCATTGTTACATTCAGCGCCCCCAAGGCGGTGCAATGAAATAGGATATGCCATGGCCTACTGAAGCCACTGCTGGACCAACCTAGTCATAGGCACTGTCAACCTACCGACGAAGACTAAGATGCATGATACTTACCCAGTGTATCCAATGATATCCAGGAAATGAGGTAGCTATAAACACACCAAAGCACCGAGCAGGGTTCAACGCTGTTCCACCGTCAGCACATTTCATAATTCATCTTGAACGTGTCATTACTTACAGGCTCCTGCATATCCAGCGCGAGAAAACGCAGAACCCCAACTTACCAGGCCCAGTGCAAATCCGACCAGAAATGGAGACAACGCGGCCCCGTAGATCTTTCCCTGCCTCGGATCTAGGCCTACTCCAAAGGCTAGAAATATTAGCAGCAGCGTGAAGACAAACTCGAGAAGAAACCCTTCCTTCACGGGGACTAATTGTGTGTTTATATAGCAGCCACCGACTGTGTAGTTTCTGGACCCATACGCAGATCGAAGCATGAATCCAGCGAGTGCACCTCCAAGCGTCTGACTGGCAAGATATATGACCAAGCGAGGTAGTGAGATCAACCGTGCAAAGAATGTGGCCATGGTAATGGTTGGGTTGAGATGGCTGCCGCTGGTGTTGGAGAAGGAGAAGATAAAGAGGGTCAGGAACAGCCAGTTGCTAATCCCGCCGAACAGTGGGCCCAAGAACGCAGCGGTGGAATATACACCGGCCGGAGATGGCGGCGCCTGTGCATCCTGCGAGGGCGATGAGTGTCGGATAGATATCCAGGCCGTCACAAACACATTTAGCATTGTGCCTAGTGACAGATGTAAGCGGCCATTTTATCCAAGGGGGAGAGGAGTGACCTCATTCAAAAGAACAACATCCCACTCACCTATACACTCAATGAATCCAAACCTCCAGTGGTCCAAGGTGAGAAATCCGCGAGGATCAAGCTGTTCGCTGAGGGACATCAACGGTGCCGCATCGGGCATTTGTTTCAACAACTCCGCATTGCGAGGGTCATCGCGGTCAAGGACCAATTCCTGATTTCCACCAATTCTTCCAGTAAAGGGATGGATAACCGGCCTAAGAGACATGTCATTCTGGTCATATGAGATAGTCCGCCTTCGCCGAGGGGATGTCTCTTGGACGGGAGCAATTTCTGCATTCATTGTGAGCTAGTTAGGATGGTTTTCTCACTTGGCGATCTTTGTTGATCTTGAAGTTTTCATCCTCCTATTTTATGCTGTTTCTGTGATCTTTTGTCTGATTGAATGGCTGATTCATGGTCTCACCACTTACACAGTCGGTTTTGGTGGTGCGGATATTCGGAGGTTGCCCCTTTCTCTACCAGAGCACTCTAGCTGGTGACGTCAATGGGCTTTATTGTCAATGACCATCGCTCTGGTAGACCTGCCACATCCCATCAATCACGGGGAACTAATTTAGTTGATCTAGGTCAGTTTATTTTGCTATAGTACAGATAATCAACCGGGTACTGAATACTGAAGAATATGGGTTTTGCTAAATTAACTGTTTCTGATAATGTTCTTGACCACCCAACGCACGTTACCACCCTACGCACGCATTTTAAGCATCCTACTCGAGGCTTCTCAATCTTCAACCACCAACACCATGTCAAAAGATGTCAATATTACAATCTTATATAGATAAAAGTTTACGGATACTCAAGAGGAGGAGCTTTTTTCATATATAAATTGTCCCTGCGACCGCGGATTTTCTTCTACATCACGAAATCTGCGTGCTGGTCATTTCAGGACAGTGGCGTGCGTTGGGTGGTAACGTGCGTTGGGTGGTCAAGAACACTACTACTTTGAATCCGTATCTGTGAAGAACTGTAACACTATCGGTATTCGCAAATGACAACTCCTCGGCGCCACTACCTATGGGCTTTTCTTGAATTCTTCGTACAGTGACGGCAAGAAGTAATTCAGATCTATTCCACCACATCAGTAAGCTGTCAGCTGTCCATACTCTGCCTTCCCTCGGGAATGGATGCACGACTTACGGGACATCTCAATAGCACAGTGCACTACAAGGTCATGTCCGACCTGGGGAGTTGCACCGGCAATCCAAAACCTGGATCGAAGTTCTCTTTCACCATTTGGCTTACGCCGGACCTGATGAATTAAGAAAGACTTGTTGTCAAAACCGGATTTGATGTGCTCTTGTACCAGAACCTGTCAGCGCGCTTTGATTCTCGGATTCGATTTGTGGACTGGTGAGAGGAGAATCATACCGCCAACTTTTATGTGACCAACGACCATGGCCTCAATACCTTGCTCTTCAAATTTGGATTTGTCAATCCCTAGCTCCAGGGGATCGATGAAAGCGATGGTTAGCTTGGAACAGTCATTGCCGATAAACTCAGATATAAATGAGTATGTGCCGATATAGCGCTCGGGAAGGCTCTTGTTGGACCAATCTATGGTGTCAGGATGTCGCCAGGCATATTGGTGTGCAATTGGGTTCCAAAGCTTGTATCTGTAATAGACGTTAGATTTGTATCAGAGGTTCGACTTCTCAACCTACCTGCATGTATCTGTTAGATGCCAGCCAAACCACCAATTGTAGGCGTCACCGGTAACTGTAAAATATTGAATATCAACCAATCTGCAGTACTGGATGCTGGTTATTTGAACGTACTTCGCGGGATCGCGGTCCGAACTGCAATGTAAAGAGTCCCATCTGGCAGAGTAGTATATCCATTTTCGAGTAAATTATATCCACTCCTCAGCATATAATCCTTAGCTTCCCGGGGGGTATGGCCTGCAGCGCGTCAGCGCATATCACATTCAACTTGCAAGATTTTAATCAAGAACTCGGAGAATTGATTCTCACCAATGCTGCTTGCCCAGGGGCTGGCGGATAGTCCCTTTTGGACTTCATCGCTGATTGCCGGGGTGACTGGATTGAAGTATTTGGCAAACGGCCTCTTGAAATCGGCCTCCCGGTATCCAAGGTAGTAGTTTTTCTCATCGGGATCATAAGACTCTTGATTGACAGAGTTGAAACTGTCCAAGTCCTTTGCAGCTGCCATTGTGTAGTCCTTGTTGGGTTTCTGGAATCGGTTGAAACCCTCTACTTACTGAAGGTTGCCTTCACCAGGTTATATAACATTTCAGCCATGATCGTTTCCCGGGAGTAAACGTCATGAGGAATAAATTGAGTCCTCATCGCCAGAAATTAGCTCTGCAATGGCTCGTACAATCCAAGGGTAGTCAAACTTTGTTCCGCAAGCTCCGTGTCTGGGTTGGGCTTCCTCCGTCTTCTGCCCTCATATCGATCGCGATGATACCAAATAGCTGCGATCATAGGGCTGAATGGCGCTCTCGATCTACAATTTATAATTGTTTAAACGGATGCCTGGGTCGCTAGAAGATCCCAAAAGCTCTCCGTCCTTCCGGAGGCAGCCGGAGTGGATGGTAGGGGTTAATAGCATCACCAGCAACTACATCAGATGAAACGCAACCCAGTGGTTTATATCAGATGCGGGACCAAGAGCAGTGCTTTCAGACTTGGATAGATGAATCTTTGTATAGCAATACCGCCAGGGTAATGTTGCGTGCTTTATTCAGCTCAAGTGTTTACAGCCTAACGATAATAACAGGGCTTCTTGCTCAGGATATTAACATCAGTTAACTTCATTGCTTTCACCCTTTTCATAAACAGCCGAAAATGTCTTTTTGCCTCCGATGATCCCACTATTGCTATACCGTAGCAGGTGGTTGACGGTGAGTCGTTGCTGGTAGCAATATAAATTAGTACACGCGAGATAGGTAGATAGAGAGAGGCCGCTATCTCACATTGATCAGTCCTCGGAAAGTACATCATTGTCTCGTCTTTCTAATGGATCGTCTCCTTCCGGGATGCGCAGTGGAACTGTCTGGGCTGCGGCAAAGGCGGCCACCAAGAGGGAGATGAAAATAGATTGGAGTAGCTTCATTGCTGTTGTTGGAGGTGTTTTCTTTGCTTTTGGTATGTCAAGAAAGTGTGTATGCAGATGGCTCGAAGAACAAGACACAGGGTATGCTTTTATATTATGTCCTTTTGTTCAGGAGGTTTATCAAGACAAAGAAACAAGGAGAGAGTCGGCCGATCCGTTTCACAAGCCAAGTTTTTTACAACCCCAGGAGATCACCATGCTAGGGTTTATCGTGCGACTGCCTGGTCAAATCCTGGAGGCTTTTTTATTCCCCTGCTTTACTTGCAATGCTACCTTTGCAAGTTGGTATTGAATGCTCAAGGTATGGTTTTGTTGTCGAGTCAAGACAAAATGAAAGTAAGTTACACCCAGAATCTCAAGGCCGCTGGGATGTCTGTAACGTATGCTGCACTTGTCATTGCTGTAACATGCACTGCAAAGTTGCCTTCCCAGCCGTATTTCTGCATGGAAAGTCCATACAACCAGCAAATCTGGATATATGTCCAGATTGTAGACGCCTTCATGTGCTTTGTGTGCAGTGGATTAACTGGTGCCCTTATAGTTGCCGTGATGAAATGCCATCAAATGCCATAGAATGGAGCATTTGCATAGTTATTGCCCAAGATAACGTGGTCGGGGAGGTTCCCCTACCATCACTTGTCGTCAAATCATAGATGGGGGGCTTTGTCGGAAGGTCCATTCTGTCTGTCGCTCTTCGGGCCTTCAAGATCATAAATCACGATAAATTCAACCTCGCCCTCTCTTTCACAGCCTCCTCTTTAGCATACCTCCTTTCAATCCGCACCCTATCCCTTTCCTCCTTTTCAGCCTTTTTCCTCTCCCTGCTCTCCAGCTCTTCCCTCCTCAATGCCTTCCTCCTTTTCATCTTCTCCTCGGTATATATACTCTTCTTCCGCAACCGCTCAACTTCCTCCCCAGTCAGCTTCCATGGCACACTGAGCACATCGACTAAGAACCGAGACTTTTCTTCCCAGAATTTCACCTCGGCGTTGGTGTCGGGTAGGATATTGTATCGTTCTAAATGGAGTTGATGCAGGTTGCGGAAGATGGTGATTGTGCCTTTGAGTTTTGCGACGGCACCTACGACGAGGGGAGTGATGTCTAGTGATGTTTTGGTTTTGGCGGCGATATGCTGCGTTGGGACTGAAGGGCTGGCGGTGCCGTTGCTGTCGGTTGGGGTTGTGGTGGGCTGGGGTAGCAGGTTTTCATTTATGATTATATTGCCGTATGCGTCTCTCTCTGGGAGACGTTTGGAGCATGTAACTTCAATAGTTAAACCAGAACTATCGTCGAGTACTAGAATTGTTCGGCGCTCCTGCTCTTCTCGCGACACTATTATTCCGGCTAGACAGATAAATTGGATTGGGTGGTTATTTCGATAGAAGAGGTTTTGGCCTAGATGACGACTAGTGTTAGAGCCTAGGGAGGAAATATAGGTCTTGATTTATACTGATGCTTCAGTTCAGCAGTGTAGGTACATGCCTTCAAAACCCCTTCGCTGCCTGAGACTGTGGACATCGACGGCGTCCAGCTTTACCCAGGTGAAGTATGTGGGCGACACCTTGTTGCAGTAGGCGGGATAATAGGTGAAATCCCCATCACCATGCTCCAGTGCCATCGGACTACTTTACCCATGGGGAAAATGCTTCTCCTGGAGGCGATCCTAGGTTGACGCGAGAGAGTAGCGTGGTCATGTGATTTAAATTATTGGTGCCACATGGCACTGAAGGCGAAGATATCATTGCCAACAGATGAATGAGATATGTTTACTTTGTATATGAATTTCTATTCAAACCTCCATCATCCTCTTTTTTGGATTTCGTGGCATCTGTTCCTGTCGCCTCCTTTCTTCCTCCGTGATATCATCCACATTAGTCTCTTCTACCTCCTCGTCCTCCTCCTTCTTCCCATTCCTATCTCCCTGCTCTTTATGCCCTGCCATCGCAACCTTGAGAATCTCATCTTCCATCCCCTCTACTAAAGTCCACTGAACTCCAGCAGCATCAAGAGTCTTACAGCCTATAGACTCCCCAACAAAAGTCCCAGGCTCCTTGACTCCAAAATACACCTTATCAATCCCTCGTTTCCCATTCTTTCTTGTCTGCGCTATCCTTTCAGCACATGGTAAATTCCCTGATAGTCGTTTCCCACACGGCTCCATCGTCACGTATAGCTCTATCATTGCACTGGGATAATCTCCCCGCTCTCGCTCTAGAATCTCCCCCACTTGCTCTTCGGAAACGCCGTGTTTGGAAGCAAGTTTCGACAGACAGCATTGTTCGGCGTGTGTGTTTCCTTCCAGCTCGAGTGTATAGCCTGTTGATAGTATTGTGTCTACCGGTGGGCTGCCGCCGGATAAGGTGGGGAAGCGTCTGAGAAGAAGGATTGCGCCGACTCGGAAATTCGTCGGTTTAGGAGGGGATTGTGAGGCGAGAGACAGGCATTGAGAAATGTAGTTGATAGGCGAAGAGCCTGAAGTAGATTGGGAGGACATTTTTGTAAATTTAATCTTTTTGATAATTGATTGAAATGCTCAGTTGTTGATGTTTTCTTGCTGTGTTCCTTTTTCCATTAAGATATGACGTAACTAACATCTGAGGGTGACACGTGCTTTGTGGCTTGTCGCGTTTTCGCGTCTCGCTTTAAAGACTTTTTGATCTCAAGCTGAACAATATCTGAAGCGAAACACGTTCAGCTACTCCATGACAGCTCTTGAGTCTACTTAAGATTTTCTACGGTTAAGATAGTTTTACCAGTCCATTTTCTGAGTTTTAATCATGTCAGGCAGCGATGAAGATCTCCCAATTGGAGATCCACCCTCGATCAACCCATACGAGATTCTCGATGTAGCTGAAAAAGCGACTCAAGATGAAATCAAAACAGCTTATAGAAAGCAAGCACTTCGGCATCATCCAGGTCTGTCAACGGAACACCACAAATGACATTCAACCCCCAACTCCGCCTATCAAGCTGGGATTAATTCTAACACATTCTACAGACAAGGCTCCCCCCCATGGCAAAGAAAAAGCAAACCAGAAGTTCCAAGAGATCGCATTCGCATACGCTATTCTTTCAGATGAAAGCCGACGCCGCCGCTATGATACTACGGGCAACACGTCCGAATCGCTAGACCTAGAAGATGACGATTTCAACTGGATGGAGTTCTATCGCGAACAATTCTCGAGCATGGTCGACGGAAACGCAATTGAGAAATTCAAAGCCGAGTACCAGGGCTCAGAAGAGGAGAAGAAGGATCTCCTTGAAGCCTACGAAGCTCACGAAGGCAATTTGGATAAAGTCTACGAAGAAATTATGCTGAGTGATGTGTTGGAGGATGATGAGAGGTTCCGTGCCATTATCAAGCAGGCTATTGCTGATGGGGAGGCCACCGATTGGCATAATTTCTCAAAAGAGTCGCCTCGGAAGAAGTCACGGCGTGCTGCGGATGCTAGGAGAGAGGCTGCTGAGGCTATGGACCTTGCTAAGGAGCTGGGTGTTGAGGATAAACTGTTTGGGAATGGGAAGGGAAAGGGCAAGAAGGGGAAAGGGAAGAAAACCGAAGACGGTGATGGTGCACTCATGGCTCTAATACAGCAGCGCCAGAAGGGCAGGGCTGACGATTTTTTTGCCAACCTGGAAGCCAAGTATGCACCAAAGTCTGGTAAGGGAAAGAAACGACAGGCCCATGACGAGCCGCCAGAAGAGGCTTTTCAAAGGACGAGGGAGAGGGCATCGCAGTCACAATCTGCTAGGGAGAGTCGCCGTTCTAAGAAGCAGAGACCCTAGGGCTGAGGACATCCCTCTCCTTTTCTTTTTTGCTTCGGGAGTCATGGATAGGATAGGATTGGTACGACAGGGCCAAGGGAAAGGCGTTTCACGGGAGGCAGGACAGGATACAAGATACGATAAATGAGTGCGTTTTTATAAAGCGGTGATACCTTGACATAGATGCTATTAATGTATGGGCTATGTAGATAATTTATTCTATCTTCTTCGTTCATCCGCAAAGGCTCCGCGCGAACATACTAGCCCCGTAAGCAATGCAACTGATGCCAAGCAACATAATGCACAGCGAAGTCTCGTCCCGCAAGCTTCCAGCATGATTCCTTTTTGCCTGTAGGAGATGGAGGCCAATAAGAGGCTGCAGGAGAGTCGGATCCCGATATGTCGTCCTCCTCTCGTGTTGGGGAGTGGAAGAGGGCGGGATGCTCTCTTCAACCTGCTTCATCCCCCCAACCTTCCTGACTGCGGCGGATATATCTCTTTTCTCAGATTCTGCATACCAGACCGGCCGTCTACACAGTATAGCAGCATCCTTTTGACAAGATACACATTGCAGACATCCACAGATGCAGACACAAGCACAGAGATCGTCCCCCATGTCTCATCGTCAGCCTTACACGCCGGTGACACCACACACAGTATGCCGGCGGCATCCTCTGGCTGCATCTGTATGGATCACCCTTGGCCTTGAGTCTTGGGCTCTTGGACAGAAGACTTGGCTTGCTTCTTTGTGCTGCTGTCGCCGAGGCCCTAATCAAGCACAGTGAAGACTGGGTGCTTCAGCCACATCTCTTCTCTTCTCTCTCTGTTCCTTTTCTCTTTTCTTCTCTTTTCATCGTCATCTTCTGTATATCTGAGCCAGCTGCTGCGTTAACTAACCATCTCACTCTCTAGGTGCTGCTGAGTAGACAGACTGAGAAATCCGTGGTACAGCGTCTTCCCTTTCCCCCCGTTTGTGGCTGGCCCCGCCATTTGTTCAAGCCACTCACTAACATAGAGCTCAAGATCTCTCTCACAACGAATCTGAGGACACCAGGGCTGCGAGATACTGTTCTTCTTCTTGGATGGGAAAAATCTGCGTGATCAACCAGCCTCAGCGACCAAAAAGCAGTCAGTTCAGCGGGTAAAAAAGTGGGCTGAACAATCGACCATTTCCTGCTACCCAGGTCTCGACCACGCACTTTTGCAGCTTGTCTCCACACCGCGAGTACCCATCGTTTCTACTTAAAAACCCGCCGCTTTGCCCCAATCCTCTTTCTTCACGATGTTACCGACCAAAATGTCGCTAGAAGCTGCGCTCGACGAAGAACGACGTGAGATCCTTGAGATCTTGGAGGGCCGGCCCTCAGGGCCTCCTCAGGCCCGAAATAAATCCCGCGACCGTCGTGCAAGCCCAGCTCCTCCAGTCCGCAGTATGTTAGACGTCATCCCCGACGACGCTCCTCCTGCACAACAGCACAGGCATGGCTCAATTGCTGGGTTGGGCGTTGGTGTAACCACGCCTTCAAACAGAGCGACTACAGGGCGATCGAGCTCGAAAATTCGTAGCATGCTAGAACCTGTTTCGCCTTCTCCGCTTCGTCTTACACACAGCGCTACAACCTCCCCAACGTCACCCGATGCCCCTCCTGTCCGCAACAAAGAGGGTCCCCGCCGCGCCTCGGACACCGCTAATAATGGCCCTGTCGAACTTCGAAAGAAACATGGTGTCGATATTCAGAAGGAATATCAGTTCGAGATGCTACCCAGCATCCCAAGCCACTTGCCCAAACGAGTGACTCAGGGAGGCAAGAAAAATACTCCCCAAAGTAATAACGCTCCTCTACCGCAAAGCTCAATGGCTGCTGTTATGTCAGGCACCGACTTTGGAGCTCTCCCCGGCTTTACTCGTGGTCGACCAGCTGGTCGTCATAATTCTACTGCTGGTCTTCCCGGTCACCATTCTAGATCCCCGTCGTCACGCCTACGTTCAAAGTCGCCAGGCGGTAGCTTGCTCAACACAAACTCCTTCAATCCAATGCCTACTCCCGGCAGGTTCGTGACAGACTCCGGAAAGGTTATCAACATGGACCATGCGTATAGAAGGCTATCCAACGCCGCGCTCTCCAGGTCCGGCGGGAGCCTGGCACAGTTACCTCGCAAATCATCCAGGGAGCGCGGTGATGCCGACAATATGTCCGAGGCTGATGTACGGCTTCAAAAGGATTACTATTCTGATAATCCAGATGGTGAAAATAGTGATGACTATACTAGCGACGAGGATGATGATTCTAGCTCGGGCGAAGATGAATGGAAATCCGAGATTAACCGTGGACGCAGACGTGTTAGGAAAAAGGCAGAGTCAACTGACGAGAATGATAACGGCGGTAAGGCGGGGGCTGAGAAGCGCAGAGTACGAAGTCTACTTGCTGCGGCCGAAGAAGAGCGTACGTAAATGCTGTCTCTTAGTAGAAGACTTTTCCCCTTCCTTTCTTTCTCCTCAATTATTATACTTACAAACAGCTAAATCTCTATCTGCAGGTGCCAAAATCTCGTCGACGTACAAAGTCAAATCCCTCCTTGAGCCCGTCGGTAACTTGGCCAACTCTGAGAAACCCATGAGTAGGAGAAGAGGGGTTCACCCTCATACCAGCTTTGATATCACTGGATCAGTTGGCAACACACCAGTCGGATCTGAAGACGAAGCCGAATACACTGATATCAAAGAAGCTCAGAATCTCAGCATCTACCAATCCACAATCGACCAAACTGTTCCGAACAGAGTGATTCGTACCATACTTCGTGGTGATTTCACAAAGATGCAAGAAGAAGCCGACATGGGCAAACGACGTGTACGCAAGTACCTCGTCGCTTCCGACCTCAGTGATGAGTCGGTGTATGCTCTAGAATGGACGATTGGCACTATCCTGCGTGACGGAGACACAATGTATGCGATATATGCGATTGATGACGAAAGTGTCAATACCAAGACATCCGAAACAGATGGTACTATCAGTGACGGCTTCAAAGCGATGCACGATATTGCTGCAACCATCGGTAGCCAAACTGCAGGCACGGCAGCGAATCCGATCCGTATTTCAGCCGCCTCTTCCCCTCATGCTTCTGCTACCCAACTGGCACCTCCGGGTTCTGACAAGGGAAGTGGAAATGGAAACGGGACCGAAAGTAAGACCGGCTCCACTGATTCACGCGCAATGTCCAAGCAAGAGACGGAGAGGATGCATGCCATTGAGGGGATTTCGCAGACTTGTATTCGACTCTTGAGAAAGACTCGTCTCCAAGTTCGAGTTGCTATTGAGGTGATTCATTGTAAGAATTCGAAACACTTAATTACAGAGGCCGTAAGTATCTCTCCCTCTTTGTTATCTCTTCGCCACTATAACAAACCTAACCTCATTTATTCTATTCTCTAGATCGACGGTCTTGCACCAACTCTTGTCGTTCTAGGTTCAAGAGGACGAAGCGCTCTGAAAGGGTAAGTAACGCAGCTCAAGAGAAACCCCCTTTTATTTTTCTGCATGTCAATAGGTACTAATGATGAACACAGTGTCCTTCTTGGGTCATTCTCCAACTACCTCGTCGCCAAATCATCCGTCCCAGTCATGGTGGCGCGTAAGAAATTGAGAAAGCACTCGAAGCTCAAGAACCCTAAAGTCCGACTTTCGAACAATCTTACCGCTCCCGGGAAACTTGCAAATGCAAAGATCGATTAACCCCTTATTATCTAATCTTACTTTTCCTTTCTCTTCTCTTGATGACCGTGATGGATTATTTCTTTGGTGAGGGGGTAGGTGATTCGGCTTAGTCCCACATTCTTCTCGTTCCTTTGCGCCTCATTTGTTTTTGTTTCCGGCTTATTCTTATCTCATTATACTCTAATTTTGCTTGCTTGAATGATGATGGATGATCGATTGAATGGGATGGGATGGAATTTTCATGACTTCGTTTTAACTCAATAGTGTTACTTACTTTCGTTTGTGATTTGTTTAAGATCGTTTCCGGTTCAGACCTCCCTTTCTTCGCTTTTCTTTTTACAAAAAAACTATCGATGGCTTTTTGATATGTTTTATTGATATCGTGATTGTGGTGCTGTTGCTTTTGCTTTGGGAGGAGAGGGATTCGCAAATTGATGTCTTGAGGTTTGGTGCTCCGGCGTGCTCAATACGTTCTGTATACGTGTGTGGCTTTTTGTATCTATCTTTACTTAGCTACAAGAATAGAGGAAGCCTTTTTCCTTTGATGATGATGTCTTATTACTGTAGTCCTAGTAGATACCACTGGGTGCTCTGAATAGGTGAAGCTATGTTCAGCTCTTTAGATGGGTGCTCAAAGGACACAGCCCATTCTTCTGCAAGATCTGTCTAACAGCGCACGCGTTTCACCTCAAACTTCCTCAGCCATCACGAAGGCTCCTATCAATAACCAAAGCGCTCCAGTATTGCTCTTCTTTATACTCCAATTTGCGGTCTCCCAGCTTTTCCCAGCAAGCCCCGTCACAATGCTCAGGGGTAGTATGAGCCGGAATATTACGGGGGCACACATATACCTGCCTCGTCCGCAAGGATGGATAGTAACTCCTTTCGCGACCCGCGGAGAACAAATGGGCTGATCGAGTAAACATTTCAGGACCACTGAGCTCCTTGACGGAATGCTCTCTGGTAAACTGGATAGCATACTCTTCGTCCTCGATCCATTGTTCAAGACGTTCCACTTGAAAAAACCCAGCACAGTCGCGCAAAGCTCTATACAGCCCGTAGTCAAAATTCTTTCCATCGAAAAATATAGGTAAAGTGCCTTGTCGCAGGTAGCGGAGGATATGTGCGAATAAATCGGGGTCAGCATCGATGAAGTAGGATCCGTCCATCTGTCTCTGATCAAACCAACGACCCGCAAACATGGCTTTGAAGTAGTCACTTTCCAATACTAGTGTTTCGACGGTGGTGTAGAATCTTCTTTCCCCGACTTGGAGGGTAATTGGCCCTCTGGGAGCTGGTTTTTCTGGTGGGATTTGGTCTGGACTAACCCTGCTTTTCGTCAGTGGATATACATAGTAAATATAATGGTTTTTAAAGAGTTAATGCTTACCCGTCTGGAGCCTCGTGGGGCTGGGTAGCGGAATGGGACATTTTCGATCTAGATTTCAATCCCTGGGTGAAAGTAATGTAAAGGAGATTTGACTGACAAGGATGTGTATGGTGAGTGTTGGGTTCGGGGGGATGAGCAGCAGGCTGTGCCAGGATATAGATATATCTCGTGTGCGTTTCAGGCTATAGTTGTCTTGAAGGAATATGCCGGCTTATAGCGAATGCTTCTTTGTCTGTATGATATTGGCGGGGGTATCCTTGGACTTAGTGATAGGAACGGGATGTGAAAGTGAGATGACACGAAGATCAAACTGAGCATGCATAGAAGAAGAAACAAAACTCATCTAAAGACCCTGTTATGCAAAAGATATAGATTTATTTATATAAACATGACCAGCTCTAATTCCCTCTCTATTTGGCGCTTATGTATGTCCTTGCGAACTTTAGAGGAGGCCTAAGGTGATTTCGGCTTGCGTACGTAGCCTCTTCCCTCTCGTGGCGATGATATAAAGCAAATATTTCATTGCTACTAGATCACAACGAGGGTTAAACGCTACGTACATGCACTGGGAGAAGCATCCCAAATTGCTAACCGAAATGATAAAGAAAAGAAGGCATCAAAAAGTGAGGACCACCTCATGCATCGATGAGGTTTTCTTGAGCAGCGGTGTCACGGGTATCTTTAGTGGTGGGACGTGGTCGGCCCTTTCCTGATCGCTGGTAGTACTCATCGATGACCTTCTTCGGGATTCGGTTGAGGAGGTCCTTAGGGTAGATTCGGAGGAGGTTCCAAGCGATATCTAGTGATTCTTGAACAGTTCGAGACTCATATGGTGATTGGGCAATGAAAGTCCGTTCGAATTTCTCGAGGAATTCAAGAGACAATTTATCTTCGGCAGAAAGCGCCTCTTCACCGACGACGGCTCTCATGGCGGCTGTTATATTGCAGATTAGTAAGTTATCACACTATCATGGGTTCACAGCAGAATGACCGGGTAAGACTTACCTGCATCACGACCAATGGCATACTTGGCGTATAGCTGGTTGGATACATCACCGTGGTCTTTACGAGTGCGGCCTTCGCCGATGGCAGACTTCATCAGACGCGAAAGCGATGGCAGAACGTTAATTGGTGGGTAAATGCCCTTGTTGTCAAGCTGTCTATCGATGAAAATTTGTCCTTCGGTGATATAGCCTGTCAGATCAGGGATAGGATGGGTAATGTCTGGAACACGGCTCTGTTAGTACAAGAAAATACCATTCTGAGCGGTATGTAGGATTCGCATACCATCGTTAGGCATAGTCAAGATAGGAATCTGAGTGATAGATCCGTTTCGGCCCTCAACCCGACCAGCACGCTCATAAATCGTGGACAAGTCAGTATACATATAACCTGGATAACCACGTCGACCGGGGACTTCTTCTCTCGCGGCAGAGACTTCACGAAGAGCGTCGCAGTAAGCTGAAAGATCAGTCAAAATAACCAAGACGTGCTTCTCTAATTGATAGGCATAATATTCCGCAGTCGTCAAAGCAAGACGTGGTGTAATAATACGCTCGATCCTATATTTACCTGGCGTCAGTAAAACCATACATTGACCCTGCCAAATATACATCGTGATCGCCTGAATACTCACGTAGGGTCGTTGGCAAGATTAAGGAAGAGGGTGACACGCTCCATGCTACCATTCTCCTCGAAGTCGCGAGTGAAGAAACGACTGGTTTCCATGTTCACACCCATAGCGGCAAAGACGATGGAGAAATTCTCTTCGTGTCCGTCGTGAACATCCTTGGTTGGTTTGCTTACCAGGCCAGCCTGGCGACAGATCTGAGCAGCAATTTCATTATGTGGAAGACCGGCGGCGGAGAAAATGGGAATCTTTTGTCCTCGAGCAATGGAGTTCATAGTGTCGATGGCGGAGATACCTGTGGAAATCATTTCTTCGGGGTATACCTACACCGGAGCGCTCTTAGCTGATTATCCATGTACCAGTGGCGAGGCATGTTCAAACTTACACGAGAGTAAGGGTTAATAGGACTGCCGTTAATATCTAGGTAGTCCTCCGCAAGAACCTTGGGGCCTTTATCAATAGCACGGCCTGACCCGTCAAAAACACGACCCAACATATCCTCCGACACACCGAGCTTAAGACTGTGGCCAGAGAATTCAACTTTCGTCTTTGGCAAAAAGTCAGCTTGGGCCATCCCGAACATAAACTTAACAGAATCCGCTTATATCGTACCCTCTTTACATCGATTCCTGGAGTACCCTCGAACACCTATTGTTAAACGTTCTATCAGCTCTGTGTAAATGCAGCGCAGCAATATCCGAAGCTCCTGACCTGTACAACGGCTCTGCTTCCTAAATTATAAAACACATTAGGCTCCGTTCGGAATATGTATCAACCTGGGCCAACAAAACATTACCTCGAGCTTCTAACACTTGGCCAGAGCGTTCAGATCCATCTGGAAGTGTAAGGGACACGATTTCATTGTATCTAGGAAATTTGACCTAAATGGAAGTCAATGGTTAATGCTGCTGTCGTAAACAAGCTAGATGGAGGGGCTGTATAGGCGTACATTGTCAAGAATAACCAAGGGCCCGTTGATACCGCTGATAGTATTGTACCGAAGACGGGGTTGGATGTTTGTCATCCGAGGATCTAGTATACCCGGAGCCATGACTGATGGAGAGTGCTAGTGATAAAACCAACACGTTATCCAACGATGTGACAAGAAGAGAGTTGAACAATGGCTGCTAAAGGCGCCTGCGGTGATGGTGATGGCCGACGTCTATCAGCGAGGGTCATCTGCATCAATCATCATCACCTGTTGGCCTCGACCAATCAACACCGAGTAGAGCTACAGCTTACTCATACCTGACACATCAGTCCCGCTAAGCCAAAACAGACTTAGTCTCCACGTGATATAATTGTTTATGGATACTTTCCCGATCGAGTTAGAGTTAAAGCCCTCGACGTCGTCTTTACTTCTCACCATCTCAACAACGCGCATGAAGATGGAGACGACAGATATAAACAAGGAGCTGGATGTTTACGAGAACGTTATGCGGCTCAGTATCTGGTGTGGAAGATCTTGAATCCAGCTGTCTCTGAGGCTGAAGCAGACGTGTCCAGCCGATACGCCCTTGCAAACCCAAATGAACCCTCAGCCAATTTGCATCCTAGCAGAGCTGACACGAGTTTGTACTCCATACATCGATGGAATCTCGGAACAGTGCCTAGAGATCGGCGTTAGCGGTCTTGGCTGCTTCTGCGATCCATCAAATCAGCTCCCCCTTTCTGTGACAATGGCGCAACGTCAAGAGTTGAGATGTCGCACATACTGGGCGAAGCAGGCAATTTTCGACGACTTACACTAGAGGACGCCGAGCCTCACTGGGATCAGCCTAACAAGGAGCATGAAAAGCAAAAACTCTTTTCCTGTTTCAATTCTGCAGTCGAGAATCCGTAGGGACAGAGCGCAAGACGGGAGAGAGCATTTTATTATTCATCGAATTGTCCTTCTTTTCTCTCTTTTCTTCTAATATTATTTTTCTCGCGTTGTCTCCACTACTTTAATTATGGCCTGTGGGACGAAGTTCTCGACAGCTAACGGCCTTTTTTGAATTCGTATTGCCATCGAGGCTTATCCTTCATCTGCGAGAATGCCTTTTTTCTCGTTCAATCAGCGGGACGTGATCTTGGCACGTCAAAACAATGGAACTAAGTGTGAGACCGAGATTGGATGGGGGAAATGTCGACCTGGAGAATGTATGGATTTTCATGTATCTCTTTGTTTGATCGATCGTGGCTAATTGACCATCCTGTAGGCCCTGGTTATTCTGGTTCGAAAAACTGTACTGGATCGGACCTCGGGGTATGCCAGTCGTCCACCTATCCTGGATTCTGCTCGCTGACATGATGGCGTAGTGTTGTCTCTTAAGAGAATGTAAGGTGGCCGAAGGCTATGGTTACTGCCGGAGTAAAAAGAGGAACGGCTGTGCTGATGGCCGGTTTTTCGCTGGCACTGGACCGGTATGCCTCCATGTCCTAATTCTTATGTTCGGTCATCGATGCTAGATTATCGATCATATGACTAACCATGTGTAAAGCCATGGCCATGTCCCGGTGACGACGATACTGTCTGCTGTGTCAAATTTGAAAATTTTATAAATGGCACGTCCACCACCACCACGAGCGGTTCCTCGTCCACCACGGAGCCAACAACAGAGTCAGCCACATCGTCGATCCCGCCAGCCTCGGCTTCACCGACCGTGACCGTCACCGGGAGTCCTGGTTCGAGTATGGGAGGCGGCCAGATCGCTGGAACCGTCGTTGGGTCAGTAGCGGGTGTCGCTATTCTGATTGTTCTCGGTGTATTTTTATTCTTCAGACGACGGAAGGCGAAACAACCGCCTCTACCTCACGAGATTGGGGATGGGGATGGGAGCGACGAGAACAGGAGAGCAGAAATGCCCGACTCCGCCGGAATGAGGGTGCGTCCTGCTATGGCTACATCGCCAGGAGGCTTAGTCGAAGCTCCGAGCGATGTGGCATCTGATAAAGACGAGAAGAAACACCCTGAAGAATTATCCACCGTGTTTAACTCGCCGCGCGAGCTGGATTCTACCCCACTATCACCCGTGGAACTCGACGCCTCCCCCAGGCCCACCGGAGATGATAAAACGTGAACATATAATGTTTAATCGCTCGATTATACCGTGATGTATTCTCTTTTCCAGCCCCATTTTTAGTTGGATATAATATTTTTTTCTTCTATGATAGTTTTGGATACCCGGAGTATTGCTCTGTTAATTGGTTTGGATATGGAAATTATAGCAGGGCGTCTATACAATCAGTTTGATATTTACTCCGCATAGCTCTCCAGGTGTCTTCATATTTTATTAAAAATTCAGATACAACAACAACAACAACCGCAAACAGTATGGACCAGGCTAGGAAGGACAACGGTGGACAAATCTATTTATCAAACGACGCGACCTTCCCACCACCTGAACAGATGGACTCGATGACGGCAACATCCGCCAGCGCCTCCCTGGGTGAACCCCCCTTATCGGCCTTACCCGAGGCAGCGGCCGTGAGAAAAGCCTTCATCTCCTCATACACTCCTTTCCCTTCAATCAGAGTCTCATGAACATCCTTTCCATCATTCGTCTCAACAATCAACTTCATCCACTCGCTCAGCCCGTCAGCAGCCGTCACCGTCAACGACCCCTCGGTCCCAACAAAAACATACTCAAACATCGACTTGCTCGACGCAAATGAAATGCTCAACGAGCCCAACGCACCACTATCAAACCTTACCGCAGCATTCACCGTATCAAGAGGCGGTAAATGAGTCTGCATCTGTGCCACCATACTCTGCGTCTCAACGACCTCAAAGCCCGAAACCCTTCGGATCAACGCTACAAAATGCACACCCGCATCTAGAACGAATCCGCCCTGATACTCCGGCACCTTACGCCAGGTCGTCTCATAGTACTTCCCACCAGCTTTCATAAACCCCCACTGTCTAGCATGCACGTGCTGGATTGTCCCGATTGTGCCGCTCTCCACGATCTCGCGCGCCCGGCCGAATGCGCGATCATACCGAAACTGTTCCGCAACAGCAAACACAGGGCCGAGCGGTGCGTACTTTGTCTCGTATTCCCGAATCAATTCCAGCCCACTCTGCACATCCTTTGCAACTGGCTTTTCGCACAGAACGTGTTTACCTGCCTCGAGGCATTTGCGGACTATATCTGGCTGAACGAGGATGGGGAGCGCGATAATGACGGCAGTAATGTCATGGCGGCGAAGGAGGGTGTCGAGGTTCTGATCGGGAGTTTGGTCAGAGTAGATTGTGATCTGGGAGGTTTCAGCGCCGGCTTGTTGGATTGCGGAGACGAGAGAGGTAGCGGATGCAGTGGAGCGGGAGTAAATGGCGAGGATGTTGGCGTTGTTTTCAACCAGGGCTGGGATGTGTGCTGGACACAGGTGTTAGCAAGGAATTAATTGAACTGAGTTGAAGCTTGGGGTGTCCGTCTTCTTACCCTCCCTGACGAAGATGCCGGCACCTAATATTGCGACTCCGACCATGATAGCTGGTTAATAGCACGTCTAATTAAGGACAAGCTGAGGAAGATGAAGATGAAGATGGGGTTCGACAGCAATGAATTATCTGAGTATTCACTCCCTCCTTATATTAATGCTACGGAAGACCCGGATATAAAAGAAACCCCTCCAACTGTGCTAGGGAGGGGTTTTGGTCGCATGCAAGTTTGAGATGCGAGATATAAGCTGTATGACTGGGATAGTTAGATAAAGAGCTAATCGGCCGTTCGCGCGAAAGATGATTTATCCCGCCGTTGGTTGATTGCTGTGATAGGCTTACGTTCCCGAGCCATTTATCTGGGGAAATACGAGGTCCATACAAACATATTTTTTAAAAATAATAACTAAAATTCATCCCTAAATGTTTTTAATGGTATATATCATCCGTACGTTTAATAGGTTTTAAAATCGTAAATCCCAGCCGATCTTAGGCCCAAGTTCAGGTAGTGCGTCTGCAACGCTCTGAACGTCCTTGTCACCTCTGCCGCTCAGATTCAGCACGATGTTCTGACCCTTCTTCATCGTCTTGGCCAATTCAATAGCACCGTAGACGGCATGCGATGATTCAAGAGCCGGGATGATACCCTCTAGTTCTGAAATCAGCTTGAAACCCGCAAGCGCCTCGGCGTCTGTTGCGCTGATGAACTCGGCTCGGTCCATATCTTTCCAGGAGCTCAACTCGGGTCCAACGCCGGGATAGTCCAGACCGGCTGAGATGGAGTGTGTGTCGGAGATCTGGCCGTGTTCGTCTTGGAGAACGTATGTACGGACACCGTGCAGGACACCCTTTGAGCCGCCTGAGAGGGTGGCGGAGTGTTTGCCGGTTCCTACACCGTCGCCACCAGCTTCGACACCGAGGAGCTTGACGGATGGGTCGTTGGAGAAAGGATAGAACATTCCTACTGCGTTGCTGCCACCGCCAACGCAGGCAACGACGGCGTCTGGGAGACGGCCGGTTAGGGCCTGCATTTGTTCCTTTGTCTCGTCGCCAATGACGGATTGGAAGGTACGGACGATGGTGGGGAAGGGGTGTGGCCCGATTGCAGAACCGATGATGTAGTGTGTCGTATCTAGATCAACCACCCAGGCGCGCATGGCTTCATTGACAGCGTCTCGGAGGGTGCGAGAGCCTGCTTCGACAGCTACCACGGAGGCGCCGAGGAGTTTAATGCGGAAGACGTTGAGGGCTTGACGCCGCACATCTTCTGCGCCCATGAAGATGACGCACTCCATCTTGAACTTTGCGCATACCGTAGCTGTCGCGACACCATGTTGACCGGCTCCTGTCTCTGCGATGATTCGGGTCTTTCCCAGCCGTTTTGCTAATAGAACTTGGCCGATTGCATTGTTGATCTTGTGGCTACCGGTGTGGTTGAGGTCTTCTCTCTTCAGGTAGATATTGGCCCCGCCTGCATGTTCAGTCAGGCGTTCTGCTATATGCAGGGAGCTGGGACGGCTCATGTATGGATAATGCGAGCGGAATTCCTCCCAGAATTTGGGATCATTCTTTGCCTCATTGAATCCTGCCTCCAATTCGGCCAAACAATCCATCAGCGACTCGGGTACATATTGTCCACCGAATTCTCCGAATCGAGAGGGAATAGCTGCAGGGTTTCCAGTAACGTTCAGAGCTTCAAGTTGATCTCCCAGCCCAGCCTCGCCGGTTTTCCCAGCGGAGATAACCTTGTCGGCATGCACATCACCAGCCTCCTGAGCATGAGCAACGGCTTCAGTAAGTCCAACTTCCCTCGTCAACGGTCTTTCCACAGTTCGTCCCGTGATACTCGAGCAGTATTCCTTAATCTTTTGAGGACGTTCGCCAGGCGCAGCATTGCCTAGCACAGTAATCATCTGGCTGCCAATAACAACACCCTCAGTGAGGCCCTGTACGTCCAAGAAGTGTTCTCTAGTGCTGATACCAAAGCCCAACGCAGCAGGCACACCGCCAGAGTATTCGTGCACGCGACCAAGTAGTTCTGGTAGACCTGTGCTCAGCTTGCCAGTAGCACCAGTGACACCCATCCTAGAAACGACGTAGATGAAAGAATCTGCAATTTTGCACAGTAGCTTCATCCGAGAATCAGAAGTAGCGGGGGCGATAAGTGGAACATATGAAAGCCTACTCCGACAGACACATATTAGCCAGGTGTCTCACCATAACCGAAATAAACATCATCCATATAGGTCGTACTCACCCTTCTCTCCTGCACAGATCCCTAAATCTCACAGCCTCTTCTGGGGGCAAATCCACCATGATAAACCCATTAACCCCCGCCTCTTTGGCGTCTTTCAACAGTTTCTCCTCCCCATATCGTAGGAGCGGGTTATAGTAACCCATCATAAGAACCGGAGTCTGCAGACCCCTCGATCTAGCGCTCCGCACCATATCCAATACAGAGTTAACCGTGACGCCATTTTTTAATGCCTGGGTATTTGCGCGCTGGATCGTAGGGCCGTCTGCAATTGGGTCGGTAAACGGGACACCGAGCTCGATTATATCTAAATGAGAACATTGTTAGCTACTAAACTAGGTCCTCTGAAATAATATCTGGACAGTGATTTGATTACCTGCTCCGCCCTCCTCCATGCCCAGCATGATATCCGGCGTCTCGTCGGCGAGAGGGTACCCCGCCGTGACATACGCGACGAGCGCAGCCCTCTTCTCCTGTTTACATTTCGCAAACGTTTGTTTTATCTTCTCCATGTTTGTGGCGTGTGGCTTGTGTAATTCTGTGGTTTTGTTTCTTGTCGATATATGGGAGGCAGCTTGGTGAATTAGCTACGTGGTGGGTTGTCCCTGGGGAGGTAGGTGTAACTATGGATGGTGGGGAGCACAGCAATTCAACAACAAAGACAAAGAAATTGGACTCAAGGCTGCAAGAGACTCCAATTGAGAGGGTGGAATATAAGAGAATGAAATTGAAATACAAGAGAGAAGCGATGCAGGAGACGAAGATGCTCAGAGACGATTGCGTGAGTCACATATATTTTTTTCTCGATAAGATTTGGCGGTGTTTTCTCCGCCCCGCCACCGGGTGGATGGCCAGCTTACTCTCTATGGTAGAGCATCTTACACCATTTGTATGAATGGCACGAAGAGTCAAGGTGAAGAAGATGATCTCTGCCTGAACAAGAGCACTACTGCAGCCACATTTAAAACCTGGCGAAGATTGGTTGTGTGTGAAAAATTCAGCTTGTATTAAAATCCCTTTCGTGCCCCTTCGTAAAGGAGCAGCGAAAATACCAGCATAAACACGATAACTATAACTATCTCAAATATCTCAAATGTATCTCAACAAGATCCCTTCTCTCTAGGGAGGGAAGGGGGAAAAATCTCAAAATCACACTGCGCTATCCCGTTGCTTTTGAACACGACAAACAGAAAAACAGAAAAACATACAAAGCACAAAACAAGATACAAAAACAAGATCAAAGCAAGATAAAAACAAATCCCATACCAGTTCTGTAGTCCCGAATCCGATGCAAATGCTCTAAAACAAATATGAAGGAGTGATATCCTGCGGAATAATAATTCAACGTCAGGCAATTAAAAACAATGGTATATAAGGAGTGACACCAGCAAAAACATGCTTTTTTGCTCTCTTTCCCTTTCCAAAAAATGCAAATGATATGCGATGTGTGGCGGCCTGGCCAGAAACAAGCTGTGCTGTACAAAAAATCCATGTGTGGAGGATGTCTATTAGGAGATGTTGTGTGGGGAGGTTGCAACCAGCGCGGGAGCGGCGAGGAGAAGAGGATAGGTGAACCGCGCGGGAGGTGTCAGGGTATATTAGGCGAAAAGGAAGGACAAGAAGGGTAAATTATTAAAAGGAGGGAGGACAGTATTAAGTTCTGTAGTCATAAATGCTGAAGGAGAGACATGACCGGAGTCGAAATAAACAAAAACGCCGCGCTTGTTTCTGAAGGGTCGTTAAAGGAGTGACGGAAAAGGAAATTCGTAGATCGCTGTATGAAAAAAATATGCATCGGAAAATGGCGATGATGATGTTAAGGAGTGGCTGACGGGACCTGGAAACTCTCGAGAAATGCAAAAGGCGAAAAAAAAATAAGGAATTATCACAAACACGCTTGCGAAAGGAGGAAGTAAGGGGGAATTAAAACTCGCTATGCAAAAGGAGGAAGGGTGTAAACCGGCACCAGGTTGAGAGTGGAGGAGTAGGATGTCGATTAGAGGATACGATAGGCTGCACCCATTGGGTTGTGGTTGATGTATGCCGTAAAGTCAAAGGATCCGTGACTTGGGACCATCATTGGAGATGGCTGAATAGGGCGCTCAGTCTCAGGATAGCTATACGAAGCCGTTAGATTGCCGTGTTGGGGGCCACTGGATACCATGATAGGAAGATAGTTCGAGGTAGCAGGAACCTGTGTGCCGTTGATCATCGAGTCTCCTGTGGGGTTGTACTGCGCAGCTTCATGGATCGAAGCAGCGGCGGTAGGCTGGGGAGAGTTTGCATGGACTTCCAAACCAGACTCTGAAACTTGAGAAGGAACTGACTTCAACCCAAGGGGAGAGGGAAGAGGAGATGCAGTTGACGAGTAGCTGGCAGAGTATTTTCCAATGATCTTTTTCAAGGCATGGGAAAGAATCTTCCAGGGGAACACCTTGACGTCCTTCTCAATGTTTCTGGGCTTTGGAGCAGGGAATCCCATGATGACCTTGAAGAAATCTTCGCTCTCGGACTTGGCCTTGGAAACAGTCATGGGACGGAAGCCTTCCAAGTTTCTGCGAATACGGTTCTTCTCTTCCACAGTGAATCTTACACCAACGAGAGATTCGAGAAGATAGATGGTGTCAACGCTTGTGACAAAGCATTCGTCTTTTCCAGCCCAGTAGATACAGCTAATACAAATGCTATTGGGAGCCCTATCAGCGGGAGCAACGGGTTTGAAATCAGCATGGATGGTGCTGCCCTCCTGGCGACGAGTGAAGTGAACGAGCCGTCGTTGACACTCCTTCTCATCAGCAGTCCAGTTTTCGACCATGGAATCCAGATTGCCATTAAGCTTGAGAATGGCCTTGGATGGGTACATAGCATATGGATTGAATGGCTGCTGCGAAGACGCACCGGTTCCAGCAAGAGTTTGCTGGATGGTAGAGGTTCGTACGAGGGTGGGGTTTGGAGGGTTTACCGCCGCAGCAGCATCTGATTCCTGAGAGATTGGGGCGGCAGACAAGCAAGGGCTGCTGGAAGAGACAGTTGCAGCTGAGACTGATGGGCTCCAGGAGGACGCGAGAGGAGAGGGCGCCTTTGCTCTGGCCTGGGCCAATCCCAAGCGGGTTTCAAATTGGCTAGGTGGGGACATCTGTTGATACTGTCCAGAAAATCCGCTCATGGAGGTTGGGGTGGGCAAGTACGGTGAGTAGGGCGAAGCAGACAACCGATCGCTGTGTGATGGGACTGTGAGGTTCTCACGCATGCGAATATGCTTTGAATTTACGGACTCGGAAGTCTCGTCGGATGAAACCGACATCCTTCTCTTTCGAGAAGAAGATTCTGCCACTTCCTGTTGATACATGAAGGAGCCGACGCGCACAATCTGGGGAGTTGGGGTCTCGTTATCGTTCACGACCACTTGCAGTGGGACAGAGACCGAAACACAACCGACAGCAGCGAAGGATGGCACGTCAGCTAGAAGGGCGTATTGAAATCTCGAATCATGAAACCCAAGTGGTGCAATGGCACAATCGCAGGACAACGATCCAAAGATCAGGGAGAACGTCCAGGTTGGAGGGGCGAGCAAATCTAACATGGACTGAAGATAAATCGAGATCTTGGTGCCTTCAGGGCCGTTGACGGGGGAAAAGGAAGTAATCTCCGGCATTGGTCGACTGTGAGACTCTAAGCTTGGCGAGCGACGGTATTCGAACGGGGAGCTGGAATAACCATTGTTGGACTGGTAATGAATGCTCTCATCATCGGAGGTGAAACTGCCGTCAAGGACGGGATTGAAAGCCGCTGCCCCATAAGATGGCTGGGAGCAATTGAAGAAACCTGTGTCCTGGAAAACATTGGAGTTTTCTTCTGCCGAGTCTAAGATGCACCGTTAGTTGCTGGCGAACATGATAATCAAGCGAACATCCATGTGAAACAGGCTTGGGAGCAAACGCAGAAACCTGTGCCTTCTAAGGGATAGGGTACAACTTGGACAACCTATGTTTTTACGGGGTAACCAATTCGGCTTCAATGTGTTCATAAAAGGAATAACGAAAGAGGGTACGGATGTTTTTGCAGTAGACGAACTTACCCAAGAACTCTCCTTTCTGGCCTTTGTCGAAAGCCGACATGGACAAGGCTCCTCCCGATTTGGCCAAGAGGCCGTCTGAATAAGCTCCGACGAAGCGCGACTCCTCAGGATCGGAGAAGTCAAGCGAATCGTCAAAGATCAGCGGCGACTGGAAATCCAGGTCGAACTGAATCCATAGAGTTAGCCAAGTGACACGGCAGGTGTATGAAAGCGCTAGCAACACAGATGAAACATATAAGGGGTAAGGGTAGCCAAACTTACAGGATTGCTGTGAACCTTTGAGTACGCCAGGGTGACGGTGTTGCAGATATGCAACGGGGTTTTTGACTAAAAAGCGAGTGACTGAGAAACTAAGTCTCAAACAAGAAAACCGTATATTCTAGATAGAATACAACGGTTCTGAAACAAAACGAGTGACTGGTAATTAAAATTAAATGCCGAAGAGGAGTTAGACTCTCATCAAAGGCAACTGGTTAAGAAATTGGAAATTGAAGTTCTGCCAAAGGCAAGAGAACAAGTCTGATCCCGAAGAGATGCGAAAGAACAATCTCTTAGCAGTTGTCGATCAGATGTCCCTGTGGAGAAGGGAATAGCGATTGCAAAGCTAGATAAGCAGGAGTAAGCACGATGGTCAAAGAAAAGAAGGGTAGCGGGAGGATGCATATTGCTTAGAAAATCACCTACCGAGTGAATAATAAAGAGAAACCGAACAATCCTGAAAGGAATCACCAGACTTTAAGATACTAGTATCTTTTGATAAATATGCAACAGAAGGTGCGGTGATCTGCAGAAGACATTAGGTTAGCAATTGATTGGCCCAAGAAGAATGAGAGTGCATGGCAAACGGAGACGGCGAGAACCAACAGAAATTGGACATGAAAGTAGGGAAGACGAGCAAAAGAAAAGGACGCATGCAAGCGCGGATATACTACTAACCTTGATTACGACTTTCCTTATATTCTCATGAAGCCAGGCAGCTTGCTCTCTAGATGGTTTGGTTTTTTTTGTGTAGATTTTCTTATTTTTGGGTTCAATATCGAAACGACAGACTGTTTGCAGTAGCGAGCGTATATAAACTAATCGAAGTGGCCGGGTATCACAGTTCCCAGGTCATATATATTCCACCTTTCGTTCAAAGGATGAGCGCGACGAGCTGGTGATGGTTCGGTAGCGCGAAGTCTGGAAACGCGGATTCTTTCTTGGGTCGAACCAAACGGATGGAGAGGTTATATATAGCAAGCAGAGCTGTATCGCAGGATATTGATGGATTTTTTTTCTCTTGTTTTTCGAGTTGAGGTTTTCGATCGGATCAGCCAAGCGAGGGACGATACAAAAGACAACGAGGCACAAAAATTATTAAGTACGACAACGACAGCGACAGCAACAAACAGGTAGCGAACGTAACTTCGTCAAAACAGAGCGAATGTGTGGGATGCGAGCGGGTGATAACGAGGGTGTTGAAAACGATGGGATTGATGGCGGCGAGATGGATAGAAGGAAGAGAAGAAGAAGAAGAAAAGAGAGAGAGAGAGAGAGAGACGAGGGAAAACGGTTATAATAATAACAGCGCTGTTAAGGATTCCCAAAAATACGGGCTGTATGGGTATTGTAAAGCCACCTTACAGGGGTGGTGGATAGCAATCACACCCTGGTATTACCGAATACACCACACCATCTGCCGGGTCACATGCATCCTGGCTGGCCAATCAGAAACTGCTATTTGATACCTGCACCGACCCTGGACAACACGTGATTGGTTCTGTCGCCTGTTTTTACGCCGTATCGGACCATACAGATTAGTTACAGCCTTTTTTTTCCCCCTCCACAAAAACAGCATGACGATAGGGCAGGGCCTTGTGGGCGCAGCAAGAAGAAGAAGCAGAAGAAAAAAAAAAAAAAAAGAAAGGAAAAAGAAAAGAAAAAAGGATCTCTTCTCCGTAGATGGGATACTCTCTGACTGGCTGATCCAGAGATAAACCTCCCTTGGGAATATCCATCATGATCTCATGCCAAACATAGTAGCCTTTTTTTTGCTCATCTTTGTATCATCGAGATAGACTCCGTGTTGATCAGACGACAAGAAACCCCTCCTTTTTCACGGTGATCATCAAGGGTAAAAGGAACAAAAGTATCTGTCTGCTCCAGGTTCCTCACATATACACCACACCACCACAATGGCCACCAGACAGCACCCATACCCTAGCTCTTCTGAATGCGCTTGTATGCGCAGTTTGCCTCTGACAAAGTGTGCATCACAGAGGCGGTGGGTCGATAGGGAGGTCAAGTTGCCCTGATGGAGTTCAATAGTTCATTGGTCCGGTTTTTTTTGTCTTTTCAAGCTCCATCCAGCATGAGGTCAATAATCATAAATATAGATATAAATAACTCCACCAAAGAGGAGAAAAAAGATCGATATCTGAACCGATCCTTCCGCCTTTCCGTGCTCATCCTCCATCATCCATACTCGGTCCTCGCTGGCTCTGTATGTAGATATATATTATGTATTGGATCTTCGGCTGCATGAAGTCAAATAAGTTGGGCGAATGACGGTCCGCGACGGCCGGCTATCAGGTCATGTTTTTGTTGCCAAAAAGGGACCGAAGAAAGAGTATTTTTAGCGGGTGGATTCTATTTTTAGCGCGTTCCACGAGGGTCACTTTTTTGGAGACGCGCTAGACTGCTTTGGGTATGGTCGATGGAACCCTATACCGTACTGTACGGACCATACGTAAAATACACCACCTGGAATGGCATGTCCAAGTTGCATCTCGAGGGTTTAGCTCCATCCACGGAATGTTCTGACTTCGCCTTATATTCCTCTCAAAGCTTAGCCATCATCAGAGACAGACATTAGCTCTTCGTGTTGAAGTCACACACGCACTGTGTATTCTATGGAGCTCTCAACTCTCCTCGAGTGAGGCCAGCTGTTTCATACCCAAGCTACAGACAAAGAGCACCATGTCCGCCCTATGCTAAGTGGGCTAAGTGTTAAACCCCCGTTGGTTTACCTATGAGTCGAACACAAGTTAGCTTCATACTTCCCCAAGATATATCACCGCAGATAACTAATTTCAGTTATCCCTGAGTTGACCTTCGTTTCATCTCCCGTTGGGCGAAATAACTCGTTTCAAAACAAAGGGCTATCACCCTTAATGCCTCTAGCACGTTCCCGTTGCCATGCTCCTTGTTTTTATTTTATTTTTTTATTATTATTATTGCTGTTATTGCTGCTGTTGGAAATATTCTCCGTTTCAAATGACCTGTCAAGATGATGACGTGCATGAAGCGTCCTTTTCTCCGAAGTGCGTTGTTCGGGAAGGTTGCACTTCTTCATATTGACAAGGAGCCATCAAACCGATGGATACACGCACAAACTATCTCGCTTCTTCGATCAATCAATTAAAAGGGAAAAAAGGCTAAGAAAACAGCACCATCGTTAATTACAACTTACTTTCATTTCCACCGCCGTTAATCTCGATTACCAATTTCCCAAACTGGCTGCCTTTCTTCATATCGTCAAACAACCCGTCAATAGCAGCCAGGTTATCAATACCCTGTACCACTCGTGAAACGACGGGTTTGATCTTTTGGGCCTTGACGAAGTCAACCATCTCCTTAAACTCTCTTCTGGAGCCCATGAACGTTCCCTTGACATCCAAGCCCTTGAGAACTGCCTGCATCAGATACGGCATCTTGGGACCAACAGTCATACCATATGTCGAAATGACACCCCCAGACTAGAACTGCATCAGCGATATACCATTGCATAGATGCATACGTGTTTGTTTGTGAACGTACCTTGAGAATCCTAACACCCTTCTCCACCACATCACCCCCAGCACCATCGACAACAAGGTCAAAACTCTTCTTCCCTCCCGGTAACATACCAAGTAACTTCCTCTCCCATTTCTCCTCCCTATAATTTACCCCTCCCTTAGCCCCCAGCTCAATCGCCCGCTTAATTTTCTCCTCACTCGAGCTTGTCACAAACACATCCGCACCCCTCGCAACGGCCAAACTCAGCGCCATAAGCGCCACCCCTCCCCCAATCCCCGTCACCAGCACCGCTTTGCCGGGACCCGAATTCTTCGGCCCGCCTTTACTCACCAGCGCCCTCCAGGCCGTTAACCCCGTCAAGGGCAACGCAGCTGCTTCCGCATCGCTTAGATGTTCAGGCGCCTCCTCAACCTCGCCCACGTCAATGGTCATGTATTCCTGCAGCGTCCCATTTCTATACGAGCTGGTCCCGCCCAGTGTCCCGTAACTTTCAGTCTCGGTAGGTCCGTCTTCGTCATCCTTCCACCCCGCGCCGGGATCGATGATGACGCGCTTATTCAGCCATCTCGAAGCGGTGGACGCGGGGATGTCTGGGCTGGCGGAAATTACTGTCCCAACCCCGTCGGCAAGTAAAGGTACGTCAAAGGCTACGCCGGGGTATAGGTGTTGGCGGATGAAGAGGTCGCGGTGGTTGAGGGCTGCGGCGCTGAGCTTTACCAGGAGCTCGGTCCCTTTGGGTGTTGGGATGGGGACGTTGGTGAGGTTTAGAGGATAGTAGACTTGGCCTGGTTTGCCGTCTACTTTGGAAATGGTAATTGCGTGCATATTGTATAGATAGAATAGGTAGAGCTAGAATTTTAAGATTCGATGTTAGTTGATACGCTGCGACCAGAGATCAAGCACATCGCCCACCCACTCACTCACTTTAATAGTTGTAGAATTGTACAAGGTAGGTAGGTAGTTTATTCAATATGTCTTCTTCAATTGTATTTCTCTCTTCCTCACTTGCTTCGCAAGTAATCCAAGTTGATCAACCAGATTAATAATGGGCCTATACAATCTACCCCACACGTTCGTCCCGAGCTATCTTGTACCGAAACCCAGCTCTTTCAATCATGCCGGAAGGAGGAAAAGCTCACCAAATTCACCTAGTCAGTACTACCCATGACACAACCCGATCACTACCTCCAGCAATTCACCCGTATCTTTCTGCCTGAACTGCATAGAAATGCCACATTCCAACTCCTCCTTGCTCAGAATGCCGCAGTTTGGGCCGAGGTTGACGGTCGGGCCGAATGCGGCTGCTTAGTAAGCCCGCCGACACAATTGCCTAAAGCGGTAAATACCTCACGGTGAATACAAAGAATGAGTGTGTGATGTGTTGGTTGTACATGATATTACTGAGTAGTACAGCCGTTAAGAGGGGGGTGATAATGATTACACGGCAGGCATTATGTGTTTCTGCTGCTTGCCAATGGGGGTTGACAGAGGGAGAGGGGAGGAAGGAATGGCGAATGAATTTTATGGTGTGGTTCGCCGGTTAGTACGACAGGTCTTCCGTGTAGCTAAGTAGGTGGTGGGGACTGAATTCGCGCCTCGCTTGAATGGTTCGAATAATTCATGGTTTTTTTGATGGTGGCTTTGTAGGATGGCTTTTATTGGTATTGTATTTTGTATTCTCCGAGAAAACTCCGGGTGGTTCTTTTGTATTATGGAGCTAATACATAAAAAGTGGCATGAAAACGGGATAGAAAACATCCCACATGGTAAGAAGAATGGAGGAAATTCGTTAGAGTATGGAGTGGTATTGAAACTGAACCATGGCCGAAACATCAGGGCAACTTAGCGCACCACCAGTTTGTATCACTAGGTCTTTCACGAACGTATGATGATGATCTCCCTAAATGGCTATCAGGGGAACCGCGCCTTGGTCTCACGTATAGATCAAGATTATTCCAATCGTTCATTGGTGGAATCGACTCTCGTGACCGAGGCCTTCCTCTTCCTCTTCTTCCTGCTCCTCTGCCTGGGCGATATATCCATGGAGGTAAGCGCTCGACTCTGTCGTCATCGGAGCTAAACATATCATCCCAGTCGTCCTCGCTCGAGTCGTGGTTTCTGGCTGATGAGCGGCCATACCTTCTGCCGGAACCTTGTCTGGCAGGTGGCGGGAGGTAGTACGGATCACGGCCATCAAGAACTTGAGTGCTATTGTAGATAGCTGGAGGGAGGTAGCGATTATTCTCGCCCTGCCCTCGTACTAGCTGCTGACGCCCTACTAGAGCCTCACCAGGCGCAGGGTGACCCATTTGCGCTGCAATCACGATAGGTATACCTTGACGGTCGTGATGGTGAGGGTCGCCGTGATGTGGGCAATCGCGGGGGTTAGGATGATGACATTCAACACCTGGAACAGCATTAACAAGGTGAATGTTGTTATTAAGCACTCCGGCAGGGCCTAGTTGTAGCTCTGGCATCCTGTTAGGAACCCAGCCGCGGGTGGCGTATGGGTTTCCCCGTGCAATAGGTAAACCTGTCGTTATGCCGGCACGCCTCCATAGGGAACCCGGCGGCTCGCTACGAGTCTCCGGTCCTTGGTAGTGGGTGTATGGTAGCATCAGTTGAAGTTTCCTCACTTTCTAGACGAGTTGAACAGTTTTGCTTTTAGCTGTCAAAGGGAAGTATGGATTTGTGAGAGAAAGCTCAGATGGAGGGATATCCATGTTATTTACGGTGGCCCTCAAGTTTGATCTGGGTATTTGAAGCCAGCAGGCAGAGAAATTGTTTGCTCAAGCAGCAAATCCATGTCATACAAGCAGACGGAAGGTGAAGTGTTTGCAGCAAACAACATTGACCCCTGATGGGTTTCCCCCTTAGCTAAGGTATATAGAGTGTCCCTGACTAGAGGATGAGAAGTTGGCAGCATAGTTTAGAAGGCAAAGGTATGTTGTTGATGTTGGATAGATTAAGCATAGAGTTGTCCATCTAGAACCCAATTAGACCAGCTTCAAGTTCTTAGTTGCCACTGATTGTCAGATGTACATCGTTATCCTTGAATTGACATTTACCTCTTCAACTCTCTCTGTTTTTTCTCTCTTTCCTTCTCTCTTGTAGATTTCGCTACGTGGTGTATCATGTGACGCCGTGGCATTACTGTATAAGCGGTGTAGTCGCTGACATAACTAATACCTCCACGCCCACCCCTGATTGGCCCGCAAGCGCATTTTCCCAGCAAATCTTCGCCGGCGAAAAAAAGTGCATCGAGAAATCCATCTCAAGCCTGCTTTTTGGTCTTCTCTTCAGCCCGTCACCATTTCAAAAGCATTTGCACCCGTTAGCGACACTTACGTGCCTCTCTTGTTCTCGAAAAACAACTTCATCCAGCATCTATCGAATAGCTCTTTTTTTCACCCTTCTCCAACTTACTAGATCTATCGATCTGTACAGTGTATCTTGCCGCCCTGTTTCAAGGTACGAAAAGCTGTCGTGTGTTCCTTTGGCCTTCCACTCAAAACAACTCTTGCTGACCCCTTAATCAAACAGACAACTATCGAGCTTTGTTCTTCTGATTCACCCTTTCCAAAACCAATCGTATCATGCCTTCACCACTTCCGTCGTCGTTCGCCTCTGCCGCCGCTGGTAACCCACAGGACTCTTCCTCGCCTGCTTCGAGGCGGGATGGCTTGGGGAGCGGAGAATGGTAAGCAGTCTACTCTCACCGTGTGGCCTTTACTCAGTTGTCTTAGTGCTGGAGTTCGAATGACGATAGCGATGTCCCTCCGTTTCTGTCATACTGTTGTAACTAACCGCCAGTTCATCTTTTCAAAGGTCGAGGAATCGGATAAACGGGGCCACCCAGACGTTTAGGCGTCCGTCACTTGCAGCCAACGTGTCCCATAGCCGCGAGAATGTACAGCCCGCCTCGAGCACTTCTAATCCGTCAGTGGCCGCCTATATTCCTCCCCATTTAAACTCGAGCTATCAACGCGGTACAAACGACAATCGCTACAATAAGGACCTACTTTTGAGCCTTTACAAGCACCAGCGGGAGTCGAAGGACTGGGGGAAGAATTTAACTGATCATTTTATGGCTAGTTGGGATCCTCGTGAAGAGCGCCCACCGACCAACGGTAGTTGGGGTAAGCGAGAGGACTCCAAGGACAATCACTGGGGTCCAGAGGTTTGCTGGGATCATAGCGGGGAAGTCAGCCCTTTGGCCTTTGCTGATATGAATGCGGAGGAAAAGGAGGTATGTACTACTATCTCGGATTCGCATGTGTTTTGGCGTGTTGCTGATTCGGTTCTTTAGTTATTTTCTACCTCCGTGAACTCTCCCCTCAAACCACCACCGCAAAACTCCAAGGATGGAGCCGCAGCTGGTGGAACACTTGGCCGGAAATCCTCCATATCGCAGGGCCATATAAATACTTTTAGCACGTCGTCTCCTGCTTCTGCTCGCCCAGGTAACAGACGCCGAGGGACTGGTGATTCTGGAGGAAATAGCACAATCTCGCCGACACCTAACTCCCGTTTCATGCGTGACGAACCCAACACGGCGACCCCCCCACCTTCCCTTCTGCGGCGCAAAACCGATTTTCGAGATTCGACTACAGATGCGAAGTTGGAGGATCGCGAAAAGCAAGCCAGTGACCGCGAAACTCCACTTGATATCAGCTCTCCGTTTGGGTCTTTGAAACGAAGTGTAACCAATCCTGTTGGTACGGGAATCAGTGGGTCTACTTCTCCGTGGGGGCCTCCTTCACAAGGGTCGGCATTCTCCGCCATGGGTAGCTTTGGCAGCTTCGCCCTAGGACCACTGGGCTCACAACCCGCACAACCCGTACAAGAGAAAAAGCCGAGCGTTGGAAGTATGCGTGGCGAGAGTCGGTTCAAGAACCTCCTTTCCAAAAGTAGTTCTGAGGATATAGCAGGGAGCGTGAAGGAAAAACCCGCGTTGACCAATCTCGACCGCCTGCCCGAAAATGAGGACGACAAGTCGCTTGGTCTTGCTCCAGGTGAATTGAAGAACCGCCCCACACGAAGCGAAACGAACCCCTTTGCCGAAGAGCTGCGAAGTGGTAGCGCTGCTCTCGGTGGCCATGACATCAGCCCACCAGCACCCGGAATTGACCAGTTTGGACTTTCGGCCTTTGGTATGCCATCTGGGTCGTCATCTTTCCGCGATCTCATGCCGTCCCAATCTGCGACCCGAACACCAAGTCGCGCGCATGGCAATGAACCAATGAGCCCAACCAACACCAACCCATATCGAAGCCCACATGGCGAGCGAGTGAATGCGGAAGGTATGGAAACTGAGGGGGCTGATATTCACCACGCCCATCTCCCAAATATCAGCGACCTACGTGATGACTCGGCCCCAGCTCCATTTGCGTCGACTCAGCGGGGCCACTCCGCAGATATAGCACCCGCAGATCGTAGCCAGACCTCTAGTGTTGGCGCTGGTCGAGGTTTCCCAAGTCTGGGAGGCCTCGGGGGGTTGCCATCACTCGGAAATAGTACCGGATGGCCAACGGGTAGCGCGAGTGGCACACCAACTCGTGAGAGGTCTGGATTTACTGGCGGATTCGCTGACCCCATTTTCGGCTCTATTGGTGACTTGCAATCTCCAGTCTCAGCAAGCTTAGGTGGTGGTGGAATTTTTGGTTCGCATACAAGCCTATCGAACTTGGGAGCTACCACGCGACCAAGCAAGCTGGGCTCGCTTTTCCCTACAGCAATGCAAGACCAGATGCGCAACGAACAGCCGCGGTCAGATGATGGATCAATGCGACCACATGGTAAGACCGTACCGTATTTTATTATTACAAACTATATATAGTGAGCTGCGCTAACAGTTTTATCTCATTTGCTAGATCCCTTCATGTCACCCGATACTTCTGCCAACTTTAATATTCCAACCCCGGGCGCTTCACAGCAGCTACCAGGTTCCTCTGCCACTGGCCCCGGTCCGATTTCTGCCAACCAACCGCCTCCAGATGGAAGCTCACAGCCACCCCAGGCTGCTGGTGTGTCATCTGGACCAATCCCACCAGCTCAGCAGCGTCAAATGGTCATGCCTGACCGAATGAGGTGGATCTATCGTGATCCGCAAGGAAATGTTCAGGGTCCTTGGTCTGGATTGGAAATGCATGATTGGTTCAAAGCAGGCTTTTTCACCGCAGAGCTGCAAGTCAAAAAACTTGAAGAGGCGGAGTACGAACCACTCGCCCAACTAGTGCGAAGGATAGGCAATTCTCGTGAACCCTTCCTTGTTCCACAAATCGGAGTCCCTCATGGCCAGCCTCTGGCCCAGCCAGGGCCAACATGGGGACCCGCCCAGCCAGGCGGTGCCATGCAACCTCCATTTGCAAATAGTTTCCCCAGTTTCGGAACAACCCTCACTGCCGAGCAGCAGAATGCTTTAGAAAGAAGAAAGCAAGAGGAGCAGTATTTGATGGCAAGGCAAAAAGAGCATCTTGCTCAGCAACAGGCGCTCATGAAACAGATGCAAGTTCAGTCAGGCTCTCATTCTATACATCCACAGTTACAGCACCACTCAAGCGCCCATAGTCTACAGAGCCAGCCAAGTTATGGAAGCATTACCTCCCCGGGCGGATTTCAACAGCCCCCTGCGCAGGGTCCAATTCAACCCCCGCAAAGTGTTCCCGGCTATTTTGAGACACCTGGCAGGCAAAATACTCTGCCAAGCATGGGATCACAGATGTCTGCCTCTGAGTTTGCTGCAGGTCAAGACGAATTGCCTACATTGCTGGACCGTTTAAATGTGAATAGGGGCGGTCAATTCCCGTTCGGTAATAGTGGCGTTGGTGGGAACAATGCTGCTTCCCCTTTTGGCGCTAGGCAGCCGGACAATGTCATGCATAGCCAGGCTGTGGGCTCCATGTTACAAGATCGCGCGAACCTACAGCAGGAACAAGAACAGTTCGACCAGGCCCAAAATGATTCCATTTTTGACCAGCAGGCGCGCGAGGAGAGGCTTCGCCAATTTCATGCTTTAAGAAAGACGGAAGAAGAAATACCAGTTCAAAGATCTGAGAGACTCCCAACCCACGGTGGTGCTGAAGAGAATGAATTATCCGAGGGACTTCAAACTTCGAACAACCAGCAACAAGTTCTACAGACGGCGCCAGCCGAAGAGCCCCTTTCCCTTACCGAGCAAGTGCAGAATGCGGCATCCGCTCAGCGTCTTCAGCAGCAGGTGCGGTCTTCTGCAGGACAGCCAGATTCGCCATGGGCAAAGGTAGACACCGGATTGCCGCAGCCTTTCCCTCCACCACCTTCAACTTCCCCTCTTCCAGCACCAGCAGCGCAACGGAATAGGCAGAATGTTGCCGACGCTTTGGCGGCTGAATCTAGATCCCAAACTCAAACCCCAAGCGAGACCCATACCACATCAGTTGCACCATGGGCCAGAGAACCAAGTGAGGCGCCAAAAGGACCATCTTTGAAGGAAATCCAGGAAGCCGAGGCTCGCAAGGCGGCCAAATTGGAGGAAGTCGCTGCTGCTGCGCGTCGTGCTCTAGCTGAGCAGGAGCGCGCCAATCAACCTCCCCCAGTAGCCCCAGGTTTGCCTTCAACCGCAAACTGGGCAAGCTCAGGAGCTCAAGTCTCTACGGGGAACAATGCCTCGGTGTGGAGCAAGCCGGCAAGTGGCAAGCCTCAACCGAGTCCCGCACCCGGTGCACCAAAGAAAACATTGGCACAGATCCAGAAGGAGGAAGAGGCTCGTAAGCAGCGCCAGTCAAACGCAGCCGCTGCAGCTGCGGCAGCCACCAATGCCCAACAAGCAGCGCTTAATACTGCGCCAGCCAGCGGTGGGAAACGCTATGCCGAC